>CAVNZG010000695.1:25954-185507 GCA_963693315.1 Diogma glabrata
ATTCAAAAATTCTATTTTTTTTTCAAAATTCAAATAATATTGCAAAAATTATAACAAAATCAAAAATTAAAACTTTTGCCAAATGCTAAAAAATTTTGCAAAAATTATTACAAAATCAAAAATACGAACTTTTTTCAAAATTCCAAAAAAAAATTCAAAAACTATCACAAATTAAAAAATTTCCATGTCCAATTTCATTTTGAATTACATTTACGTGATAAAACAGCTACATTTTTTCCAAAAAATTGGCTAAAAAATTAAATGAAAAAGTTTCTTTTGACACACTGACAACATTTTTTTGACAAACTTATAATGCCATAATTCTCTATAATAATAATAAATTTCATGTCATACAAATTATCAATTTTATTTTGTTCCAAAAAATTGGGTAAAAAAATAAATAAAAATCTTTCTTTTGACACACTTGACAACATTTTTTTGACAAACTTATAATGCCATAATTCTCAATAATAATAATAAAATTTCATTTCAAACAAATAATTAATTTTATTTTTTCCAAAAAATTGGGTAAAAAAATAAATAAAAATCTTTCTTTTGACACACTTGACAACATTTTTTTGACAAACTTATAATGCAATAATCTAGATTTTGTTCTCACATTCCAATCCAATCACTTGAAATGAAATTTTTTAAGCAAAAAATATGCAAATTTCCTTGTTTTGACACACTTGACGATTTTTTGACACACTTCCGATTCAGTTATCGAACACATCGTCCTTTCGGCTCTTCCTATTGAGTAAACCTTTTTTTAGAAAAAAAAATTTTGAAATCTGTTCAGCGGTTTTCTAGATTTCGTAGGTTGTGACGGCCGGCCGGCAGACAGACATATATTTTTTTTTTGCTTGTTTAGAAAAAGTAGGTCCTAAAACGTCAAGAAATGCCAAAAAAGTGGTGGTAAGAATTTCACTTTTAGCTCATGAATGTAATACTTAGGTCTTTCAGACCGAAGTAAAATAACAAACAGAACGTTTTTGATGAGTTTAAATTATAAACAACTAAAAATGGTAATTTTTCAGTATTTTCGCGAGAAATTTTCAATTTTGCAGGACAAAAACTGCATGAAGAAATGTTCAGAGGTGGTTAGTATATCATAGAAAATTGTTAAATATTTAATTGGCTACAATTTTTTGGCAGATTATTAGTTTTAATTTTCTGCGGTTTGGCTGCTTTGGCCTCAAAACGGTAAAAAACAGTGTAAAAAATGGCAACTTTTTGGCATTTTCGTGTTTTTGGTCTTGAAGGTGTGATTTTTTTCGGTTTATTAATTCAAAAAATTTGTAGCTGAGGTCAAGAGCTACAATTTACTTAATTTATTCATACTAAAATTCCAAATGGTTTACGAGATATGAGCCTAAGAAAATTTGCAAGTTTTCACAAAACATAAATTGCGACAAAAAAACTTCAAACAAAAATTCGCAAGCTCGATTTTCACCGTAGACATATGGTCTAGTGGACTTTTTTGCTCAGAACAACTCCAGGAATCAGAATCGTGAGGGGCCCATGAAGATTTTTTCCCTTACATACAAATCGCCCCACCCTAATATATATATATATATATATATATATATATATATATATATATATATATATATATATATATATATATATATATATATATATATATATATATATATATATATATATATATATATATATATATATATATACATATATATATATATATATATATATATATATATATATATATATATATATATATATATATATATATATCCATATATATATATATATATATATATATATATATATATATATATATATATATATATATATATATATATATATATATATATATATATATATATATATATCTATATATATATATATATATATATATATATATATATATATATATATATATATATATATATATATATATATATATATATATATATATATATATATATATATATATATATATATATATATATATATATATATATATATATATATATATATATATATATATATATATATATATATATATATATATATATATATATATATATATATATATATATATATATATATATATATATATATATATATATATATATATATATATATATATATATATATATATATATAGAGGAATATTTTCGAGCAAGCAATTGCACAGTAAATAAAAATTTATTTTAATAAATAAAAAATGTTAACGAATTTATTTCAAATATTGTAACGATTATGGAGTGCGATGTAAAAAAATCTATTGATAGTTTTCTTGGTAGATTGATAGAATTGATATTGATATAAAATGGTTCTGCTAACGCAATACAAACTGAATAACACCTAAATAAGTTTTTGAAGATAAAAACAGAATTAAATAATTTTATCTAATACGAAAATAAAATAAAAACTACACAGTCTATGATAGAGTAGGTAAATAAACAAATTAAAAATTGTAGATTTCACACCTAGGTGCGAAGTTTCGAAGATTGTGTTATGTTTTTTGCTATTTAATTTTTGATTAGCATAAAAATGAACTGCGTAATCTTTACACACTGTTGAAGTAAAACTTCTTTGGCCACTGCAGCAGGTATTACTAAAAATATTATATATAAAATAAAATAGATATATCATATTGAAATTTAGAGTTTCTTTCTAATATTCTTGATAATATAATTTGCAACAATGTGTAATAAAAAGCCATATTTACATGTTTTTCGAAGTCTTACAACGTATTACAAATTAAATTTCACGATGAATGCATGTCCACTTAATTTAACAATTGGTACAACAATTGATGCATTTTTCAAAAAATTTAGCAAATTTGTCATAAATCTCTAATTTCATATTTCAATTATGTTAATAATTGAATTGACTTTGCAACACATTATGTAAATATTACCTTTTATTACACATGCTGCAAATTATATTATCATGAAATGCAACTCTAAATTGCAATATGACATATTTATTTTATATTTCATCTTTTTATTAATACCTGCCACAGTAGCCAAAGAAATTTATTTCAACCGCGTGCAAAGATTACACCACTCATTTTTCTATTTAACAAAACAAATTTAATCAACACAAATATTTTTTCCCGCCCGGGAAAGCCCGGGATGCAAACTCTAAACACCATGACCACCGTGACACCACCACGACCATCATGACCACCATGAACACCATGACCACCATGACCACCGTGACCACCATTACCACCATGACCACCATGACCGCCATGAAAAATATGACCATCATGACCACCGTGAACACCATGACCATCATTACCACCGTGAACACCATGACCACCATGACCACCATGACCACCATAACCACCATGACCACTATGACCACCATGACCACCATGACCACCATGACCACCGTGACCACCATAACCAACATGAACACCATAACCATCATGACCACCGTGACTACCATTACCACCATGACCACCATAACCACTATTACCACCATGACCACCATAACCAACATGACCACTATGACCACCGTAACCACCATGACCATCGTGATCACCATAACCACCATAGCCACCATGACCACCATAACCACCATGACCACTATGACCACCATGATCACCATGACCACCGTGACCACCATGACCACCGTGACCACCATAACCAACATAAACACCATAACCACCATGACCACCGTGACCACCGTGACCACCATTACCACCATGACCACCATAACCACTATAACCACCATGACCACCATAACCAACATGACCACCATCACCACCGTAACCACCATGACCATCGTGACCACCATAACCACCATAGCCACCATGACCACTATGACCACAATGAACACAATGACCACCATGACCACCGTGACCACCATAACCGCCATAAATACAGTAAACACCGAGATCACCGTTACCACTATGACCACCATGACCACTATTGCCACCATGACTACTATGACCACCATGACCACCATGACCACAATAACTACTATAACCAGCCCTAAAGAAGTTTTACTTCAAAAAACTAAAACAATTCAAAATATAAATTTAAAAAATTATGAAACTCAATAAAATATTACGAATATTATATTATTAGATATTTAAATCTAAGATCGACACGTCCAACTCATTTAATGTTTAATACGATACTGAATAAGCGTATACAAAATACAATACACATAATCGAATTGTCGCATACTTTCTCTCTCTCTCTCTGGCGTTTACATCCCATGAAGGGATTTTGCCGTCTGTGCAATAAGCTTCCAATCATCTCGTTCCATGACCAGTTGACCCCAGTTTCAACATCCTATATCACGAAGGTCTTGGATGATGTCATCACGCCAGCGTTGTCTAGGTCTTCCTCTTCGACGAACACCAGCTGGTTGTTGTTGGGACGCTTTTTTTATCATTCTTTCTAATGGAGCCCTTTCTACATGACCAAACCATCTGATCCGGTTAGATTTAATGAATCCGATTACATCGCAGCCTCCAAGAAGCTGTCTGATTTCGTGATTCATTCGGATTCTATACTGATTTTCAGCAACTTTACATGGACCATAAATTGTTCGTATGACCTTCCTCTCGAATGTTGATAAAATTCTACAATCGGAGGAAGTCAGTGTCCAGCTTTCACTTCCAAATGTAAGCACAGGTCGAATTAATGTTTTGTAAAGTGTGAGTTTACACGACCGCGAAAAATGTTTTGATCGCAGAAGTTTTGAGTATGCGTAGAAAACTCTGTATGCGGCAGAGACACGGGCTTTGATATCTGCCTGCATGTCATTTGACGATGTTATTACAGACCCGAGGTATTTGAAGTTTTCCACGCGTTCCACTTCGTAGTCGCCAGTATCCAGATTTCCGGGAGGTATGTTCTTAGATGTTGTTAGCACTTTAGTCTTGCCGGTGTTGATGCATAATCCAAGTCGTTTAGCATTTCTTTCAAGCTGAGAGAGACTATCTTTAATATCGCTCGTTTTACGTCCGAGAAGAACAATATCATCTGCGTAGCCAAGAACTTGACTAGATTTATTATATATGCAGTTTTGCGTCTCAATTCGGCTTTTTCTTATCGCGTACTCTAGCGCCAAATTAAACAGTACAGGCGCGAGTGCATCACCTTGTCGAACACCTAATGTTATATCGAAAGGATCAGAAACTGACCCTTCGATTACTATTCTACAATTTGATCCCGATGTTGTGAGTTTGCACAGAGAAACAAGTTTCTCTGGGATACCAAGGCATATGAGTGCGGACCAGAGGTTGTCGCGGATGATACTATCATATGCTTGCCTGAAATCAACGTAGAGCTGGTGAATGCTGATGTTGTACTCCCAACATTTTTCCAGAATCATCCTTAATGTAAAACATTGATCTGTGGTTGAGCGGTTGGGACGAAAACCACACTGATAGTCACCGATGATAGATTCGGCGAACGGGATGAGTCGAGCAAGTACAACATTAGCTAGTATTTTATATGCAGTGTTCAACAGTGCGATGCCACGATAATTTTCACACTTTAGACGGTCACCTTTCTTATGTAGCGGAACAATGAGAGCTGTTTTCCATTCAGCAGGTAGTTCTTCTTGGTCCCAGATTGCAAGAATCAGATCGTATATACGTGAGACCAGAGCTGCTCCTCCATTTTTCAAAAGTTCTGCGGGAATTCCATCGAAACCTGGTGATTTGCCATTTTTCAGTTTTTTAATTGCAGCTTCCACTTCCTCTATTGCTGGGTAAGGGACAAAAATCTCCTCAGTTGATGGAGCAATTGCTCGAATAGGATGAACTTCATTCGTCCTATTCAATAGGTCTTGAAAGTGGGATCGCCACACTGCCAGCACATCACGTTCACTTGTTGTAAGTTCATTATTTTCATTTTTGATGGCTGTAGATCTTGGGTGGAAATCTTTTGTCAGATTCCGTGCATTAGCAAAGCACTCTTTTGAATTTCCGCTGGCCGCATGTTGGTTGATGTCTTCAATGCAGCTCTTCATGTGTTCGCGTTTCTTTTTACGTAGAAGTTTTGCTGAGACTTTCCTGGCGCATAGATAATCAGCTTGGGAGCTTCGGGTGTTCCTTGTTAACCATTTTTCTCGCAGTTTTTGTTTATGTTCAACGGATTGGCGGCACTCGTCGTCGAACCATTCGTTGTGTGATTTCGGTGGCCGCTTTCCGATTGTAGTTTGTGCTGCGGCTATAATGGTTGATTGAAGCGTTTGCCATTCTTCTTGTATGTTAAATGGCATCTCAGAAGAGATGTCATGCTCTTCTATGCTTTGCGTTACAATTTCCTGATATCTGTTCAGCGTTTCCGGATGTTTAAATGCATCGACGTTCCAGCGCACGGTCTTTTTTGCTTGTCTATTAAATGTAGATGATAATTTGCACTTGTACTTAAAGATGACAAGCATATGATCAGTGTCCATATCAGCACCTCTGTATGATCGAACGTCAGTTACACTTGTGGAGTGTCTCTTAGAAATCATGACGTGATCGATTTGATTTTCCGTTCTTCCGTCATTTGATTTCCACGTTGCCTTGTGGATTCTCTTGTGAGGGAAGAAAGTGCTGGAAATTACTAGATCATACATCATAGCCAGCTCGGCTGCGCGAAAACCGTTATTGTTGCTGGTATGATGCAAGCTGTTAGGGCCGATATGTGTTTTTAGTTCTGCAATCCTACCGATTTGAGCATTAAAGTCACCTACCACGATTTTTATATCGTGCCGCGGGATTTTATTGATGACTTCTTCGAGTTCTAGGAAGAACAGGTCTTTAATATCATCTGCTTTATCTTCAGTAGGTGCATGAACATTGACGATCGTTACATTGAATTTTTGCGTGCGGATTCTCAGTGTGCATAACCGCATATTAATTGGGCAGAAGTCGATAACATGCTGATTCACGCGACGGTGTATAAGAAAGCCAACTCCAAATTCTCCTCCGTTTTGATGACCGCAATAATAAAGAGTGTATCCTTTCGCTGTTTCATGGATTCCACTACCTGGCCATCTTAGTTCTTGTAATGCCACTATATCTAGTGTGTAGCTCTCGACTTGTTGTGTGAGTTTTAGGAGATCTCCTGGTCTTCTAAGGCTTAGCACGTTCCAGGTTCCCATTTTTAAATCGTAGTCCGGGTACAGTTTCCGAGGTCGTTCCAATAATGATTCCGAGATATTCCGAGGCCTGTGTACAGAATTCATGACAATAATTTTTTTACGGAAATGGGGTGTTAGCCCTTCGCCCAACCCAAATTTTCGTGAATGGGTTCGTTCTGCATCTTAAGGTCACCAGAAACAACCTTTTTACACGTTTATATAGCGAGCCGCTTGATCCAAGTCAGACGCCCGCTGCAAGCCGCCCCTAACATGGAGAACAGACGCTTTCTACACATTTATATAGCGAGCCGCTTGATCCAAGACAGACGCCCGCTCCAAGCCGCCCCTAACATGGAGAACAGACGCTTGAGTTGCATTGGTTTTATGTCGCCAATGACTCGCCATGGTGCAGAATCATTGAGTATAAGCAGTATTTACTCTGCCCCTCTCAACTACACCAACCTAATTCTGTTAGCGTTACCCAGGTAGCACGGCGTGGACGTAGAATTTCGGATTTTCGCTACCCTTGTCGCATACTTGCCGAACATAATATTCGTTTGCCTATTTTACTTCTAGTTTCTTTTTTATTTTATTGTGTTTAAATTTCTACTTAAGTTTTTTTAGGAATTATGTGCATGTATATGTTTAAAATTCAAAATCAGACTGTAGTATGATAGAGATGAATATATATGGTTATATATCTGTTCAAATGACTACTTCCGACATTTATATGTCGACATTTATATGTGTGTCATAATTGAATTGTATCGTATATTTGCCGCATATTATATTCGTTTTTTTATCTTCCGTTGCAAAATTCTTAAAACGCCCCTAAAGAAGTTTTACTTCAAAAAAGGTTGCGTTGGCGATAGATTAGTTCAAAATAAACGATACAGTTAGTTGAACATTAACGGTGACAGAAGTTATTGATAATATAGCAGTGATACGGCATAATTATATGAGATAGTCATAAATAATTTACACAATGTGAAAAAAATAATAGTAAACTGATTAAGAAAGAGGAATAAGATAAATGGACGAATAATATTTATAATTAATATTGTTTGTTCAGAGTGACGTGAATAATCCATAATTTAAATAATGATTAAAAAAACTTTTTTCTGTGACGGGAAAAAAGTTTAACATTTTACTTCTGCTGACAGGTGCAAAAATGCTACTTTTCATAAAATACTTTTTTCCCCGGGAAAAAAGTATGTACTTTTTTCCCGGATAGATAGAAATATATATATAAATACATATATACACATAAATGATGAATATTATGAATATTTATAAATATTTTAATGTTAATGAAAAGTTATACCGTTTTCTTCTTGATGTTAATAACTGGTTTTGACAAATAAAATGAAACTTAATTTTAAGTTTTTATTCAAGAAAAATTCGTATGGTGTGGTGAATATACATATTGTAATATTTGTATAATATTATTTTTTCAATAATTATATTAATATTTATCCAGTCACAGAAAAAAATAGTGTATTATACACGGGAAAAATTGTAGATTTTAGCTCTCGGTTTTTTGTCTCCCTCCGCTTCGCGTCGGGAGACAACACAACCTCGAGCTAAAATCTACTACTTTTTTCCCTTGTATAATAAATAACTATTTTTATTTTTTTTTGCCATTGCAAAATATTTTTCCAGTCGATAATTTTTTGAAAATCGAAACCGGTAGAAAAAATATAAAAAATAAGTGAGTAATAAATGGTGTTTGTAATTGTTTTAAAAAAATAAAAAAGTTTTTTAATCATTATTTAAAATATTTATAACGTAAAGAAAATCCATTGTTTAAGTTTATTAAATCTAGAAGTCAGGGTTGCATAAAAATCTAAAAAAATCTAAAAAATCCGATTTATTTGATTTAAATCAGTTTTTTTGATTTAAATCGGATTTTTTTGATTTTTAAAAAAATTTGCTTTAATTTGTATAATTTTTGAAGAAATGGTCCTATATTCACTCTTTTGAAGCAGTGGTCCTAACTACTTTATATAAATCATTAGGTTTGGTTGTATTCTTTTGAGAGGCAAGGAAAGATAAAAGTAAAGTAACAGTTTTTAGTTACTAGATTTTTACACTATTCTAGCGACATGAAAATCGTGTCTTTTCGAACGCCGTTCCCAAACTGAGATACTTTGTTGTTGCTTTAGAGTGATGTCATCCGTCATGAATAGTGAGCGCATCTCGCATTTCGACAATCCTTGCCTGAGTACTTTAAAGTTTGAAGAAAAATCGAAGAACATTTGATAGTGCCTGGGGTAGATGTACAACCAGGACTTGAATATATCCGGAATTATGATATCTGGGGCAATGACAAAAAGTAGCTTATCACATTCAATGTTTTCTGTACTATTCAAAACTTATGTATGATCACTGAGAGTTAACGATCTCGAGAGCCATGGTAGCAGATTTGAAAATATTTTTATATTAAATTGAATTTTTAATTTTCCCAAATTTTTTAACTCCCACATGAAGGGATCAGTTTTTGTTGATTTGTAAATCTTTTTATTCTTGGTCTACGGACGGACATCCTCCAGTACTCCAGTCCCTAGTATTGACATAAGAGTTAACGTGATCTATTACATACCTCTGTCAATAGAAGTGAGATATTACTAACCAAGGTGATATCTTAGGGGGGCTGGCAGATGAGCTGTATTCAATCAACGGTAGTGTTCTCAATGTTAGTTATGGAAGACCCCTTCAAGATGGCACGGTATTGCTTGCTGGAAAAAACTAGCCTATATAGAACTCTATATCTGTTCTTTTATTATTAAGGAAGACAAGGCGTCAAATGATCATGAACTATGCCAATGCCACTTACTGGCTTACCCTTTTTATTTTCTTTATCGTTTCATGAAATATTGGCATAAGTCATATTTTATTATGTGATAGGATTTATTGTTTAGTTACCAATTCTTTAAGAAAAACTTAAACAAAAATGCGTCCATCATCACCTTAGCACGCATGTTATTATGGGACCTTACTCTTAAAATGTTTCTATATGCTGGTATGAAACATATTGAAATAATTGAAACGTATTGAAACATATTGAAATTATATAAGGTAAGTGTACAATATTACGGGCTAGTACATTATGCCGTGCTATTTCATTAAAAGCTTCAAAATAAGATAAATTTATGCTTTTTAAAAAAACTATATTCCATGATACACGCCCTGAATTGCTAAGAATCAATTATTTTGATTTTTTAACCGTTAGTTTTTATTTTTAATTCATAAATCATAACTTGATTGATTGGTCGACCAAAACTTGCTGTTTGAGGTAATTTTCTTATGAAAAAGGTTAAGGTATTATGAACATTTTCTTAAGACCATAAAAAGTTATTGATATATATTTTCTGATGACATTTATTTTTTTTTAATTATTAAGGATTATGTTGAACGACCAATGTTAATAAAATACTGATTTTGTGCATTTTATGTACTAATACAAGCGATTTTTTGACGCACGGAATTATGTTCATAATTTATTTGAACTGTCCGTAATTCCGTTCTTAGCACGGAATCAGGAAATTGTTAAACAAATTTATGTTGTATTCTGTATCAATAGAAATTACATATTTTATAAAAAAATTTTATTTACAAATTAAGAAAACTATAACAATGTGTCGGAGCTAATTACGGACCTATGTATTTTTAAGCAAATTGCTGGAATTAGGTCAAGTAGATGTTAACTTTTAATTCTTAAGAAGAAAATCTGGTATATCCTATAGTTTATTTAAATCACTTTATGTTTAATTTCATTCATGTATTTTGAATTTCGTTATCATTAAATTAAAGTTCGTGATCGTTTCAGCACATTCCAAAAAAAAAGTGCTTCACTTTTTTTACAATTTAGGATGTATCTCCCTAGCACGGAATTAGGGTCATCAATTTTTAATTTTCCTAATTACGGGTTATTCGTCAGATTGAAAACTTCAAGCATTATAGTCCAGATTTGTAAAATCTAGGATTTTATACAAATTTCTTTTTACAATAACTTAAGCAGCAACAAAACAATGTCCCTTGATTGCATGTGTAATTTAAATTTAAGCTGTAAGAAATACAGAAACATAAGTCTGTGCCATAAGTTATTAAACATAGATAGAAGAACTTTGAAAGAGCTGCAGTTGTTAAGAAAGACGGCAAACAAAATTTTGAACCGGATACATTATTATTATTATTAATACTAAACAGACTAAATACCTCAAAGTAATACATTACATCATCCTGGCTTATACAATCATACACAAACTTTGACTTACAATAACATTATTTGTAATTTATTTAGCATTGATTTAAATATTAAGGAATTCCATATAGACATTTTGTATTATTCCAGATGTTGCTATATTATATAGTACTCAAACAATACATGGAATAGATGGTTCGAGTGACAAAATGTAAAACACTTTCTAGCGGGATTTTTTCAACAAAATCTCGTATCTATGAAATGTCTTACGTTCGTAGAATTTCCCTTCCAATTTAATCACCAGGAAAAATGTTAATAAATTCCTCACAGAAACTCAACTTACAATCTCAAGATTCAGTTAACATTATTCTTCGGATATTCAGAGACTTTAATTTATAATTCATTATAATTGACTGTTAACATATATAACTTTTAATAAAAAACGGTGCAGCCTTTATTTATACACAAAACTGAAACTCTGTTTCATTTTAAATAATCAAAAAAATTATTCCGATTCTGATATTATAATTTAATGAAAATTGATTTAGTAGTCCATGAAGAAGCAAATTTGGTTGCAAATTAAAACAAACGCATTTGTTCAGAAGTCGATTTTTCAAAAAACATTTAACAAGTTTTTAGAAGTTGTAAAGAACTATTAATACTTATTTTCATATAATTACAGGAAATAATAAATTTTAGAATTTTTATTAACATACGAAGGACGATACACATTATGAGCAATTTCACGCAAGTTCAGCAAATTTTTGGGAAATTTTGACTTGACCCCTTTTAATTTTGGTTATTTTTTGTTTATAGATAGTCTTCGATAAATAAAAAATACAATTTCTCTTAGAATTTTTTTTTTCGACCAGGGGTCTTCACAGGGTGCCCCTCAATTTTTTGTTATTTTGTGATGTGACTGCATTTTGACGAGCGATTGTAGAAAAACTACTTAATCGATTTTCATAAATGATATGTCGTTGAATAGGTATTAGAACAAAGTTTTTAAAAATGTACACTGTTAATTTTTTGAAATAATTTTTAACGGTGTAACATAAGAAAAAACGGTGTAATTGAAAAAAAGATGGCATAGCCTCTTTTTTTTTTTTTTTTTTTTAAACTAAATTGAAGCTTATTTTATATCTAACCACTTGTGAAAGTTGAGGACACGCGTTATTTTTTGTTTTAAAGATAAAATTCGTTGTGCATATGACTGTCGGGAATCAGTTTTTTTTGTTCTGAAGGAAAATTATAAAAATGGCGTTATAAACTAAGAGATATTTTTTTTATGTTAAATATCAAATATTTTATTATTAGATGAACTTTTTAAAATATTATAAAAATTATATATGTAGTACAATAAATAAAATAAATACAATTGTTAAAAATGATTTACTTATTTTACAAACAGAAGTTTCTTTTGAATAGGAATGCACTTCTGCAATTATTTTCTTTGTATTAGATGGCATAAAAAATGAAATGTTTATTTATCACTTTTAGTAATCACTTGTCACTCTTATAAAAAATAATTTGACAGTCTTGACTGCAAACAAAAAAGCCGTATAAACAACTAAATCTATTTAGGAACTTTTGACTGGAGAAGTATTATGTTCGTATTATGTTATTATGGAATCATAAAGTAAAAGATTGTTTTTCAACATTAAATTACAAATATTTTATTATTGAATAAACTTTTTAAAATATCATACAAATTATATATGTGAAAATAAATATAGTTATTAAAAATTATTTACTTATTTTACATTCAAAAGTTTCTTTTGAGTTGGAAAACATTTTTGCATTTATTGTCTTAGTATCTACTGGTACAAAAGAATGAAATTTTTGAGTTCCACTTATAGTAATCGCATTTTTATATCGATTTTGTAATTTTTCTTTTGTTAATTGATATTCATTTTTATCGGCGTATCCAAAGTTCATGGTAGATTCCCATTTTAAAGCCCATTCGAAAAGTTTTTTTGGTGTATCAATAATATTATCTTCGCTCGCCATACTATAACGGTGTGCAGCACGCTTCAGTGTACCACCAATTCCATCACAAGGTCCCTTTCCATGGCTGGTAGCATGAAAATGCCATTCAGCGTCAACCTTAAAGTCTTCTTTATGGTGGCATAAGTTAATTAGTTAATTTAAGGTTGACGCTGAATGGCATTTTCATGCTACCAGCCATGGAAAGGGACCTTGTGATGGAATTGGTGGTACACTGAAGCGTGCTGCATACCGTTATAGTATGGCGAGCGAAGATAATATTATTGATACACCAAAAAAACTTTTCGAATGGGCTTTAAAATGGGAATCTACCATGAACTTTGGATACGCCGATAAAAATGAATATCAATTAACAAAAGAAAAATAACAAAATCGATATAAAAATGCGATTACTATAAGTGGAACTCAAAAATTTCATTCTTTTGTACCAGTAGATACTAAGACAATAAATGCAAAAATGTTTTCCAACTCAAAAGAAACTTTTGAATGTAAAATAAGTAAATAATTTTTAATAACTATATTTATTTTCACATATATAATTTGTATGATATTTTAAAAAGTTTATTCAATAATAAATATTTGTAATTTAATGTTGAAAAACAATCTTTTACTTTATGATTCCATAATAACATAATACGAACATAATACTTCTCCAGTCAAAAGTTCCTAAATAGATTTAGTTGTTTATACGGCTTTTTTGTTTGCAGTCAAGACTGTCAAATTATTTTTATAAGAGTGACAAGTGATTACTAAAAGTGATAAATAAACATTTCATTTTCTATGCCATCTAATACAAAGAAAATAATTGCAGAAGTGCTTTCCTATTCAAAAGAAACTTCTGTTTGTAAAATAAGTAAATCATTTTTAACAATTGTATTTATTTTATTTATTGTACTACATATATAATTTTTATAATATTTTAAAAAGTTCATCTAATAATAAAATATTTGATATTTAACATAAAAAAAATATCTCTTAGTTTATAACGCCATTTTTATAATTTTCCTTCAGAACAAAAAAAACTGATTCCCGACAGTCATATGCCCAACGAATTTTATCTTTAAAACAAAAAATAACGCGTGTCCTCAACTTTCACAAGTGGTTAGATATAAAATAAGCTTCAATTTAGTTTAAAAAAAAAAAAAAAAAAAGAGGCTATGCCATCTTTTTTTCAATTACACCGTTTTTTTCTTATGTTACACCGTTAAAAATTATTTCAAAAAATTAACAGTGTACATTTTTAAAAACTTTGTTCTAATACCTATTCAACGACATATCATTTATGAAAATCGATTCAGTAGTTTTTCTACAATCGCTCGTCAAAATGCAGTCACATCACAAAATAACAAAAAATTGAGGGGCACCCTGTGAAGACCCCTGGTCGAAAAAAAAAATTCTAAGAGAACTTGTATTTTTTATTTATCAAAGACTATCTATAAACAAAAAATAATCAAAATTAAAAGGGGTCAACTCAAAACGTTGTTGAATCTTCGTGAAATTGCTCTTATATAAAAGTAACAAATTTGTGTTCAAATAAAAATAATTAAAAAGTTTTAAGTAGTGTTTTCTACATAATTTATTATAAAGCAATCAGTTGAAATCAAATTAAATTGTAAAATGGAAATGAATTCAGTTATTAATTTTGACATGCAACAAAGCCAACCATCATCATCTATCAAAAAGAAGCCTATAAAAATAACTACAAACAAAAACAGTGCAGAACGAATTAAAAAAGCTTTAGAATTTGTTGCAAATGGAACAATGAGTGCATATAGAGCTTCGAAAATTTATGCTATACCGCAGCAAACATTATTGGATAAAATTAAAAAAAAGTACAGTAAACAACTATCTGCAGGAGCTCCAACCGTTTTAAAACCCACCGAAGAAGAATTAATTGTGAAGTGGGTGCAACATCTAACGGAAATAGGTTTTCCAATAACAAAAGTACAACTGATCCATTCAGTTACAAAATTAGTTAAAAAACTAAACCGTCCAAACCACTTCAAAAATGGAATACCAGGCAGACATTGGTATGAAGGATTTTTAAAAAGGAACCCAATAATTAGGAGGAGAATTTCACAGAATCTGACTGCACCACGAGCCGTAGTTGATGAGCAACAAATTAAAGCTTGGTTTAAGAAAGTGCACACTTTTTTAGAAAACAAACATCTATTGGAAATTCTCAAGGATCCATCTAGAATCTTCAATTGTGATGAATCAGCGTTTTCGTTCTGCCCAAAAGGTCAAGGTGTCCTTGTTACTAAAGGCACCAAAAATGTTTATAGCAGGTCCAACAACAATGAAAAGGAATGCTTGACTTTATCTCTTGGTGCTTCTGCTGATGGCGAGTTAATGCCACCCTTCGCTTTATTTCCGTACAAAAGAATTCCTCAAACTATACTTGTAAAGTATCCAAAAACTTGGGCAATAGGAAGATCGGATAGTGGTTGGATGACATGTGAAACTTTTTATGAATACATAACAAATGTTTTTCATCCATTTATTTTGAAAAAAAGATGTAAAGAAACCTATCATATTGTTTATGGATGGTCATTCTTCTCATTTATCTTTGCCATTAGGTGAGTTTTGCAGAGAAAATAAAATAATTTTAATTGCTTTATTACCAAATGCTACCCACATCTTGCAACCAATGGATGTGGCTGTATTTCGGAGCATCAAAAATTCTTGGAAAAAAGAAGTTCAAAATTTTCGATTGGAAAACAATGGTAGTCGTTTAAAACGTGAAGATTTTGGCCCAATTCTTCAAGAATGTATCTCAACAACAATCAAGCCTGAAATAATTAAACATGGATTTTGCGCTTGTGGGTTGTATCCATTTGACGCAAGTAAAATTAATTACAATAAGCTTTTAAAACCATGTTATCCAGCTTCAACATCTACCACTACGATATCGGTAACGGATGATCTAACTGAAAATACACAAATTTCACAATCAAAAAAGTTCATTAAACTGTTTGAACAGCGGCTACCCAGTGAAAAACTAAATGAATTTATGGTATGTACTGGAAAGTGGATAGGAGACGTAAAGGATGAAAATCTTTACTATTTTTGGAGAAAAACCAAAGGTTGTTTAGAAAAGACAACTAGGGGTACCGCAACTAATAAATCTTATGTAGATGATCCGACGTTAAACGGAAACATTTATTCAGACATTCCTACAAACACTATTGCTGACTGGTCTGAATTAAGCAGTAATATAGTAACGGAGCTTGATGCCCGAATGAATAGATTCCAAGCAAGTTCAACACCAAAATCTCAAAATATGTTACATAGAGAAACAAATGAATCCCCAATACAATATGCTAGTTTTAAAGAGCACATTCAATCTCCTGCAATTCAAAATATGATATCTACAATAGACTATGGGATGGATCTTGTTCTGAATAATGACAGCTACATCCGACAAAACGCAGAAAGAATAATAGATGATGAGATAATTTTACCAGAAGTGGTTAATACATCTGCAGCTGGAATGAATAATGAAACACAAATGGAAGAATTAGCCAACAAAATGTACGAGAAAAAAAATTCATTTCCATCTCCGTTTAAAAATTCATTTTATTGGCCTCAAACTTCTACGGGTAGTACTGTGAAAAAAATTTCAAAAAGAAAGATAACGCCTACAGTGGCAACAGCTGATGAATATATTGCTTACCAGAGGTGTATAGATGAAACAAAAAAAACTAAATTAGAAAAATTAGAGAAAAGGAAGCAAGAAAAAATAGAAAAACAATTTCAAACAAACTCTGGAAAAAAAGAACCCAAATCCAAAAAGAAGCAAAACGCCAAAGCAAACACGATCAAACAACCAACAATTAAGTCCTGTACTAGAAGTTCAACGAAAGCAAAACCTATTATAAATGGAGATTATGTTATAATACTACATGAAGGGGAAAAGTTTCCGGGCGTTGTTACCAAAATAATCAACAAAAAACAAAAACAATATGAAGTAAAAACAATGACTATGATTGGAACCAACTGGCGCTGGCCTGATACGGATGACGTAATGGTATATGGGGCTAAAAACATTTTAAAGAAAATACGGCCACCTGTATTACTAAATAAAAGAGGGATTTATTCCATTCAAACACTATATTAATTTTATGTCCTTTTAGTGTTTGTTTTTTTTATAAATTTATCTGCTGTAACAGATTTTACTAAAAATAAATTCGTTTTATGTTTTTCATAATAATTATTATGTTCAATGATTTTTTATTCTTATTCTCACAAAATGTAAATGGTACATCTTAATGAATACAACTGGAATGCATATGAATTAAATTCTTAACTACTATGAATATAACTTAGGAGCGGTCTGTTAGAATGATGAAGTCTATATAGTTGTTGTACAAAAGCAATGGTTTTTAATTTCTAGATAGCGTAAATAAATGGCTATCATGAAAAATTGGCATATCCTTTAAAAATAAAAAGAATTGCGTTCATTAACACTGGCGTTCTTAATTTATTGTCAAAAATATAAAATCATAATCTTTAGCTCACCTTCATTCAGAATAGTGCTGCGTTGATGCTGTTTTTGATTTATGCATAGCTGTTTTATGCGAATGCAGCAAATTTATGCATAGCTGTTTTATGTGGATTTTTGAAGTAAAATGAAACAACATAGCTGGAGATTTTATTGGTAATGATTTCAATTTTGTTCAGCATAAATTTTATGAATAATTCCATTTACTGAAGTTTCAAGTTTGAGTTTGTTGCTTCATGTTCAACTAAAATAAACGGTTTTCGTCTATTAATGACATTGTTGATCAGGTGCAGTAGTTTTCGCTGTCCAAACAACCGACCAACCGATAGACATTATATTTATGCTTATTTATAAAGTTAGGTAAGCTTCTTAGCTTATCGCATTTCAATTTACGTACCACAAAGGTGTTTTCAGAATAACTCAAATAATACCGCTTATAGTAGGTATAAACAAATTCATACTCTTTTCAGCTCTTTTCGATACAAAATGGATATTTCTATAAATAGCACGGAATTAGAGACACACTAACACGGAATTAGTTACATCGTTAATTTTTTAGCACGGAATTAGAGACAATGCAGAGGTCAATTAAAGTAATAATAAATGTCATTATACCAAATTTAAAAACATTTCGATGCACAGAATGGTAAACACAACTGCTACATAATTATATTAAATCAATTTGTATTTTACTTCTTTTGCCTCAATAATAACAAATTCGTTCTAAAATGAGACAAGCCTTAATAACACGTAATCTGGTACTTTTACCTTATAGCTATATATATATATATATATATATATATATATATATATATATATATATATATATATATATATATATATATATATATATATATATATATATATATATATATATATATATATATATATATATATATATATATATATATATATATATATATATATATATATATATATATATATATATATATATATATATATATATATATATATATATATATATATATGTAGCGAAATCCGAAATTCGACGTCCACGTGCTGCCTGAGTAATGCTGACAGAATTAGGTTGGTGTATTGGAGACAAGCAGAGTAAAAACTGCTTAGTCAATGACGCTACACCACGGCGAATTGGCGCCTTACAACCAATGCGACTCAAGCGTCTGTTCTCCATGTCAGGGGCGGCTTGGAGCGGCCGTCTGTCTTGAATCTATATAAACGTGTAAAAAGGTTGTTTCTGGTGACTTTGATATGCAGAACGGACCTATTCACGACAATTTGGGTTGGGCCTAAGGTTAACACCCTAACCCCGGAAAAAAAAACTAATATGTTAAATTTGGTTATCAGAAAAGAATAACAGACCCGGACAAAAACAGAATTTTACCTGGACGTGAAAAAGGACCAGACTACCGAATCGGAACGTGGAACGTGCGCAGCCTGAGCGCTCCTGATGCTCTTATAAGTCTAGAAACAGAGGCTGAGAGGTATAGGATGGATATTATTGCTCTACAAGAAATTAGACAGCCAATAATCGGAAAACAAGATTTGGATAGTCACTCTCTATACTGTAGTGGTCATCCTTCTCGAAGAGAATTTGGTACTGGCTTTCTTGTTGGTGCATGCATACAAGAAGCCGTGATGAAATTCATCCCGGTCAGTGAGAGGATCTGCTACCTACGGGTACGTGGTACATATAACAATATTTCTCTTATTGCCGTGCATGCACCTGCTGAAGCTAAGACCGTCGACGAGAAGGATCATTTCTACATAGCACTGGAAGAGGTTATGAAACAAACAACCACACGCGACTTCATTATGGTTCTTGGTGACTTTAATGGACAGGTTGGAAGAGATATCTCTTATGGAAATGTTGTGGGTCCCAACAGCCTGCATTTGAATTCGAATGATAATGATGAGAGAATGACTGAGTTTGCATTATCAAATAATTTGAAAATTGCCAGTACGTTCTTTCCGTATCGATCGATTCATAAACAGACTTGGGTCTCACCGAATGGAAACACTCGAAATCAAATTGATCACGTTCTAGTAACAGCACGTTCCGTTTCGAGCGACCTTTAGAGGTGCATACATTGGAAGTGATCACTTCCTTGTATGTGCAACGATAAGGTTCCACTTCCCAAATCCAGGCATTCCAAAATTCAATCAACGGAAACGTTTTAACATCTCATCATTAAAGAATGCTGAAACAGAAGAGAGATATCAAATCCATATTGCCGAAATATTGGATAAATCAGAAACCATTAATGGAAACGTCGATAAGTCATGGTATTTACTCAAAGATGCTGTTTTAAGCGCTGCTGAGGGAATACTTGGACGACCACAGAACCATGGATGGATCAAGCATGCCTTGACGCTATTCAATACAAAAGAGATTGCTATCTGAAGTGTCTACAAGGACGCAACACCAGGTCCACGAAGGAGAACTATAAACTGGCAAGACAAGCCGTTACAAAGCTATGTAGACGAACGAAGAGAGAATGGTGGAAGAGACAGTGTGAGGAGATTGAAAGCTTCAATAAGCAACATCAATCGCGTAACTTCTTTCAACAGGTTAAAACCTTAAAGAAGGGCCCTCAAACTAGATCGACTGCTATTTAAAACGAAAATGGGGAGCTACAAGTAGACCTTAAAAATATTTTAGATACTTGGGCCGCTTATTTTGAGAATCTTCTCAACGTAAGTGACCAGCAACAAGTCGGGCGACGAGGAAAGCTTATTCGTGCGTCAAAGGTACATGTAGACGAACCCACCAAAGAGGAGTTCGATGCGGCGCTGTCAAAATTAAAATGCAATAAAGCACCTGGTATCGACGATATAACATCCGAAATGATTGTACATGGTGGCGAAACTCTATCCTCAAGATTGTTTGAACTTGTTCAAATCATCTAGAGGACTGAAACCATGCCACAGGACTGGAACACAGCTATGCTGATACCAATCCATAAAAAAGGTAATCGCCTACAATGTGCAAACTACAGAGGAATCGCTCTCCTCTGCACAGCATATAAGATCTTTTCCTACATTTTGCTATCCAAAATCAATCCTTTTGCTGAACAACTTTTTGGAGAATATCAGTGTGGTTTCCGGCGGGGCCGAGGTACCACTGATGCACTTTTCTCGATAAGGATGATTTTGGAAAAGTGTCGGGAGTTCAACATACCTGTGCACCAACTTTTCATTGATTTTAGGCAGGCCTACGACTCTCTCGAACGAGCGACTCTATGGTCTGCTCTGCTGTCAATGGGAATTCCTGGTAAACTGGTATCACTATGCAAAATGGCAGTACAGAACTCTCAATGCTGTGTGCGAGTAGAGAACGAAATATCAAAGTTTTTTAAAGTCGACTCCGGCTTAAGACAAGGTGATGCTATCTCTCCTATACTTTTTAATCTAGCCTTGGAATATGTGTGCCGTCAAAAGAAACTACCGACTAATAACAATGTCTTGTCAATAAACTCAGTACAGATGATTGCTTACGCTGATGATGTTGTCATCCTCGGCCGAAGTGAAGCTGTTATGAGTGAGACTTTCAAGTCGCTTGAGAGTGGTGCTAGAAAAATTGGTCTGCAAATTAACTACAATAAAACCAAACATATGAATGTTTCAAGAGAGGCTGAGAAGAAAGATTTGATGTGCGGCGATGAACGAGTTGAGGGTGTTGAATCTTTTAAATATTTGGGATCAATGCTTGACTCAAACAACAGCATACTTACAGATATTAAAGCTCGAATCGCTGCAGGTAATCGAACTTTCTACTCAATTAAACCTCTCCTTGGATCACCGTATGTATCAACTAACACCAAGCTCAAGTTATACAAGACATTGATTAGACCGGTTGTGATGTATGGGTCACAAACGTGGACCCTTACACAAAATGACGAATCGCATTTATCTGCATTTGAGCGTAAGATCCTACGCTACATTTTTGGTCCACTTAAGACAGACGATGGGGAGTATAGAACCCGGTATAACTTTGAGATCAGAGACCTTCTTGAGGGTCCTGATATAATAGGTTGTATCCGTTCTAATAGGATTGCTTGGTGTGGGCATGTTCTACGAGCCGATTCACAGTCTGGAATGATTAGAAAAATGTACGTTAGTACCCCAGGGAGTGGTAGACCGCGAGGAAGACCACGACTACCATGGGAGACTGGCGTAATAAACGACCTTAAAAAAATCGGCTGCCATGGTAATTATGTCGCTGTTGCAAACGACCGTGAATATTCAAAGCTGATTAGCCTGGCAACGCTCCTACATGGAGCATGAACGCCTTAAAAAAAAAAAAAAATATATATATATATATATATATATATATATATATATATATATATATATATATATATATATATATATATATATATATACATATACTAGCGGTACCCGGCGTGCTTTGCTACGCCTATAAATAAAGTTTGTGCGTATACATATTGTTGACGTAGTAGCAATAATTTCAAAGAGCAGTAATGAGAAATGATTTTCTTTTTTTTTTTAATATGAATGTAAAAGGATCAGTCTAGTTGATCAGTAAAATATAAAAAATTAGTATTGTATGGAAAATAAAGGATATATAAAAATACCCGATCAAATAAGTCTTCAGGTGTGTAAGGTTTCATGTGTGTCTCTATATAGAACATTATACGGAACAAAAATCGATTCACAAATTTTCACAGTGCTCATGCGGTTTAATAAACGCTTTCTTTACCGGTAGGTTACTAAAAAAGTTGCAAACAGTTGTGATCGTGATGTCATCTTATTATCAGCAAGGGCAGTAAGAATCGCGACAATTCATTCGATGAAGGTGCATACAAACACATTTACAAATTTTAAACATACACACATTTAAAATCATTTCTCATTACTACTCTTTGAAATTATTGCTACTACGTCAACAAAATGTATACGCACAAACTTTATTTAAAGGCGTAGCAAAGCACGCCGCTAGTAAAACTATAAAAAAAATTGAAGCTGTTTTTTGAATTCAAATGTCGTATTGAAAAAAATTTCCACAAAAGAAAAGGCTCCTGTCAAAATAAACACAAAAATACAGGGTCCCATGCAGCATTGTTATCTCTTTCCATTTAGAGAAAAAAATATAATTTTATTCTTTTATTGCCAGATAGAAATAACTGCCAAACAATATATATTTTATTTTAATTTCATTCTAAATAAAAACAAAACCAAAAACATTCAATCAAATAATATCCATTTCAATCTAAAGTTATTCTAAATGAAAACAAAACCAAGGCGTACATGATACAGTTCTAGTTAGGATCAAATTTTTAGTTTTAATATTATCAGTTTTATTTTAATCGAAATACTTTTGACAAAAATAAGATAAAATTGAATAAGGTTGGTCATTTTCCGATCGATAAAAATGCTAAATACAAAATATCTACATAAGTCTGTTATTTTGTAAGCATATTTGGTCAAGCAATGAAAAATCTCGATGATATTTAAATTTCTAGGCTACTGTGTTTTTCCAATGCAAATACTATCACGTTAAATTCGCACACTACTTTATGTTAATAAAAGAAACTTCAACTTAGAAAATATTACTTATCCTGTTTTTTCATAATCTAAGGTTTTATATCATTGAAATACCCAGGTTTGAAAAAATCGAAGTAGGGCGTCTGATAAAGTAGATCTGTGCCGTATTATTATTATTTTAAATAAAAATTACTATCTTTAAACAAATTAAGTAATACTTACTCATTTTTAATTTATTATTTGGAGTAGTTTTATGCTGTCTAAACGAAAAACGATCATTTGAAATTTTGAAATGTATAAATATATAAGTTCATATTATTGTAGATAGAGGATTAGTGAAAGAAGGATAGAAAAATAATTTAATATAACTTCATGGCAACTACTACATATTTTAAAAAATTATTATTTTGTAGTTAATAATAATAAAATACAAAACCATATACAGCATAATTTGGATAAAATGAAATTTTTTCATACAATACACGACAATTGGAAAAAGCAAATCGTAGTGGATTTTCAAAATTTTGACATTGAAAACGTTTTAAATACAAATACGGCTCCATCTATTGGCTAACTCAAATTAATAAGGTGTATATCACACTATCAAATATATTGGTCAATAAAAAAAATTTGATATGAAATTGGAGAGTTGTAAAATAAACTTTGAAAGTTTTTCATCCGGTTTGATGACAATTTTTTTTACTTTTAGCCGGAATCGTTCTATTTTAATTAGCAATACAAATAAGAGTATTTTTCAATTTGATATTGATTTTTGTAAATTAACATTGAAGATCAATGATAAATTTAAAAAAATAAATAAATTTAAATTATTGTTTTCTTTAATTTTCACTCTTATGTCGAATTCTTTTCACCCAAATCCATAAAAAAAAAATTGATGTAAATCAAAAATTTTGTTCTATTGATGCAAAAAAATCAATTTTTTTTTCGATTTACATCAAAAAGAAAAATGTGCATTTTTTCGTAAATTTTTTTGACATTACTAATATCAACAAAGAAAATTTAAAAAATAATCTATTTGCTAACGACAAATTTTTATATAACTTTGAATTGTTTAATTTTGAAGAATTAATTATTGTGTTTTATAATATATATAATATATATATATATATATATATATATATATATATACAATAATGTAACTAACATTTAATAAAAGAACTCCTAATAAATAAAAAAAACTCCAAAATGGATTTATGAAAAGTAAAATACTATATTTCATTGGGCGGATGAAAAAAAATGCATCATAGAAAAAAACGAAGACGCTTTTCTCTAAAATGAAGTAATTTAAATTGAAAACAAATATGAATGAATAAAACAAAATTATTTTATTTACAAATTAATTGAATCTTTTATAAATATTTCAATACGCAATTGCAGAATATTGCAGAAATTTTTCAAATTTATAAGTAGACAACCGCCATTTAATATCACTAATAAAACCATATTTCACATCAATTTTTGTTTTTTGTTCTTTTCAGATCCTAATTTAGAAATTGATTTAGAAAAGTGAAAAGAAAGAAAACCACATTATTTTTATTCAAACTTTATAATAACCAATACATTAATTTTTTTTACAGATTTCGATACATTCTAACACTTCTATGATTAATAAAGAAAGGTTTTGACTTAGCATAATACGCTTTTCGTTTATTATCAAATAAAACAAAACTTTCTTTACTAAAACATATTTGATAGTCTAATAATGGCCCTAAACCGGGCATTCACATACAACGGAAACAGAAACAGAAACCGAATTTCATACAAATTTGACAGCAACTGAAACAGAAACCGAATTTAGAAACAGAAACAGAAACGGAAAATTCGTCTGTTTTGTCTGAAACGGAAACAATTAAAATTGAATTGTTTCAGTACCGAAACTGTCACATGATCAGAAACTGTCACAAAATATTAATTATTATGTTGAATTGTGATAACAAAAGCTTTGAATTTTGAATTTAATAAAAAGGTTTAATAAATACAAATTATTTGTTTTTGTTATCCTTCAATTTTATTATTCATAATGGATAACAAATTCACAAACTCAAACGAAATTCGGTTTCCGTTTCTGATATTATTCACCACCGTCAGCCAAATTAGAAACAGAAACAGAAACTGAAAATTTTCAGTTTCAGTTTCGGTTTCTGTTTCTGTTGTATGTGAATGCACGGCTTTATACAGATGTTGAAGTTTACTATGAATTGAATAAATTGATTTACGCTGCCATCTGAAAGTAGGCTTATGAACCATCCGTATTGAACATTTAATTCGCAATTAAAAAATATTTAGGAATTTAATCAAAATAAAAACTATCCTATCTCTCAAGTTGGACCATTATACACACACTGAACACAATTTTATTAAGATTGGTTACGTTGTTGCGGAGTTTATCGCGGACAAACATCGTGACACGTGATTTTTATATATATAAGATGCTCAATATTGTCAGTAATTGTCAGTAATAGTACATAAAGAAACTTAAATTATTTAATTGTAGTAAAATGAGAACTTTCATAGATAATTTTTAAAATTATTCAAGTTGTGTTTTGAATGAAATCCCATATAAATTTTATTGAATTTATTCTCTTTTCCCCCTTTTGCAGCGCCAAAAGAAATTTAAATTATTTAATTGTAGCAAAATGAGAAATTTCATAGATAATTTTTAAAATTATTCTTATTGAATTTCGTTTCTTTTCCCCCTTTTGCAGTGCCATTGCAGCAAAAACCGGAACAAATAATCGCTCAATAACATAGGATAGTCTATATGGGCCCTACATGGATGATTGAAAAGTCGATAAAGCAGGTTTGACAGTAAATTAATTAATTTACGCCGCCATCTGAAAGTTTGCTTATGAACTATCCATATTTAACATTTAATTCGTAATTAAAAAATATTTAGGCGTTTAATCAAAATGAAAACTATCTTATCTCTCAAGTTGGACCATTAAACACACACTGAACACAATTTTATTAAGATTGGTTAGGTTGTTGCGGAGTTTATCGCGGACAAACATCGTGACACGTGATTTTTATATATATAAGATATAAGATATATATATATATATTTATATATATATATATATATATATATTTATATATATATATATATATATATATATATATATATATATATATATATATATATATATATATATATATATATATATATGTATATATATATATATATATATATATATATATATATATATATATATATATATATATATATATATATATATATATATATATATATATATATATAATATATATATATATATATATATATATATATATATATATATATATATATATATATATATATATATATATATATATATGTAGAGGTTATTGTATAATAAAACAATGTTCCAAGTTTTATTCTTGCTTTATTTTCTTTATAACAAAATTGCATATATTATTTAATATAATAATTTAAATTCAACTTTGGCTTTGCCTATTTTTGAAACTGAAGTTGAATTAATTAACTTATTAAAATCGTGCGAGTTCAGAACTTTGGCTTAGCCAACCTTTTCTTTTACTTGTATGTTACTGACTGCCTTTGTTATTTTATTTGTAGTCATAATTGATTACATTAGACATTTTTGCCGTTTCTTCGTAAATTGATTGTTCATGCTGCGTTGTCGTTTCTACATTTCGGCCGTCCTGATCTTCCTCATCTGACCCAGATGTTATATCATCAAAACCTTGGGTCCTCCAGAGCTTCATATTGTCGCAACTAGTTGTCGTATTTATTGGTCCCTCGGATTCACCAACTTTTGTTACACTATACCGATCTTTGCCTTTAACTTTGGTAACCCGATAAGGTCCCAAAAATTTGATTTTAATTTTTAATCCAGGGCCAAATTGGGTTCTCCTAATAGCGACTTCATCTCCTTCTTTGTATTTATAAGGAGGTTGGCGTTTTTTATTGTATGTCTTGATATTTTCAGCTTGTACTTAAGCTATATTTCTCTTAGCTTCAGATCTTAGCTCATCTCTTGATTCCATAAATTTTTCGACAATTTCTTCTTCTACTATTTTCTTTAATTCAAAGTCTTCAGCCAATCTCATATCAACTCCAATTAAGAGTTTAAATGGTGACATTTTGATACTCCTCTGAAAGGTAGAATTTAAAAACATTTGTACTTTCGGAACATGTTGATACCATTTCTCGGGCATGCTTATGGATAATTTTGTTAATATAGGAATAATAAATCCATTAATCCTCTCCACCTGGCCGTTAGCTCTAGGTACTCCTGCAGTAATGCACGAATGTTTAATATCTCTTTCTTCACAATATTCTTTCCAAATTTGAGATTTGAATGCTGCTCCATTATCTGTAATAACACGACATGGATTTCCATAAAGAAAAGAATTTTTTTCCATATGATTAATAGTTTCCCTAGAATTAGTTATTTTTGTCGTATATAACCAGACAAACTTCGAAAAAGCATCCACTACTACTAATACATATTGGAATCCTTTATGAGTTGTGGTCATCGGTCCTAAATGATCGATGTGTAACGTCTGAAGAGGTGCATCCTGTTTATCAATCGGATTCAGATACCCTTCTTGTTTGCCACGTTTTCTTTCTGCTAATATACACGGAACACAACTGTTAATGACAGATTTTATTTTTCGCTGAGCGTGGAAAATATAATAATCTTTATTAAGAATATCCTTGACTTTTGACATTGAAAAATGTCCTCTATCGTGTATTTCTTTTATGATTTGACTTGACATACTTTTGGGTATAACTAGTAATTCTATACCATCTTTTAGTTTGTACAATATTTCATCTTTCGTAAAGAAGTCAGCGTATGGATTTACTTTTAATAACTCGATCACTGGCTTAAGTTCTTCATCATTCTCTTGATTTCTCTTGATACGTGCTAATAGTTCATTCTGAATTATATTGACAGCATTAGGCTTAAAGCATCTACATGCCTCATTCTTGGTCCTGGACGATGTTCAATATAGTATTCAAAATCTTCTAAATATAATGCCCATCTTGCAATTCTGGTGGACACTTCTTTTTTATTCATCGTAGCTACGAATGAGTTGCAATCTGTTACTATCTTAAAACGAATACCTTGAAGGTATACTCTATATTTTTTAAGTGCGTTAACAATTGCAAGGACTTCTAGCTTGTAACTAGCTAATTTTTCTTCTGCTGGTGATGTTTTTTGACTCATATAAGATATGGGATGAAATTTTTGGTCCTCCCTATCTTTTTGCATTAAAATGGCACCAAATCCGAACGCACATGCGTCGGTATGAAGTTCTGTCTCAGCTTCATAGCGATATAACTTTAAAACCGGCCTTTTAATTAAAACATCTTTAAGTGTGTGGAAGGCTATCTCTTCTTTAGATTTAAAATCAAACTTATTACCTGCCCTCAACAGATCAGTTAGTGGCTTAGCTATAATACTATAGGATTCCACATAATTTCTGAAATATCCCGTCAAACCTAAAAATTGTTGAACTTGTTTTATGTTTTTAGGGATTGGAAAATTTTTGACTGTCTGAACTTTTTCAATGCCTGGCCTTATAGTGCCATCTTTAATTACTTGACCAAGATATTCAATCTGGGTCTGCAGAAATTGACATTTGCCCCAATTAATTTCCAATCCATGTTCTGCTGCTAATTTGAGAACTGTGCGTACATTTTCCAAAGCCTCTTGCATAACTTTTCCTAATATGACAATGTCATCCATATAAATAAGAGTAATACCTTGTTGTAATAATGGTCGGAAAACATCATTTATGAATCGTTGAAACAGAGCGGGCGAATTGCACATACCAAATGGCATTCTTAAAAATTCGTACTGCCCATCTGGTACTACAAAAGATGTAAATTTTATACTTTCTGGATGCATCGGAACATGAAAAAATCCATTTTTGAGATCCAACGTACTGAATACTTTTGAATCTTGTAATTTATCCAACTGATCAGAAATTAATGGTAGTGGATATCTGTCTTTTACTATTATTTTATTGAGCTTTCTGTAATCAATACAGAGGCGGTTTTTCCCCTCTTTTTTCTTTACCAGAACAATTGGACTGGCATATTCTGAGCGACTGGGTCTAATAATACCACATTCTAGCCAATCTTTAATAATTTCGTCAACAATTTGTTTTTCCTGAATAGATAACCGTCGTGGGTGTTGAAACACTGGTGATTCTTCATTTAACACTATTTTAGCGCTGATATTCGTTGTTTTAACAGGATCAGGATTATATGACGAAACAAGTTGTTCTACTTCATGTTTTATCTTACTATTAGTTATATGCTCTAGTTTTGGTTCGATAATCTTTGAATCATACACGTTTATATTAAATATATCTGCTACGTCTGAATTGATTAAATCTATGGTTGTTGATTTTTTCATTATTTTAATACTTTGGTCATCAATGTACAAATCTGCTTGTTCTAATAAATCGTTTCCTATTACCATACTGATATTCATTGCATTTTCAGATACAACATGAACTTTTGCATTGAAATCTTCATTGTCTATCTTCATTATAGCTTCAAAACAACCAAACGTTTCTGTTTTTTTATTTCCAAAACCGGTTAATTCAATTTTAGTTTTATCTAGTTGTTGAATTTGCATTTTTAAAAATTCGTCTGCTCTAATTAAATTTACACAACTTCCTGTGTCAATAAGAGCAAAAATTTTCATTCCATTAACTGTAACTTCCTTCATATTTCGATTCGTCGTTTGTTGACATATGCTAACAATTGGTTTGTTTTCACAATTACTTTGACTTGACCGTTGCTTAGTTGGACACACGTCTGACTTGTGACCAAATATGTTACACTTAAAACACTTAGGTTCCTTGAATCGGCATTGATCTGTTCGATGATTACGAAAACCACAGTTAGCACATCTTGATTTTCTAATAATAAACTCTGTTGACTTTCCTTCATTAGCTGTTGCAGGCTGCAAAAACTTTCTTTCAAATGATTTATCTGTAAATGGTTTCTTTTGCTGTGATAATTTAGTTTGTAGTTTTTCAAACTGTTCTAATTTCAATTTTAGTTGCTTTAAGCCTACTTATTCTAATAAAGCATTTTTATCTCGTTCATCGCCTGGGATACCATTCACAATATGAATAATTAATGATTTGGTATCTAATACTACACTTTGATTTGCAATTCTTTTCATAGCATACACATACTCTTTGAATGATTCTGAATAAAGTTTCTTACGGAGTTGTAACTTATTATTGACCTCTGCAACACATAAGGTTTCTTGAAACTCATCTGATAACGCAGTCTTCAGTTCATTCCACGACTTTATACCCTTTTCCGATGCTACAAATGCACGCGCTGTTTTTATAAGTAATTTTTTTGCATTTGTGAACATCATTATTGGGGTCCACGAATACATTTCACTAGCCTCTTCGAAATCAGTGACCCATTTATTGACAAGAATGTCACCTTCTTCTCCACTGAATTTTTCCAATAAACCTTCAACATCTCGAAAGAGAATCATTCTTGTTGCATGATTCTTTCTATCAAAACTTGCAGTACTAATATTTTCGATATTATCAACAATTTGATCTGTAAGATTATCATCATCGTCATCATCGTTATCATCGTCATCATCATCGTCATAACCATTTACTGCACCATTATTTGCTTCTGCAGCTGCTAGATTTTGTTTTCTAAAATAATCACGCAGTCTTTGCAAAACAATACCTATCTTTCCTTTTGAATTAACTTGCAAGGAATCTGCGTATTCTTTGATTTCTTTTGAATTCATTTTAATTGTTATATCCATTTTGTTTATTTTAGTTACTCAAATTAATAATTATATTTTTCGAATTTATTGTGAAAATTTAATTATGTGAAACACTTAGTTGAATCACTGTATAAAAATTATAAACTGTCATTTGCTTGCGCCACAAGTTATACTATCTTTAATATGATAATGCAGTTTTACTTTATTCATTGTAGTTTTTATAATACTGTTAAAGTTAGCCGAAAGTTTCCAGCCGAAAATCGGTATCACAGATTTCATTTTTATAATCTCAGCCGAAAGTCTCCAGCCGAAAGTCGATAATGCAGATTAGATTATTTTAGTCAAATAAAACTCCCACTATCAGCCGAAAAATTGAAAGATGACAATGGTCTACAGCAATCTCTGGAAAAAAAATATTGCGTCAAGTTTCATGTGAAAAATCTCGGAAAATTCGATTTTCTAAATTTGGTATTAGCACTGTAAAAACCTTGCCTTTAAAGTGTTATGTCTGGAGATAGGTCGAATTGATGACAATGATCTATAGCTATCTCTTGGAAAAATATTGGGTCAAGTTTCATGTGGGAAATCTCGGAAAATTTGATTTTCTAAATTTGGTATTAGCACTGTAAAAGCCTTGCCTTTAAAGTGTTATGTCTGGAGATAGATCGAATTGATGACAATAATCTACAGCTATCTCTTGGAAAAATATAGGGCCAAGTTTCATGTGGGAAATCTCGGAAAATTCGATTTTCTAAATTTGGTATTAGCACTGTAAAAATCTTGCCTTTAAAGTGTTATGTCTGGAGATAGATCGAATTGATGACAATGGTCTATAGCTATCTCTTGGAAAAATATTGGGTCAAGTTTCATGTGGGAAATCTCGGAAAATTCGATTTTCTAAATTTTGTATTAGCACTGTAAAAACCTTACCTTTAAAGTGCTATGTCTGGAAATAGATCGAATTGATGACAATAGTCTATTGCAATTTCTTGGAAAAATATTGGGTCAAGTTTCATCTGGGAAATTCGATTTCCTAAATTTGGTATTAGCACTGTTAAAACCTTGCCTTTAAAGTGTTATGTCTGGAGATAGATCGAATTGATGACAATGATCTATAGCTATCTCTTGGAAAAATATTGGGTCAAGTTTCATGTGGGAAATCTCGGAAAATTCGATTTTATAAATTTGGTATTAGCACTGTAAAAATCTAGCCTTTAAAGTGTTATGTCAGGAAATAGATCGAATTGATGACAATAGTCAATAGCCATCATTTGGAAAAATATTGGGTCAAGTTTCATGTGGGAAATCTCGGAAAATTCGATTTTCTAAATTTGGTATTAGTACTGTAAAAATCTTGCCTTTAAAGTGTTATGTCTGGAGATAGATCGAATTGATGACAATGGTCTATAGCAATCTCTTGGAAAAATATTGGGTCAAGTTTCATGTGGGAAATCTCGGAAAATTTGTTTTTCTAAATTTGGTATTAGCACTGTAAAATTATTGCCTTTAAAGTACTTTTTCTGGAGATAGATCGAATTGATGACAATGATCTACAGCTATCTCTTGGAAAAATATTGGGTCAAGTTTCATGTGGGAAATCTCGGAAAATTCGATTTTCTAAATTTGGTATTAGCACTGTAAAAATCTTGCCTTTAAAGTGTTATGTCTGGAAATAGATCAAATCGATGACAATGGTCTATAGCAATCTCTTGGAAAAATATTGGGTCAAGTTTCATGTGGGAAATCTTGGAAAATTCGATTTTCTAAATTTTGTAAAAGCACTGTAAAAATCTTGCCTTTAAAGTGTTATGTCTGGAGATAGATTAAATTGATGACAGTGGTTTAAGGACATCTCTTGGAAAAATATTGGGTGAAGTTTCATGTGGGAAATCTCGGAAAATTTGATTTTCTAAATTTTGTTTTAGCTCAGTAAAGACCTTGCCTTTAAAGTGTTATGTCTGGAGATAGATCGAATTGATGACAATGGTCCATAGCTATCTCGTGGAAAAATATTGGGTCAAGTTTCATGTGGGAAATCTCGGAAAATTTGATTTTCTAAATTTGGTATTAGCACTGTAATAATCTTGCCTTTAAAGTGTTATGTCTGGAAATAGATCGAATTGATGACAATGGTCTTTAGCTATCTCTTGGAAAAATATTGGGCCAAGTTCCATGTGGGAAATTTCGGAAAATTCGATTTTCTAAATTTTGTATTAGCACTGTAAAAACCTTGCCTTTAAAGTGTTATGTCTGGAGATATATCGAATTGATGACAATAGTCAATAGCAATCTCTTGGAAAAATATTGGGTCAAGTTTCATGTGGGAAATCTCGGAAAATTCGATTTTCTAAATTTGGTATTAGCACTGTAAAAACCTTGCCTTTAAAGTGTTATGTCTGGAAATAGATCGAATTGATGACAATGGTCAATAGCAATCTCTTGGAAAAATATTGGGTCAAGTTTCATGTGGGAAATCTCGGAAAATTCGATTTTCTAAATTTGGTATTAGCACTTTAAAAATCTTGCCTTTAAAGTGTTATGTCTGGAGATAGATCGAATTGATGACAATGATCTATAGCTATCTCTTGGAAAAATACTGGGTCAAGTTTCATGTGGGAAATCTCGGAAAATTCGATTTTCTAAATTTGGTATTAGCACAGTAAGAACCTTGCCTTTAAAGTGTTATGTCAGGAGATAGATCGAATTGATGACAATAGTCAATAGCCATCTTTTGGAAAAATATTGGGTCAAGTTTCATGTGGGAAATCTCGGAAAATTCGATTTTCTAAATTTTGTATTAGCACAGTAAAAACCTTGCCTTTAAAGTGTTATGTCTGGAGATAGATCGAATTGATGACAATGGTTTTAAGCTATCTCGTGGAAAAATATTGGGTCAAGTTTCATGTGGAAAATCTCGGAAAATTCGATTTCCTAAATTTGGTATTAGCACTGTAAAAATCTTGCCTTTAAAGTGTTATGTCTGGAGATAGATCGAATTGATGACAATGGTCTATAGCAATCTCTTGGAAAAATATTGGGTCAAGTTTCATGTGGCAAATCTCGGAAAATTTGTTTTTCTAAATTTGGTATTAGCACTGTAAAATTAATGCCTTTAAAGTGCCTTTTCTGGAGATAGATCGAATTGATGACAATGATTTTCAGCTATCTCTTGGAAAAATATTGGGTCAAGTTTCATGTGGGAAATCTCGGAAAATTCGATTTTCTAAATTTGGTATTAGCACTGTAAAAATCTTGCCTTTAAAGTGTTATGTCTGGAGATAGATCGAATTGATGACAATGATCCATAGCTATCTTGTGGAAAAATATTGGGTCAAGTTTCATGTGGGAAATCTCGGAAAATTCGATTTTCTAAATTTGGTTTTAGCGCTGTAAAAACCTTGCCTTTAAAGTGTTATGTCTGGAAATAGATCGAATTGATGACAATGGTCAATAGCAATCTCTTGGAAAAATATTGGATCAAGTTTCATGTGGGAAATCTCGGAAAATTCGATTTTCTAAATTTGGTATTAGCACTGCAATACCCTTGCCTTTAAAGTGTTATGTCTGAAGATAGGTCGAATTGATGACAATAGTCTATAGCTATCTCTTGAAAAAATATTGGGCCAAGTTCCATGTGGGAAGTTCCGGAAAATTCGATTTTCTAAATTTGGTATTAGCACTGTAAGAACCTTGCCTTTAAAGTGTTATGTCTAGAGATAGATCGAATTGATGACAATGGTCAATAGCAATTTCTTGGAAAAATATTGGGTCAAGTTTCATGTGGGAAGTCTCGGAAAATTCGATTTTCTAAATTTGGTATTAGCACTGTAAAAATCTTGCCTTTAAAGTGTTATGTCTGGAAATAGATCGAATTGATGACAATAGTCAATAACAATCTCTTGGAAAAATATTGGGTCAAGTTTCATGTGGGAAATCTCGGAAAATTCGATTTTCTAAATTTGGTATTAGCACTGCAATAACCTTGCCTTTAAAGTGTTATGTCTGGAGATAGATCGAATTGATGACAATAGTCCTTAGCTATCTCTTGGAAAAATATTGGGCCAATTTCCATGTGGGAAATTTCGGAAAATTCGATTTTCTAAATTTTGTATTAGCACTGTGAAATTTTTGTCTTTAAAGTGTTATGAATTATTATTTCGCCTTCGAATCGGGCAGACGTATTTTTTCAAAGTGAAAACCAAAATTTAATAAAAATTAAAATCATAAAATATAACAGTACAGCATTGTGAAGTTTTATTACTAAAAACTGAATCGAAATATAGTTAACATCTATTTTAAATTTATAAATAAAATAAGGACTATTTCGTCCATATTTATAAAACTATACTTTAAACAAAAGAAAAAACTAATAACTATAGAAAATATATAGGTGCTATGCCTATTAACTGTGTTGAGTGCAAAAAAAACGTAACGGCAGTAAGAGCACCAGGATTACAGTGTAGTGGTCCGTGTAATAATTATTTTCATGATAAATGTGCAAAAATTTCTAGTGAACTTTTAAATACAATAGCAAAAGGTTCAGTTATATGGTCGTGCAAAAATTGTCGAAAGCAAGGTAGAAAATCTTTAGTATTTCCAGCTGCTACAAGTTCGATCGTTTTAAATCAAAACTCAGAAACCTCTGATACATTAAACATCTGCACGGGAGAATCTGATATATCTGCTACTGGTGAGTTATTATCAATTAAAAAATCGATTATTTCATTAGAAAAGCAACGTCAACTTGATTATCAATTAATAAATGAATTGTTAACCAAAGTATCCATTCTCGAAAGCAAAGTTATAAATTTTGATAAAATTCTATTTGAAAATACAGAATTAAATAAAAAGGTTAGCGAACTTCAAATAAATGTTTCTGATTCCGAACAGAAGTTTAGGCTAAATAATTTAGAAGTTTGCGGTATTCCAGAGACAATCGGTGAGAATCTGAGTGACATTATTAAATCTTTGTCAGCAGCTATTGACTGTCCAGTGAATGAAAATACCGTTGAATGCAGCCAGCGTGTGAATAAATTTCACGATTCCAGCAATTCGGTTACTGATAATGAAAATCGTAATATTTTAATAAAATTCACAAATAAATTTTATCGAAATAAATTTCTTCGATCGTTTAGAAAAATAAAACCGCTTACATATATGCAATTGTCCCAGCATTTTAACAAAACTGATGATCGAAATACAAACAAACGAATATTTATTAATGAGCATTTAACAACTACAAATAAAACGTTGTTTATTTCATCAAAAAAACTTGCTAAACAATATGAAATTAAATATACTTGGACTAGTAACGGGAGTGTTTTAATGCGCAAGAGTGACGAATCAGAAATTTTTAAAATAAACAATACTGACGAAATATACAAGTATTTCAATATTGTAAAAACACAGCTGTAATAATCGATTGTTTTGATATATCATTATTATACCATAAGCACAATCAATATAATCAACACATACGATGGAAAGGTTACTTACACTATATTATCAAAATTGCCGAGGACTTAGAAGCAAATGCAAGAAATTTTATCTAAGTTTACTTTCACAGGACAGTGATATAATTTGTTTATCTGAAACATGGCTTAATGATTCGATCTTAAGCTCAGAACTATTTGACGACCGATATGAAGTTTTTCGTCGAGATCGAGCTTACGAATCATGTAATCAAAAAGGAGGTGGTGTACTTATTGCCATTAAAAGTTCTACGTTCAAAAGTTTTAAACCGTCCTTTGAATGGAATTCTATCACTGAAGATATTTGGATAACTCTTAATACTAACGAATCAACAATTCACATATGTGTGTGCTATCTTGAACCTAACATAAATATCGATAAGATGGAGCAACATCTTAAGCAAATAGAAGCAGTTAATATTCAGTTTCCCGATGACAGAATTATTTTGCTAGGAGATTATAACATCCCAAATCTGTTTGTTGCCAATGGTATTGTATCTACAGGCTTCAATAAAAAGAGTTCGCTTTTCCTGGAAACTTTAAACTTTTGTGGATTTGATCAATTTTCATCTGTTTTAAACAAAAACCACCGTATATTGGACTTTATCTGCAGCAACTTTGAATTGGATGTTTCGAAAAGTGCAAACAAACTGGTTGAAGAAGATCCACACCATCCACCGTTAGATGTAAGTTTTTTAATATCAACAAATTCTCAGTCTAGTTTTATTGACACAACCAAAAAATATAATTTTAATAATTTTGATTTTAGTTTAGTAAATGATTTTTTAGATTCCTATGATTTTAATTCAATTTTTACTACCGTTTGTGACGTTCAATCTAAAATTTGTAATATTAATAATTGTTATATCGATTCATTTATTTTAAACAATATAAACCTTGATGATTCCATTTCAAAATTATACAAGCTTATTTTCCATATCTTAGATGAATTTGTACCAGTTATGAAGTTAAAACCATTAAAACATTTTCCTGTGTGGTTCTCTAAAGAAACCATTTCAATATATAAGACCAAAATAAAGTTGCACAAAAAATATAAAAGGTTTGGTTGTCCTGTTGATCTATCTAACTTCTCGAAAGCCAGACGCGAATTGAAGCACCGAATCAAAATTGACTATGAAACATATATAATTAAAACTCAAAATAGTATTTGTTCTAGTTCTAAGTACCTCTGGAAACATGTCAACAATAAAAGAAAGGCTACTTCACAATACCCATCATTGATGGTGTATAATAAAACAAAATTAGAAAATAAACTCGATATTGTCGATGGATTTGCTGAATTTTTTAAAACAAATTTTTCCAATAGTACTTCGTGTAAGATCCCTACTGTAAAAACTGATGCTTTGAATGTTCATTTGTCAGACATTCGTATTACACCCAACGAAGTTTTCCGTGAACTGATTAATTTAGATATAAGTAAAAATCCCGGTTCCGATAACATCCCCATTACTTTCTTAAGACATTGTGCATTGAACTTAACGAATCCATTGACAATCTTATTCAATGCCTCACTTCATCAAGGGATTTTTCCACGAAAATGGAAAGAATCACTTATAACTCCGGTTCACAAAAAAGGACCAAAAAATAACATTGAAAATTATCGTCCAATTTCAATCATTTCACCAATCCCCAAACTTTTTGAGAGATTAATAGCACATAAACTTACGCCAGTTTTTCGGGAGTTTATCATAAACGAACAGCATGGGTTTGTGAAAGGCAAATCGATTGATACCAATCTGTGCTTGTTTTCTGAATTTGTCGTCAATGCTCTTGATAAAAGAACACAGGTTGATGTGATTTATACCGACTTTGCCAAGGCGTTTGACCGAGTTTGTCATAACACTTTAATTTGTAAACTTAAAAACCTTGGCTTTGATGGTTCAATATTGAAGTGGATTGATAGTTACATAAGATCTCGCTGTCAACAGGTATGCATTAAGGGATGTGTTTCGAAGAAAATACAAGTAACATCCGGAGTGCCACAAGGTTCTCATCTTGGGCCGTTGCTTTTTATATTGTTTCTCAATGATATTGGCAATTGCTTTGAAAATAGCTCTTTTCTTCTTTTCGCTGATGATATCAAAATATTTCGAAAAATAAAATCAAAACAAGATAGTGTACTTCTACAAAATGATTTATCGAGGTTTGAAGATTATTGCAAACTTAATAACCTTTCTTTAAATACACAAAAATGTTTTTCAATGCCTGTGTTCGGTCAAAAGAAGATAACATTGGTAAACGAATACTTTATAAATGGTACAAGACTTGAAATAGTCAATCAAATGAACGATCTAGGTATAACATTTACATCAACATTTTCTTTTTCCGAACATATCAAAGACTTAAGCAATAGAATGTACAGAATTCTTGGATTTGTGCTGCGAACTTGTAATGATTTCTTCTCTCTCCGCACTATTCTGTTGTTATACAAGAGTTTAGTTCGATGTCATTTTGACTTTGGCTCCCTTATTTGGTTTCCTTATCACGCAAAATATAGTGCACTACTTGAACGAATTCAAAAAAAGTTTGTCAGATACTTATTTTATCGTGGCTTTCTGCATGGCATCTCATACAATTTTAACTATCAAGTTTACTTGGAGTACTTAGAGCTGGAAAAATTCATTGTAAGAAGAACCCGTTTTGATTTGATCTTTGTATACAAGCTATTCAATTCACTAATTGACTGTTCTGAATTGTTATCAAAATTCAATTTCAATGTTCCTTGTCGTAACAACAGGATATCCAAAACTTTTTATGTTTCTGCCAGTAAATCTAATTTCAAATTTTTTAGTATATCAAATAGATTAATGACGCAGTGCAATAAATTCATCGAAATTGATATTTTTAATATAGCAAAATTAAATGATTTTAAAAAAATAAGCTTGTTGACCAACCAAGTCCTCATTCCTTCACACATACTATGATTCATTTGATAATTTAAAATAGTATAAAATAATATATAATAGAATAAAATATAAAAGCAAAAAAAAAAAAAAGGCAAAAAAAAAAAAAACTATAACAATAACAAAATATAATTAATCAATATGCATAACAGATATAAACTAACCAATATATAATAAGAAATTTACTAAATAGAATAAAATTAAATAAACAAAACAAGGTAAAAAAGAAAAAAAACAAATAGTAATAATAGTAACAATATAATATTAAAAACTAACTAATATATAACAAAAAATTAAATTATACATATTGCATAAATTGGATTGTAATCCGTCTTGTAATCGTCTTAAAATAAAATAAAATAAAAAAAAATAAAATAAAATGTCTGAAGATGGACCGAATTGATGACAATGGTCTATAGCAATCTCTTGGAAAAATATTGGGTCAAGTTTCATGTGGGAAATCTCGGAAAATTCGATTTTCTAAATTTTGTATTAGCACAGTAAAAACCTTGCCTTCAAAGTGTTATGTCTGGAGATAAATTGAATTGATGACAATGATCCATAGCTATCTCGTGGAAAAATATTGGGTCAAGTTTCATGTGGGAAATTTCGGAAAATTCGATTTTCTAAATTTGGTATTAGCAGTGTAAAAATCTTGCCTTTAAAGTGTTATGTCTGGAGATAGATTGAATTGATGACAATGGTCCATAGCAATCTTTTGGAAAAATATTTTGTCAAGCTTCATGTGGGAAATCTCGGAAAATCCGATTTTCTAAATTTTGTATGAGCACAGTAAAAACCTTGCCTTTAAAGTGTTATGTCTGGAGATAGATTGAATTGATGACAATAGTCTATAGCTATCTCGTGGAAAAATATTGGGTCAAGTTTCATGTGGGAAATCTCGGAAAATTCGATTTTCTAAATTTGGTATTAGCACTGTAAAAATCTTGCCTTTAAAGTGTTATGTCTGGAGATAGATCGAATTGATGACAATGGTCCATAGCAATCTTTTGGAAAAATATTGGGTCAAGTTTCATGTGGGAAATCTCGGAAAATTCGATTTTCTAAATTTGGTATTAGCACAGTAAAAACCTTGCCTTTAAAGTGTTATGTCTGGAGATAGATCGAATTGATGACAATGATCCATAGCTATCTCGTGGAAAAATATTGGGTCAAGTTTCATGTGGGAAATCTCGGAAAATTCGATTTTCTAAATTTTGTATGAGCACTGTAAAAACCTTGCCTTTAAAGTGTTATATCTGGAAATAGATCGAATTGATGACAATGGTCAATAGCAATCTCTTGGAAAAATATTGGGTCAAGTTTCATGTGGGAAATCTCGGAAAATTTGATTTTCTAAATTTTGTATTAGCACAGTAAAAACCTTGCCTTTAAAGTGTTATGTCTGGAAATAGATTGAATTGATGACAATGGTCTTTAGCTATCTTGTGAAAAAATATTGGGTCAAGTTTCATGTGGGAAATCTCGGAAAATTCGATTTTCTAAATTTGGTATTAGCACTGTAATAACCTTGCCTTTAAAGTGTTATGTCTGGAGGTAGTTCGAATTGATGACAATAGTCTATAGCTATCTCTTGAAAAAATATTGGGCCAAGTTCCATGTGGAAAATTTCGGAAAATTCGATTTTCTAAATTTGGTATTAGCACTGTAAAAATCTTGCCTTTAAAGTGTTATGTCTGGAGATAGATCGAATTGATGACAATGGTCTATAGCAATCTCTTGGAAAAATATTGGGTCAAGTTTCATGTGGGAAATCTCGGAAAATTCGATTTTCTAAATTTTGTATGAGCACTGTAAAAACCTTGCCTTTAAAGTGTTATGTCTGGAAATAGATCGAATTGATGACAATAGTTAATAGCAATCTTTTGGAAAAATATTGGGTCAAGTTTCATGTGGGAAATCTCGGAAAATTCGATTTTCTAAATTTGGTATTAGCACTGTAAAAACCTTGCCTTTAAAGCGATATGTCTGGAGATAAAACGAATTGATGACAATGATCTATAGCTATCTCTTGGAAAAATATTGGGTCAAGTTTCATGTGGGAAATCTCGGAAAATTCGATTTTCTAAATTTGGTATTAGCACTGTAAAAATCTTGCCTTTAAAGTGTTATGTCTGAAGATATACCGAATTGATGACAATGGTCCATAGCAATCTCTTGGAAAAATATTGGGTCAAGTTTCATGTGGGAAATCTCGGAAAATACGATTTTCTAAATTTGGTATTAGCACTGTAAAAACCTTGCCTTTAAAGTGTTATGTCTGGAAATAGATCGAATTGATGACAATGGTCAATAGCAATCTCTTCGAAAAATATTGGGTCAAGTTTCATGTGGGAAATCTCGGAAAATTCGATTTTCTAAATTTGGTATTAGCACTGTGAAATTTTTGCCTTTAAAGTGTTATGTCTGGAGATGGACCGAATTGATGACAATGGTCTATAGCAATGTCTTGGAAAAATATTGGGTCAAGTTTCATGTGGAAAATCTCGGAAAATTATATCATTTTTATGATCTCAGCCGAAAGTTTCCAGCCGAAAGTTGATAATGCACATTAGTTAACTGTAGGTATCCCGGTAGATAAGACTCCCAATATCAGCCAAAAAATTGCATGATGACAATGGTCTATAGCTATCTCTGGAAAAAATATTGGGTCATGTTTCATGTGGGAAATCTCGGAAAATTCGATTCTCTAAATTTGGAATTAGCACTGCAAAAACCTTGCCTTTAAAGTGTTATGTCTGGAGATAGATCGAATTGATGACAATTGTCTATAGCTATCTCGTGGAAAAATATTGGGTCAAGTTTCATGTGGAAAATCTCGGAAAATTCGATTTTCTAAATTTTGTATTAGCATTGTAAAATTCTTGTTTTTGAAGTGTTATGTCTGGAGATATATAAAATTGATGACAATGGTCTATAGCAATCTCTTGGAAAAATATTGGGTCAAGCTTCATGTGGAAAATTCCGGAAAATTTGAATTTCTGAATTTTCTATTAGGACTGTTAAAATCCTGCCTTGAAAGTGTTATCCATTCAATCACATATTTCGGATGGTGCGGTTTTGCTTTTATTTGCTCTACAAATATATTGAAAAGATATAAAATACTAATAAAATAATAAATTCAGCTAGATATCAGTATTTTTTCAGTGAATTAATTTTGTGAATAATCAAAAACATTTGTATATATAAATAAAATGGATACAAGATCTAAAAGCAAAAAATGAGCCATAATTCTAATGTTTTTCTAAATAGTCCTGATAAAAAATGTGTGTAAAGTTTGTTCAGAAATAGTGGCCAAAAAAGACAAAAAAGTTGAGTGTAATGGATGTAGAAAAAAATTCCATATTGATTGTATAAAAATGAACAGATCTCAATTTAATGCATATAAAAAAAATCCAATATTTACATGTTCAAAAAATTGTAATCCTGTTCTTGATGAGTCGATGAGTCGATTAAAAATCATAATAATAGTCAAAATAACAACAAAATCATACAAAAAATTAATGAGTTATCAACTAAAATAGATAAAGTTCTTAAGGAAAACACTATGTTGTACGGTGTCCTGGAGGAGTTTAAAACAAAAACTGCTTTTTTACAAAGAGAGGTCGGTTATTTGAAATATGAAAACAATTACCTTAAACAAGAGTCACAAATAAATAAATTGGTAATTTTGGGCATTCCTGAAAAGCCAAATGAAAGCAAAAATCAAATCATTCAGAATATAGGGAAAGCCCTAAATATTACCAACACGATGGATGATGTAGATGATATATATATAGACCTAATATGGATAAAAGAAATCCTTTGCAGACAGCCAAAAAAAAATAAAAAACCAACTACTCAACAAATTATTGTGAAATTTCTAAGACGTAAAACAAAGGAAGCAGTACTGGAGAGTAAAATAAAGATGAAAAATCCACTCTTTACCCATAAAATTATTGATACTGAAGATGAAACCATGGAAATCTTTTTAAATGAATTTCTAGCACCAATCAACATGGAATTGTTTCGCATAGCTCGTTAGAGTAAAAAGGACAAGACATATGAATTCGTTTGCTTCAAAAATAACTCAATATATGTAAAAAAAACCAAACGGTACAGTCAAAATAATTCGAAGTGTAAGTGAAATTGAAATTTTAAATAACGCAAAAATAATAAACAAAAACACGTCAATTGCATAATCAATTTTTAATTTTATAATCACAGCTGTTCTGTGTTTTTTATAACATTTTTTTTGGTACTCATATCAGAACAGTTTTCTTTTCTTTTTCTTGTTAATTATGGATAATTTGAATTTAAATGAAAATATTGATATTAATTATTATTTAAACAGAACCAAAACATTGAATTCAGGTAGTGATTTAGAAAATCTAGATATATTGTATATTAATGTTAGGAGCCTAAAAAACAAAGTTGATCACATAGAATCTTATATAAAATCTTTTGAATTTGAAATCCATGTCTTAGCAATAACTGAGACATGGCTATATGATGAAGAGATGTCACTGTCTAATATTGAAGGTTATAACGCTTATTTTTCAAATAAAAAACAACCGGTGCGAATTGAGGACAGAACCAGGGGCTGTGGGTGGCTATTTATATAATAGATAAAATAACTTATAATCAGGTAACAAGCTTTGAATCAAATAGTATAAATATGCTTATCACACAGCTTCCTATCCTTGATATAAGGGAGAGCTATAGACCACTATTGTCATCAATTCGATCTATCTCCAGACATAACACTTTAAAGGCAAGGTTTTTACAGTGCTAATACAAAATTTAGAAAATCGAATTTTCCGAGATTTCCCACATGGAACTTGGCCCAATATTTTTTCAAGAGATAGCTATAGACCATTGTCATCAATTCGATCTATCTCCAGACATAACACTTTAAAGGCAAGGTTTTTACTGTGCTAATACAAAATTTAGAAAATCGAATTTTCCGAGATTTCCCACATGAAACTTGACCCAATATTTTTCCAAGAGATAGCTTTAGACCATTGTCATCAATTCGATCTATTTTCAGACATAACACTTTAAAGGCAAGGTTTTTCCAATGCTAATACAAAATTTAGAAAATCGAATTTTCCGAGATTTCCCACATGGAACTTGGCCCAATATTTTTTCAAGAAATAGTTATAGACCATTGTCATCAATTCGATCTATCTCCAGACATAACACTTTAAAGGCAAGGTTTTTACAGTGCTAATACAAAATTTAGAAAATCGAATTTTCCGAGATTTCCCACATGAAACTTGACCCAATATTTTTCCAAAAGATTGCTATAGACCATTAACAACAATTCAACCTATCTTCAGACATAACACTTTAAAGGCAAGGGTTTTACAGTGCTAATACAATATGTAGAAAATCGAATTTTCCGAGATTTTCCACATAGAACTTGGCCCAATATTTTTTCAAGAGATTGCTATAGACCATTGTCATCAATTCAATCTATCTCCAGACATAACACTTTAAAGGCAAGTTTTTTACAGTGCTAATACAAAATTTAGAAAATTCGAATTTTCCGAAATTTCCCACATGAAACTTGACCCAATACTTTTCCAAGAGATAGCTATAGACCATTGTCATCAATTCGGTCTATCTTCAGACATAACACTTTAAAGACAAAAATTTCACAGTGCTAATACAAAATTTAGAAAATCGAATTTTCCGAGATTTCCCACATGAAAATTGGCCCAATATTTTTCGAAGAGATAGCTATAGACCATTTTCAGAAATTCGATCTATCTCCAGACATAACACTTTAAAGGCAAGGTTCTTAGAGTGCTAATACAAAATTTAGTAAATCGAATTTTCCGAAATTTCCCACATGAAACTTGACCCAATATTTTTGCAAGAGATAGCTTTAGACCATTGTCATCAATTCGATCTATTTCCGGACATAACACTTTAAAGGCAAGGTTTTTACAATGCTAATACAAAATTTAGAAAATCGAATTTTCCGAGATTTCCCACATGAAACTTGACCCAATATTTTTCCAAAAGATTGCTATAGACCATTGTCATCAATTCAACTAAACTCCAGACATAACACTTTAAAGGCAAGGGTTTCACAGTGCTAATACAAAATTTAGAAAATCGAATTTTCCGAGATTTCCCACATGGAACTTGGCCCAATATTTTTTCAAGAGGTAGCTATAGACCATTGTCATCAATTCGATCTATCTCCAGACATAACACTTTAAAGGCAAGGTTTTTACAGTGCTAATACAAAATTTAGAAAATCGAATTTTCCGAGATTTCCCACATGAAACTTGACCCAATAGTTTTCCAAGAGATTGCTATTGACTATTGTCATCAATTCGATCTATCTCCAGACATAACACTTTAAAGGCAAAAATTTCACAGTGCTAATACAAAATTTAGAAAATCGAATTTTCTGAGATTTCCCACATGAAACTTGACCCAATATTTTTCCAAGAGATAGCTATAGACCATTGTCATCAATTCGATCTATCTCCAGACATAACACTTTAAAGGCAAGGTTTTTACAGTGCTAATACAAAATTTAGAAAATCGAATTTTCCGAGATTTCCCACATGAAACTTGACCCAATATTTTTCCAAGAGATAGCTTTAGACCATTGTCATCAATTCGATCTATTTCCAGACATAACACTTTAAAGGAAGGGTTTTACAATGCTAATACATAATTTAGGAAACCGAATTTTCCGAGATTTCCCACATGAAACTTGACCCAATATTTTTCCAAGAGATTTCCATTGACTATTGTCATCAATTCGATCTATCTCCAGACATAACACTTTAAAGGCAAGGTTTTTACAGTGCCAATACAAAATTTAGAAAATCGAATTTTCCGAGATTTCCCACATGAAACTTGACCCAATATTTTTCCAAGAGATAGCTATGGACCATTGTCATCAATTCGATCTATCTCCAGACATAACACTTTAAAGGCAAGGTTTTTACAGTGCTAATACCAAATTTAAAAAATCGAATTTTCCGAGATTTTCCACTTGAAGCTTTACCCAAACTTTTTTCCATAGATTACTTTTGAACTTCTAAATTTTGGCTATTTTTTAGTTAGTGTTGTCTCTTTCGGATGACATTTTTTAAAAATCTGCATTATCGATTTTCGGCTGGAAACTTTCGGCTAACTTTAATAGGGTGTTTTGTTTTTATATACGTTTTAAATGTTCAAAACAAAATTATTTATAATAATGGTGTTTTGTTTCACTTTCTAGAACTATATTTTTCTCATTTTATAAGTAATTGTTTTTTTTTTTTTTGTTTTTTGGTATTATACTTTGAAAAAAAAAGGCGTCACTTAGTTTTACTGTTTGTTAAATTAATTTAATTTTTACTTTTCCAATTTTTAATTTCACATTTATTTAAAAAAAAATCACTATTATAATTTTCACTTTATCAATGGCTGAGCCCCCAAAAACTGTAGAGGTTATTGTATAATAAAACAATGTTCCAAGTTTTATTCTTGCTTTATTTTCTTTATAACAAAATTGCATATATTATTTAATATAATAATTTAAATTCAACTTTGGCTTTGCCTATTTTTGAAACTGAAGTTGAATTAATTAACTTATTAAAATCGTGCGAGTTCAGAACTTTGGCTTAGCCAATCTCTTCTTTTACTTGTATGTTACTGACTGCCTTTGTTATTTTATTTGTAGTCATAATTGATTACATTAGACATTGTTGCCGTTTCTTCGTAAATTGATTGTTCATGCTGCGTTGTCGTTTCTACATATATATATATATATATATATATATATATATATATATATATATATATATATATATATATATATATATATATATATATATATATATATATATATATATATATATATATATATATATATATATATATATATATATATATATATATATATATATATATATATATATATATATATATATATATATATATATATATTTATATATATATATATATATATATATATATATATATATATATATATATATATATATATATATATATATATGTATATATATATATATATATATATATATATATATATATATATATATATATATATGTATATATATATATATATATATATATATATATATATATATATATATATACATATATATAGATATATGTATATATGTATATATATATATATATATATATATATATATATATATATATATATATATATATATATACCTAACTTTATTTGCGAACTTTAAGCATTGACCACGGGAGTACGTCACATGAATGAGAAGTATTCCATCAGCTAGATTATTAGCAACCTAGTTTTAATTATGTTTTTCAAATTTAAAAAAAAATAAATATTTTATTTTGTTTCTATTTTCCACATATTATCATGAAATTTTGACATACATATATCATATTTTATTATATGATAAGATTTATTGTCTAAATATACAACATTTGAAAAACCATAAAAGAAAATGTTTATCCAATTATAAAAAGCGTTTAATTCTTAAACGCATGTTGTTGTGGGGTCTATATCTTAAAAGCTCTCTATGTGTTGGTGTGACAGTAAAACATATTCTAATTTCTGTTACACAACACTTCGTATTAAAACAAGTATTGCATTGATTTTTAAATATATTATCTTACAATATAATTTAATTTGAGGGCGCCATTTGCCTAATCTGCACTCGGCGCTGAAATAGCTTGAATCGGCACTGTGTCTGTCGATACTAACTTTTGACGTTCTACCTTTAATTTCAATAGTGAAAGTTTTTTTATCTCTGTCGATGACAAGAAAAGGTCCGTCATATAGTTACTGCAACGATCTACGAACCGTATTTACTCTGAGAAAAACATGTGAACATGTTTTTAAATCGTTGAAAACAAAAACGTTGTTTGTAGAGTGACGAGAAGAAGTAAAAGGTCGGAGATTGCTAAAATGTTGTTTGAGATTAGATACAAACTCCGATTGTGGAACCAATGTCGTTTGTTCCGATAGAAAGTGCCCCGGCAAGCGTAAGGTAGATCCATACACTAATTCCGTGGAGGTAGATTTAAAATCTTCCTGAAAAGCTGTACGCAGTTCAAGAAGTATAGTCGGGAGAGTACGTGTCTAATCTTGTCGATCATGACACATTATGGCTGCTTTCAACGTTCGGTGAAAACGCTCGATCATGCCATTACATTTAGGATTGAAACCTAACAGCTTTGAAAGTTCCAAATATAATTGACATTTAAATTGTGACCCTCGATCGGTCACAATGAAATTAGGAACACCAAAGCGAGATATCCATCCAGAGTAAACAGCAGTAGCTACGGTTGCAGCCGTAATTTCTGGGATTGGTATTGCTTCAGGCCATCTTGTGTATCTGTCGATCAGAGTTACACAATACCATTGTCCTTCAGACGAAGGCATCGGTCCAATGATATCTAAATGAACTTCGGAAAATCTTTCTGAAGTTGAAGAGTAATTAGATAGAGGAGATCGAGTGTGTCTTGAAACTTTTGATTTCTGACACTGAAAACAGTTTCGAGTCATTTCCCGGACATCTTTTTTTATTGACGGCGCGGCGTCAGTCAGTAATTTAATAGAAGCGTTGATTCCAGGATGAGAAAGGTTGTGCATTTGCACGAAAATGGTTTGACGAAACTGTTTTGGAATAAATGGACGTTTTTTCCTCGTTGAAACGTCGCAGTAAATAAATTTGCCAGAGCGGAAGGATAGAGGAAACTGTTGGAATTTAAGCGTCGTGCTGTATTCCGAAAGGAACTACTTCAACTCTGAATCGGTAGTTTGAGCATCGGCGATTGCCGAATAATCGATGCTCTCAGGTAACTGGAGTTAATCAATGCGTGACAAAGTGTCAGCAACAACATTGTCAATTCCAGATACGTGTTGTATGTCAGTTCTAAATTGGCTGATAAAATCCAGATGACGAAATTGTCTAGGACTAGCTTTGTCTGGATTTTGCGACAAGGCATAAATTAATGGTTATGATCGGTGAATAGGATGAAGTTTCGCCCTTCTAGAAGGTAACGAAAGTGTTTGATGGCTAAATAAGCTGCCAAAAGTTCACGATCATAAGCGCTGTAGCGCTTTTGCGTTTCCGTTAATCGAACAGAAAAGAAACTGAGAGGCTGCCATGAATCAGTGACGAGTTGTTGAATGACTGCACCAATCGCTGTGTCGGAGGCGTCGACCATGATAGCGAGTTGGGCATCAAGAGAAGGATGTGCGAGCATCGTTGCGTCGCTGAGTTTGGTTTTGCAATTTGTAAAAGCTGCAAGAGAATCTTTTGACCAGTTGATTGGTCGTTTGTCGTTCTCTTTAGAGCCTTTAAGAAAATCGTTTAGCAAGGCTTGGTCACCGACACCGACAGCGTGTGGAATGAAATGACGGTAAAATTTGATCATTCCGAGGAAACGACGCAGATCTTCGACCATTCGTGGAGTGGGAAAACTGGAAATTACATCCACTCGTTCGCGTGTTGGTCTAATTCCGGCGGAGGAGATAGTATGACCTAGGAAATTAATCTCGGCTTGTGCGAAGCTACATTTGCTGAGGTTAATAATCATACCGGCGTCTTGCAGTTTCTGAAAGACGAGTTTAAGATGTCCTATGTATTCAGCGTAAGACGTAGATGCGATAAGGAGGTCGTCTAAGATGAAGCAGAACTCTAAACCACGTAAAATGTTATGCATGTGCCGCTGAAACGTCTGACCGACGTTTCGTTAACCGAAGCCCATTCGAACAATCCGAATGGAGTAGAGATAGCCGTCTTCGGGATATCAAGAGGTTCAATCGATATCTGCTGGTAAGCTCGCACTAGGTCGATAGTCGAAAAAATGTTGCAACCATTCAGTTGTTGCGAAAAATCCTGTAGAAAGGGAATGTTGTATTTGTCGAGAACGGTGACATTATTTAAGCCACAGTAATCCCCGCAAACACGAAAACCACCATTTTTCTTCTCGACCAAGTGTAGGGGACTGGACCATTGACTGCTAGAAGGTCTGTAGATACCGTAACAGTATGTAACAGTATGTCGAACTCAGTCTTGGCAGCTTTGAGTTTGTCTGCCGCTAGTCTGCAAGTTTTGCAGGAGACTGGAGGTCCAGTTGTGATGATAGCATGTGTTACATCATGTTTCACAGCTAAATAGAGACCTGAGTCAAAGGTTAGTTCTTTGAACTCACGCAATATCTCGTTGATTTTACGAGGTAATTTGTCATTAACGAGAACAAATAAAGAAGGAGTAGAAATAGGTGCTGTTCCCGCTGACGTGAAAATGTCAGATAGTGGATCAATAATGCGTCTCCGTTTAATGTCAACCAATATGCCGTATTTATAAAGAAAGTCTGCTCCAATTATCGGAACTGTGACATTGGCAATAATAAAATTGTGGACGAATGTACGACGAAGTCGTAGTGTCAACGTTAATGTTTTCGTCCTATAAGTCGACACAGTCGTAGAATTAGCTGCAACCAAGGTAAGGGGAGACGTTACACTAAATTTTTGAGCGGAAGTAGCTGGAAGGACTGACACTTCGGCTCCAGTATCAATTACAAATTTTAGTTGATTAATGGCATCGAAAACCATTAATCGATAAAGGTTACGGCTGTCACCACATTCCGCTATTTGGGGTGAGCCTGTTCGTTTTTTGAACTTTCTTTGAAAATAGAATATTGCGAACAATTTGGATGGCATTTTCTAGCAAGGTTACCGAACTTGTGGTGATAGAAACAAATACTATTAAAAACTGAGGAGGACGTGAATTAGATCGTGATCGAGGTCTACGATCCGTGGCTCGGAAAGGAGTTCGAGATCTAGATCTATTCATATTAGAAAGTTGTTGGCTTAACGCCGAAATTTGTAGTTCCAATTTTTTGTTTTGTAGCTCTAGGTTAAGAAATTTTTGCTGGATTAGAGGAGTATCAAGACTCGAAATTGCAGCATGGTTTGAGGAATTATCGGTATGTTGAGAACCTTTAGCTAAACTGCAAATTGGCGCAGATATGAGTGCACTATATACTGCATCGGCAGTGATGGCAACTGCATCAAGAATATCATTATTTGCTGCGATAGCGGCTCGAACAAGAGGAGCGTTTCAAATAACCCTTAGTATTTCATCTTTAAAATTTGCTTTCGCTTCTGATCGCATAGAGCGTAACAGTTCGGATGGACGTTTGTCACCTAAATCCATCCCACTAAGAACAGTGTGAATTCTGTCTATATCAGACTTTCCCAATCTGGTAAGAAGAGCTTGTTTGATTTGGTCATATGGACGATCAGGGGCAGGTTGGGCGATTATATCGCTAACTAATTGAGCAAGCTCTGGTGTTAAGGCGCGACGGAAAACCTTATATTTGTATTTTTGGCTTGTGACTCAATCGCTGCTAAATTGCGATTCGAGTGTGAGGAACCATAAATCTGGTTGAGAATGCCAAAAGGGTATAGGAGTAAATCCTACGGCATTAATGTCGATGTCGCGTGTAGGTGCAGGAGTAGTAATACTACTACAAGCTGTTTGATTATGTTACGGTTTTTATTAGCTGCTGCTAAAGCACGTGCAATCGCGGCATCAAGCTCACGTTACCTAAAAAAATTTCGGGATTCATCAGATTTATCAGAGGAGGCGTGTCCGCCATCTAAACAATTTTTTTATATAAACTACATTAAAATAAAAATATAAGTTTGTATACGGAATCGCGTTAATATTTCCGATAAAATTAGGAAAAGTTACTATACTGAATTACAAATTCAGTATTTTTCTTTAATCGCCAAGGAAATAATTTAAATTGAGTTAATTCTAATGCTGATATTTTCCCATTTATAGGTAAGCATATTATTATGTCACACACAAGGTTAATTTAATTAAAAAGTTTATAAATTAAAATTTTTTAAAATATAAGTCATGCGGAATGACATTAACCAAAATGTTTTTTTTTTATAATAAACTAAACAATTTTTTATAATTAATTTTTTTTATAAATAGCTAAACAACCTTTAAATAATTGATTTATTTAATTTATTTTATGCTTTGAGATACCTGATTGCATCCAGATCACGTCGGGACACCAGATTGTGGATGTAATTGGGGTATCTCAGTGAAACTCAGGAAAGAGTAAGTAGGAGCTGTATCCTTGAAGGTCGAATTCTTAGAGTTGATTGATGGCTTATATACATATACAATTACCACTGCTTCGGTTAATCTGCTCTTTTTTGACTCCAAATGAATATTATAATTGTTTTACCTTTCTAGTTTCTATAAAACAAACAATTAAATTCACGTTGTAGTCGATCAATGTGGCGTTGCATTAAACATTTAATAAAACAAACAAATTATACTGCTTAGTTAAAACAAACTTTTTAATATATTGTTAGATATAATGCACAACTGACAGTAGATGTATAAACAAATGCATCAACAAATTTTTTATATTTATAATCAACAAATTTTAGAACTTTTTCGTATTGATTAAAAATCTTAAATCAGAGAATATTTTTCTGGTCTTAAAACGTAGGCTATTAGGCTTTTAAATTTATATGTAACAACTTGTATGTAAACTTATAATGTATGTATATTTTATTTGTTTTGAGAAATGAGAATATAAATATGCAAATTGTAAACAGTACCACCCAGTAGAATATTTTTACTTGTATGTAAACTTATAATGTATGTACATATATATAAATATAAAAAGTTTTTCGTTTATGTAAACTTATAATGTATGTATATTTTATTTGTTTTGAGAAATGAGAATATAAATATGCAAATTGTGAACAGTACCACCCAGTAGAATATTTTTACTTGTATGTAAACTTATAATGTATGTATATTTAAATATTAAAAGTTTTCGTTTCATTGCATTTGTTTCGTGTTTGTTTTTACATACGAATATAAGGTGTTCTTAAAATAATTCAATATGATTTTTGGACGTATAAGGAAATATTTTATTCAAACATATTAGGCTTTTAAATTTATATGTAACAACTTGTATGTAAACTTATAATGTATGTATATTTTATTTGTTTTGAGAAATGAGAATATAAAAATGCAAATTGTAAACAGTCCCACCCAGTAGAATATTTTTACTTGTATGTAAACTTATAATCTATGTATATTTAAATATAAAAAGTTTTTCGTTTCATTTCATTTGTTTCGTGTTTTTTTTTTACATACGAATATAAGGTGTTCTTAAAATAATTCAATATGATTTTTGGACGTATAGGGAAATATTTTATTCAAACATATTAGGATTTTAAATTTATATGTTACAACTTGTATGTAAACTTATAATGTATGTATATTTTATTTGTTTTGAGAAATGAGAATATAAATATGCAAATTGTAAACAGTACCACCCAGTAGAATATTTTTACTTGTATGTAAACTTACAATGTATGTATATATAAATATAAAAAGTTTTTCGTTTATGTAAACTTATAATGTATGTATATTTTATTTGTTTTGAGAAATGAGAATATAAATATGCAAATTGTAAACAGTACCACCCAGTAGAATATTTTTACTTGTATGTAAACTTATAATATATGTATATATAAATATAAAAAGTTTTTCGTTTCATTTCATTTGTTTCGTGTTTTTTTTACATACGAATATAAGGTGTTCTTAAAATAATTCAATATGATTTTTGGACGTATAAGGAAATATTTCATTCAAACATATTAGGCTTTTAAATTTATATGTAACAACTTGTATGTAAACTTATAATGTATGTATATTTTATTTGTTTTGAGAAATGAGAATATAAATATGTAAATTGTGAACAGTACCACCCAGTAGAATATTTTTACTTGTATGTAAACTTATAATGTATGTATATATAAATATAAAAAGTTTTTCGTTTCATTTCATTTGTTTCGTGTTTTTTTTTACATACGAATATAAGGTGTTCTTACAATAATTCAGTATGATTTTTGGACGATACGAAAATATTTTATTCAAACATATTAGGCTTTTAAATTTATATGCAACAACTTCTATGTAAACTTATAATGTATGTATATTTTATTTGTTTTGAGGAATAAGAATATAAATATGCACAAATTGTAAACAGTACCAACCAGTAGAATATTTTTACTTGTATGTAAACTTATACTGTATGTATATATAAATATAAAAAGTTTTTCGTTTATGTAAACTTATAATGTATGTATATTTTATTTGTTTTGAGAAATGAGAATATAAATATGCAAATTGTAAACTTGTATGTATGTATGTATGAGAATATAATATAATAAAAATATGCAAATTTTTACTTGTATGTAAACTTATAATGTATGTATATATAAATATAAAAAGTTTTTCGGTTCATAAACAAAGAAAAGATTTAGACGATTCCATTTGATCAATTTGACGGGAGGCAGTTGAATTCAAAAATACATTATAATTCGTCTACAACTTTTTTATTTATAATCCGAAAAATCCCAAAAATCTCTCAGATCTAGGTTACACTAATATCAGTTAGCAGTGAAAATTTGAAATGAGTGAAAATTCGAATAAAAAAGCCTTAGGCTGTACAAAGTACAAAGTTAGCGTATTAATATATAAGATTATTTGAAACAAACGACGTTAAATTACTTTTTATTTTCATAAAAATATTTGTAAAATGAACTTTAAAAATTGATTGTTCTTCCTAAAAAAAGTTATTTTTTCATTTGGAAACTACTAACAAAAATTTAAAACTATCCCTAGTAACAGAGAATTAGTGAATTCATACAATAGTTCATCATGAAAATCATCATTACCTATTCAATGAAACGTATATGAGCTTGTGATGTGAATTCACTTATTTACTTTTGTATATGCTCTTCTCTTCTAATGAATGTTTCAATGAAAACCATGCTGAACTTCATTATGAATATCAGTATTATGGAACTCATGAAGTTATTGATGAATATCAGTATTATGGAACTCATGAAGTTATTGATGAATATCAGTATTATGGAACGCATGAAGTTATTGATGAATATCAGTATTATGGTACGCATGAAGTTATTGATGAATATCTATCGGAAACTCATGAACGATAAACAGTGAGTTCATGAATGAACTTCATCAGGGATTTCACTACCAACAAACCGACGAAATAATAAGTGAATTTTCATAAAAGATTCATCACTGATGAAATGATAGAGCTCATTTGCGAATTGCAGCAGGCACTTCACTACTATAGAATAGTCGAACTCATTGATTACTTATTTATTATAATCGAAATCAATTATGGAGTTAGTGAAATCAATGTGAACATAGAGCGTAAAACCCGTACAAAATATTTAGAATAAAAATAGTATTGAACACAGAATAAAATATAGAACAAATGAAAATTGTGGTATTTTAAAAGCCATTTTCATGTTTTAAACTAGAATTTTATTAATTATAAATTTTTTGAGTCATTAAAATTAATTTAATAAAGCATTAATATTTTTTAAGGAGATGCTTCTTCCTTCTTCCTCTATGATTTAGTCACATCAGTTTTTTCCTGAAATTAAAAACTATTATAACAAAAAATTATTGTTCTGCAGCTTCTTCGATTTTCTGTACCGTTAATCACTGATTTGTATATTGTTTTTCAACACAATATTTCACTTTTAACCAAAAACTGACAAAAATCACAAAGTTGCACCTCTAAACGTAAAAACAAAACTAGAAAAAATTTGTTGACTATGTTTACAAGATATATCAAAAAGAATCATAAAATGCAATGAGAGTAAAGAGAGGGAGTGAAAAATGTTAGTTGCTGATAATTATCATGAAAGTAATTAAGAACTTCATCAAAATGTTCATCGCAGGATCACTTATTTATTTCTTTTAAGAAATACAATGAAAATATCATCAATACTTCAATATATTGAAGTATTGATGATATTTTCATTGTATTTCTTAAAAGAAATAAATAAGTGATCCTGCGATGAATATTTTGATGAAATTCCTAATTACTTTCATGATAATTATCAGCAACTAACATTTTCCACTCCCTCTCTTTACTCTCATTGCATTTTATGATTCTTTTTGATATATCTTGTAAACATAGTCAACAAATTTTTTCTAGTTTTGTTTTTACGTTTAGAGGTGCAACTTTGTGATTTTTGTCAGTTTTTGGTTAAAAGTGAAATATTGTGTTGAAAAACAATATACAAATCAGTGATTAACGGTACAGAAAATCGAAGAAGCTGCAGAACAATAATTTTGTGTTATAATAGTTTTTAATTTCAGGAAAAAACTGACGTGACTAAATCATAGAGGAAGAAGGAAGAACCATCTCCTTAAAAAATATTAATGCTTTATTAAATTAATTTTAATGACTCAAAAAATTTATAATTAATAAAATTCTAGTTTAAAACACGAAAATGGCTTTTAAAATACCACAATTTTCATTTGTTCTATATTTTATTTTGTGTTCAATACTATTTTTATTCTAAATATTCTGTACGGGTTTTACGCTCTATGTTCACATTGATTTCACTAACTCCATAATTGATTTCGATTATAATAAATAAGTAATCAATGAGTTCGACTATTCTATAGTAGTGAAGTGCCTGCTGAAATTTGCAAATGAACTCTATCATTTCATCAGTGATGAATCTTTTATGAAAATTCACTAATTATTTCGTCGGTTTGTTGGTAGTGAAATCCCTGATAAAGTTCATTCATGAACTCACTGTTTATCATTCATTAGTTTCCGATAGATATTCATCAATAACTTCATGCGTTCCATAATACTGATATTCACCAATAACTTCATGCGTTCCATAATACTGATATTCATCAATAACTTCATGAGTTCCATAATACTGAGATTCATAATGAAGTTCAGCATGGTTTTCATTGAAACATTCATTAGAAGAGAAGAGCATATACAAAAGTAAATAAGTGAATTCTCATCACAAGCTCATATACGTTTCATTGAATAGGTAATGATGATTTTCATGATGAACTATTGTATGAATTCACTAATTCTCTGTTACTAGGGTATTGAAGTATTGATGATATTTTCATTGTATTTCTTAAAAGAAATAAATAAGTGATCCTGCGATGAATATTTTGATGAAATTCCTAATTACTTTCATGATAATTATCAGCAACTAACATTTTCCACTCCCTCTCCTTACTCTCATTGCATTTTATGATTCTTTTTGATATATCTTGTAAACAGAGTCAACAAATTTTTTCTAGTTTTGTTTTTACGTTTAGATCTGCAACTTTGTGATTTTTGTCAGTTTTTGGATAAAAGTGAAATATTGTGTTGAAAAACAATATACAAATCAGTGATTAACGGTACAGAAAATCGAAGAAGCTACAGAACAATAATTTTTTGTTATAATAGTTTTTAATTTCAGGAAAAAACTGACGTGACTAAATCATAGAGGAAGAAGGAAGAACCATCTCCTTAAAAAATATTAATGCTTTATTAAATTAATTTGAATGCCTCAAAAAATTTATAATTAATAAAATTCTAGTTTAAAACATGAAAATGGCTTTTAAAATACCACAATTTTCATTTTTTCTACATTTTATTCTGTGTTCTATACTATTTTTATTCTAAATATTCTGTACGGGTTTTACGCTCTATGTTCACATTGATTTCACTAACTCCATAATTGATTTCGATTATAATAAATAAGTAATCAATGAGTTCGACTATAGTAGTGAAATGCTTGCTGAAATTTGCAAATGAACTCTATCATTTCATCAGTGATGAATCTTTTCATTCACTAATTATTTCATCGATTTGTTGGTAGTGAAATCCCTGGTGAAGTTCATTGATCATTCATGAACTCACTGTTTTATCATTCATGAGTTTCCGATAGATATTCATCAATAACTTCATGCGTTCCATAATACTGATATTCATCAATAACTTCATGCGTTCCATAATACTGATATTCATCAATAACTTCATGAGTTCCATAATACTGATATTCATCAATAACTTCATGAGTTCCATAATACTAATATTCATAATTAAGTTCAGCATGGTTTTCATTGAAACATTCATTAGAAGAGAAGAGCATATACAAAAGTAAATAAGTGAATTCACATCACAAGCTCATATACGTTTCATTGAATAGGTAATGATGATTTTCATGATGAACTATTGTATGAATTCACTAATTCTCTGTTACTAGGGTGCGTTCCGTTTACATATGTTAATGTTCAACTATCTTATTCCCTAGTAAAAGAGAATTAGTGAATTCATACAATATTTCATCATGAAAATCATGATTGCCTATTCAATAAACCGTATATGAGCTTGTGATGTGAATTCACTTATTTACTTAAGAGAAGAGCATACTCTTCTAATGAATGTTTCAATGAAAACCATGCTGAACTTCATTATGAATATCAGTATTATGGAACTCATGAAGTTATTGATGAATATCAGTATTATGGAACTCATGAAGTTATTGATGAATATCAGTGTGGTACCTAACTACTGTAGGAGTCCACAAACAATTATAATTGAATTACGCACGACAACTTTTAATTTGAATGTCACGGCACCCTTTTTTTAATAAAACACCAAAAACATTTAACATTTAACTTTCAATTTTAATTTATATTTTATTTTATTGCTTAAATTTTATATAATTTGACGGTTACGGATTGATTTTTTAATCCTGGTTTTGTTTTCAATTTTGTAAAACCTTTCTCTGTAAAGTCTTTTACACAACTCAATTTTAACTAACAGAAAATAAGTTAAGTCTTCATTATTTTTTTGGAAGGGAGCGTAATGAACCGTTATTAAAATAATTTTGTTTTAAAATTCGTTAAGCCAATCATATTAATTTAAAGTACAAATCAATTCCCCAACAAAACAATCAAAGGTGAAAAACCCATCGTTCATTTACATTTTCAATATACAGCAATTATGCGATTTTGCATAATTGTTGAACAATCGTAATGTTGCTATTTAATTAATATTTCTATTTCGAAATATTAAATAAACAGCACTAAACGTATAAGTTTATTCACCCTGCATTATTTCGTTAAGAAATTGTGAAATTTGGTATAGATTTTGTAATGGATTTTTATTTTAATATATGTATGATAACGGGTCATTACACCCCTCGCCATCTAAAAGAAGAGAAGATGTATCCTAAAAATGCATCTTCTCGAAATATAACTATCAATTGTTTGAAACTAAACAACTTAACAAAAATATTTGAAAAATTCGATAATATATGTTTATTTTATAAGATATCTAAATTTGTAATTGACTCTAAAAATCGCCACTCTAAAAAAATAAGAGAAGATGTATATTGAAAGTTACATCTTCTCGTATTATAATTTAATTTTTCCCTTTAAATTATTATTTGAAATTAAAATCGTTGTAACCAACGAATTAAATTGAATTGAAATATTGAAAAGTTACAAAAGTGGCAAAATCAAAGATCTATTTAATCTATAGATCTATATTCCCAACTTTTTTATTTTGCCTATATTTTTTTTTATTTTAATCAATCCAATTCTATTTGTTGTTTTTTTATTTTTTTTTTTTTATTATTAATATGGTGAATAAGTTTTTATGTTCTATTTAAACATATTAGATGAAACACCAAATGAATTTCGTGAATCATTGAAAGATTTAAAAGTGTAATTATTAAAGTTGCATTGTATGAATTAAGGAAACTGTATGAAATAGATATTTTTGTAAATGAATAAGCCAAAAATAAAATGATAAGTCATATAATTTTAACTATGGGTTTTAACGAAACTAAATGTTTGAAACATTAAAATATTTTAGTAAAACTTTGTATGAATCTAGTCATATAATTTAAATTAGCTGAAAATGCGACTTTATTTTTTTTGTATAAAATTATTTGAGTTTTAAATATTTTTTCAATAGCTTATTATAATTTTATAGTCAATTATTTCTATATTATAATATATTTATGTTTTAATTCTAAAATAATTATTCTTAACTAAATTTTTTGTAATTTTAATCTGGTAATAGTATTATGTTTAATTAAAGCACTAATTATGTGTATGAAACGAAATTTTAATTATTTATTTTGTATTATTAAAACAAAAGTAAAATATATCCACACCTTATACGTAAAATAAATCCCGAGGTGTTTACTGTATATTTGTTATAATTTGCTAGCAACCTTCCTCAACTTTTTCTTTTAATTTTAAATTTAAAAACCAAAAAATTACTTAACTAAATTATTTGCAAGATGAGATTTTAAATATACACATGTACTCTATAATATAAACATTTAATTTTAAAATAAACGGGTATCATATTTACGAAAATATTTTTTTTTATGTAAATCGTATTTGTTGTTTCTTTTAATTGTAAATCGAAATGTCTTCTTTTTTATTTTATTTTTGCGACTTTAAACATATATAGAAAATTAAATGTTTCTGACTTATTTAATTTTCGTGTAGGTAATAATTATTTGTTTGAAACAAATCTATGCTAATGAACTTTCAGTAAAATATTTTGCTTATGTTAATGAAAATATGTTTACAATCATTAGATTTGCTACATAGATCACTTATAAAATAATTAAGAAAAAATAATAATAAATTTTATTGACTTAAATTTACCGTGTACTAATATTTGTTTATCTCTTTTTTTTTTAAAGAAATGAATTTCCTAAATAATAACAAAAAGGCAACTTAATTTTAAGATTTAACATATGATTTTATTGAAGAAACAAGAAGTTTCATATGATCATTTATTATTTTTTTGTTTTTGTAAATAAACATAATTAGGTCATATTTTATGGTAATAATAAAGCAATGAACTTTATTTGAAATATAATTCCTTATTCTAGTACAAGAAAATTAAAGGTAGAAAATTATTTTGTTTATGCATTTTATATGTAAGTAAAAGAAGGTTTTTGTTTTTGTGAATTATTTTTTTTTTGTTGATTGATAATTTTTTTGTTTTTTATAAAATTTTAAATTGAAATTATACACTTATGTTTTTTAACAATATTTTATGATAATTTGTTGTTGGCTTACTATAGTATTTAGTGTTTAGGCTTAGTTTTATGAAATAGATGAAACTATTTTATGAAATTTACATTTTTTCTTTTGTTTTGTTTGGACATAACTGTTTGTAGCGAAAGATATTTATATATATATACATATGTGTTATGGTATTTATTTATGAATGGTCTTTTTATATGTGAATAGATAATAATTATTTGTTTTGACTATTGATTATTTGTTTTTTTTTTTTTAAATTATCCTTAATAATTAAAAGACGATTATAGAATTGTGGTTCCCTTTTTTGTCCCCATTGCGAATGGCTCGACAAATAGAGTATTCACTATCTTAAAGTTGAGATAAATTTTTGTAATTTTAATTTGACTGAATTTATATTAATTCGACTTTTCTTTTTTTTTTTTTATTGATAAGAAGTTTTGTTATTTATTTTATTATGGAGTATATAATTCGTAAAACCCTAAATTGTTTAAGAATGGAATAAAGAAAATTAATTAGGAAATTTGAAAATGAACTGTATGTTTCCGAATTTTCTTTCTAGATTATCTTTGCAATATTTCAATAAGAAAATAACATTACTGGCAGAGGCGTAGCTAGGGGGGGGGGGGGCGGGGAGGCGGTCCACCCCGGGTGTCACCCGTTTTGGGGTGACACCCGAACGTAAAAAACTTAAACAAACCATCACAATGCTTTCAACGATAAATCACTTCGAAACCGTTTTGGGGTGACACCCGAACGTAAACAACTTAAACAAACCATCACAATGTTTTCAATGATAAATCACTTCGAAACCGTTTTGGGGTGACACCCAAACGTAAAAAACATAAACAAACCATCACAATGTTTTCAACGATAAATCACTTCGAAACCGTTTTGGGGTGACACCCGAACGTAAACAACTTAAACAAACCATCACAATGTTTTCAATGATAAATCACTTCGAAACCGTTTTGGGGTGACACCCGAACGTAAACAACTTAAACAAACCATCACAATGTTTTCAACGATAAATCACTTCGAAACCGTTTTGGGGTGACACCCGAACGTAAAAAACATAAACAAACCATCACAATGTTTTCAACGATAAATCACTTCGAAACCGTTTTGGGGTGACACCCGAACGTAAACAACTTAAACAAACCATCACAATGTTTTCAATGATAAATCACTTCGAAACCGTTTTGGGGTGACACCCGAACGTAAAAAACTTAAACAAACCATCACAATGTTTTCAACGATAAATCACTTCGAAACCGTTTTGGGGTGACACCCGAACGTAAACAACTTAAACAAACCATCACAATGTTTTCAATGATAAATCACTTCGAAACCGTTTTGGGGTGACACCCGAACGTAAAAAACTTAAACAAACCATCACATGTTTTCAACGATAAATCACTTCGAAACCGTTTTGGGGTGACACCCGAACGTAAACAACTTAAACAAACCATCACAATGTTTTCAACGATAAATCACTTCGAAACCGTTTTGGGGTGATACCCGAACGTAAAAAACTTAAACAAACCATCACATGTTTTCAACGATAAATCACTTCGAAACCGTTTTGGGGTGACACCCGAACGTAAAAAACTTAAACAAACCATCACATGTTTTCAACGATAAATCACTTAGAAACCATTTTAACCAGGTTATCCATATAATTTTAATTTATAAATTGTGATAACTTATAAATGTGTCCTATAAATGTGTTATTGGTTCAAAAAGAATCTATTCTACTTTTTAAAATTTTTGAGTTATTACGTGAAATAAAATTTTAACAATATTAATCGAATCAACATGTTGAGCATTGAATCCCATCACCACAATTACTCAATAGCTTTGAATATTCCTATAGATACCATATTGACCGTTTTTTACGATATATTATTTAGTATGCAAGCATGATTATTTAATGACCAGGTCTGAAAACACATATGCTGAATAATGTATAGGAAAAGTGGTTTACGTCGATAATGTGGCACCCTTTGTCCATAGGGTGGCACCCTTGGGTTACAATGTCTCTATTCCAAAATTATTTCTAAAGTATCCGCTTAACCTTACTACCTAATATATGTTTTACATTTCAAACAAATTAATTGCAAACACCTAAGGAAACTAACAAACAATCAAATTACCGTGTTTGTAAATGATCTCAAAATAATTTTTTTTCCTTTATCTTGAAACTCAAAGAATAAATTGAAATAGATCGTTTTTCAATGGACACAAAAATAATTACTGTGGAATAAAATGGCAGTTATGCAATTACTACAGTTTTGCAAATTTTTGTAGGTTGATACATACTCATACTGTTTGTTTTCAGTTTTATATATTTATATATTTGAATTAAATGAAAGTTTATCATTTAAAAGTACATTTTGTTGGGTTTTAAATACCTTGGAAATTTCAAACTCATTAAGTGATTCTTTTAAAGATCCTTGGCTACATAAATGTAAAGCCTTCAATTTTTTTTTTAAAAGTGGTGTAGCTATTGTTATTAACTATGTGAATGGTTTGCAAAAATAAACTTTAAATTTTGTTTATTTTTCTTCTTTTCTTCTTAGGCAGGTATTCCTTAAATCAGTCTTTAAAACATTTTCCGGTTTTCCCGATGTAAAATTTTTCACAAAAATCACATTCAATTTTGTAAATTATTGAGCATGATTCTAATTGGATATTTAATTTTGGTTTCAATTCTTTATATAAAATATCTTTTAGGATTTCATACTTATATTTTTTTAAATAGTTCCTTATAATATTAGGCTATGATTTGTATATTCCATTTTATCAAATATTATTATAAGTTGTTACAAGGAAATTTAAATAAATTAATTTTCTTGGCGGTGTATTTAGTCGTTAACACAGTGTACTTATTATGAACTATGTACCTATTATGTATCCTACAAATATATTTAGAATTAATGCTTTGCTGATACCTATACTATAATTAAAAATATTTTTTTAGATTTCATTTAGCAAATATCCCAAAAAATAAATATGCCACGAGGAGTTCATAATTTTAAAGAAAAAGTTGGTTCCAGCAGAGAAAGACCAAATCTATAAATATGTTACAAAACCCGATGATATCCAAGGTTCATCAAAAGAAACTGATTATCACGTTGATGCAACGAGTGTTTCAGAGAGTATTGGCTCATCTTCGGAAAGTAACAGCAACAATACAGAATTAATAATGATAACCTATGATGACGAATTAGAAAGGAATAATGAAAATGACAGTGATAATGCCGCTAATGCTTCTACTATCGAAGACAGTATTTGCATGGGTGAATCACTTCAGGACTTAAGAGATGTATCACATTGGAATATACTCGTCTTTGGTAATGTTCGCATTGAAATCATAAAAAAAGAAAGTGAACATTTTCAAAATAGAGAAGGGTCGTTTGTTACTGTATCTAGACACGGGTTAGACATAAAAGGTGATATTTGCCATCTTTCTAAAGAATGGTTTTATAAAATGATGAATAATGGTGAAAAAATTCTACGGCCATGGATTGTATATTCTCCTGTAAATAATAACTTACGTCCTGTATTGCTTCTGTTGTCGTGTATTTGCTGTCACCAATAATAATAATACAAAATCAACATTTACTACTGGATATCAGAAGCAGTGGAAACTAAATCCCAAAGTGGCCGAGCATGAAACTTCAAATGAACATCTGGAGAATTTTGAAAAGTGGAAAACTTTGGAAATGAGGTTAAAAATTCATAAAACGATACGAGACGCAGCCTTGCAATTAATATACAGTAAAAAACAGAAGTGGAAACATCTTTTATCAAGATTATTGGATATAACTTTGTTTTTATCTAAACAAAACCCAGCATTTCATGGACATGATGAAGGACAAAGTTCTTCAAATAAAGGCAATTTCTTAGAACTAACCAAACTATTGTCAAAGTATGATGTAGTGTTAAAAGAACACATTTTGAATTTGGAGCATGGTAAATCACCAAAAGTATCATATTTGTCACCAGATATACAAAATGAGTTCATAAATGTTTTAGCGTTCCACGTAAAGTTTAAGCTTGTCAACGAAATTAAATCGGTTAAATATTTTGGAATTATGTTTGATAGCACACCTGACATTTCACATATTGATCAAATGTCAGAAGTGATTCGTTATGTGAAAATTGATGGTAGTAAAGTGGAAATCAAGGAAGTATTCCTTGGATTTTTTCCTTTACGTGGAAAAAAGCCGTTGATTTAAGCGATGAAATTCTTACACTGAAAAAAAAATTGAAGTAATGATAACCTCATCTCGAAGATGGCAGTTTATTATTCATGCAAAGAAAAGATATTTACAAACAATTTCACCGTGATTGGGACAACTACTTAGTACTCAGTAACATTTTCCTGATAACAGAATGAGGTGTAATTAAAATATAAAGTGCTATCCAATATAACAGTAGTTGAATAAAGTTAATAACTATTTCCATGAAAACATATTTCTTTGGCCTTATGTATATCATGAATTTTTCATTTTAAAATTTAAGTATTTGAGATTAATTGAACTATATTTTATTTCCACATTAATATTTCATCTGATTGTCTCAACTGCATCGGCTTATCATTACGGATGTTGAATCAATCTCGTATTTCGATTCGCCATATCTGTCCGCACGGTGAGGTTGAGACAACTGCATTTCGATTGGAAATAGGACATGTTTTTTTCAGTGTAAAAATCTCGAAAATGATGGTATAGATGTTATGAATTGTCGCTCCCAAAGGTTATGATAATGCAGCTGTTATGAGTAGTATACATGGAGAAGTGCAAGCTATTATTAAAGCAAAATATAACAAAGCAATTTTTGTGGGCTGCAAAGATCATTCAATTAATTTATACGGCCAACACTTGTCAGTGGAAGCCATTTTTACATGTTTTTCTGCTTCGAGTAGCCGCTGGGAAGTACTTGCTAAACACAACAAAGCAACTGTTAAAATACTCTTAACAGCACATTGGAGTGCTCATTATGCTGTAGTAAAAGTATTGGCCGAAAACTTTGATGGGATTGTGGCTGAAATTGAGAAGTTAAGTGATCAACAAGAAAATGTAGACACTAGAGGCGCTGCACAGAACCTTAACAATGCAGCATGTGATTTTTCGTTTCTTTGCTTTCTTTTGTTTTGGAATGATATTCTAAGAAAAATAATATCTGTGCTCAGATTGGATTGCAAAGCACGGGCTTGAATATTGATCAATTAGCTACAAAAATAGAGTCAATTCATAACGAAGTCTCATTGTAGAAGAGGCAATAGATCTTGCTGCGAAAAAATCGGAGGACCATGACATTCCAATGGAAAGCCGAATTCGTCATAAAAACGCAAAAAACGAACGGGTGGTGAGTTTGCACCTGATGTTGGACTGACACTGAGAGCTCAACTTAAAAAGGACATGTTGGAATGTCTTGACCGATTCATTGTTGAACTCCGAACTAGACTGAAGTCAGTTCAAGATTTAGTCATTGCTCGAGGTTGTGCAGACAAACACTTAGCTTTTGGCGAACAGTGAAGAGTTAAAATTATCGGTATCAAAATTTACTGGTTTTTATGATGCGGTATTGGCAACAGAACTCCTCATAGAGATACAAAGGGTGAGGAGGGATTTAAAAGCGGCCAATGTTACAGTTTCTAACTGGGTGTGTCTAGACTTTTTGAAATTCATCGTAGAATGGGATTTTTTAGAATTTCTTCCGAATCTTACGGTCGCACTAAAGTTATTTATGACTATTTGCGTATTAGTGGCTTCGTGTGAGAGGAGTTTCAGCAAATTAAAATTAGTTAAAAATTACTTGCGGGCTTATAATAATAATGCTCATTTGTATTAATTAAAAAAAATTATAAATTACGTTTATCGGCTTTTTATTATTATTGACAGTTTTTATTTTTGGGGTGACACCACAATATCCGCCCCGGGTGCCACCAATGCTAGCTACGCCACTGATTACTGGTGCGTGATAGGATTTTTGTTGTATTGAATTTCGATTGGACAAATTTTTTGACTCTACTAATGTGTTGGCCAATTAATATCAAACTTCCTTTAAATGTTAAACGAAAAATTTGACTAAAGCTTGGTTTCACGGTTTCGGATGAGAATATATATGCTTGTTTATTTAAATTTTTGTAGAGCGAACGTAATGATTGTCTAATTCCAAATTGATTTGTGTTGTTTATCCGATTACCGCTATCAAAATTTTGTGAAATATTGTTGCAAATAAAAGTAATAAAGAACATTAACAATTTTTGACCATTTATTATCGTTTTGCTATTTAAACGAGATGAAAGTTGTTTTGTTTGCTTAGTTTTCCTCATTCGGCCATTCTCAATCCATGTCTTGGTTTTTGTGAGGTTGCGATAGTTTTTTGGGTATAGTTTGTTCTTTTTATAATTTCTATTGGTTGGAATTTTAAGTGGTTCGGTCTTAGCGTTCTGTTTTTGGGAGGTTTCAATCGGTTTAATGCATTTTTTTATTTTTGTTGGTGCTACTCGTTTCTTCTTGTTATGACGAATGTTTGTCTTATTTTTGACTGTTTTGTTTTCAGTAACCAGAATTCTATTGCTATTTTCTTTAGATCTCGACCTTGAAAATATTTGTTTTTGATTGTGTTTGATATTTGAGTAAAGTATTAAATTAGGTGAGCTAATAATATTAATGTGTGAGTTCACTGGAGATCCTAATTTTGACGATAAAGCATTAATTTGTTTTGCAATAATGTTTGTTTTGCACAATTTTTTATCATAGAAAACGTTATTTGATTTTATACTAGAAAACAGCGGCTTACAATTGGTGGATTTTTTGATTATATTAACATGTTTTGTTTGTTTGCTATCGCAGTAATTTGTTATTATTGAACTAACTTCGTTTTTGGCTATACTTACTTTTAAGACTTCGGAATATAAATCTCTCGGTGGTATGTTATCTGCTAGAGTATGCAGTTGAAAAGTAAGTGCTTGATCTTCGATATTTTGATTTAAGCTAAAGTTATTCGGTAAAACATTTTCGTACACATTATCTTTTTCAGACGGATTGGGATGGTTTTGAATGGTTTCAACCAAATCTTTGCCGAGAATTTTATTTCTATTCTGTAAATCAATGAATTCTGTTTCTAATTTTGTGTATAATACACTTTGGTTTGACAAGTTTTTTGTTGTTCTGTCTAGATCTATTGCTACAATTAGTTTTTCTGTATTAAGTTGTTCGATTTTTTGGCGGAGTGCTTTGTTAATGGTTTTAGCGTTTTTTAATTCTAAATTTGCAACCGCCAAGCTGTTTATTAACTCTTCGGTAGAGTGTTTTAATTTCTCTTTAGAATATGATAAAATACTAAGCTCATTTTTATGTTTATTATTGTCTTGAGTAAGGAAACAAATCTCTTGTTTATCCTTAATTTTCTCTGCTATAAAGGTAGAGTTCAATCTAAGCAACCTATCGTTTTCCTGTGTAAGCTCTTTTATTGTTAAATCTGCTTGGGACAACGGATCTATAATAAGTTGTTCCTCTGAGGGTGATTTTTATTTTTTATTGAAAAATTTTGAGAAATTTCGTTTAATCGTTTAACAAAGAGATCGGTTTGCGAGTTTGATTTTAAATTATCAGTTGGTTCAAAAGTTTGTTCCAAAAATCCAAATGTTTTTTTAAAAAATTCTGTTAGCTCTTTAAATGAATTGAATTTTTGATTTTTTATTCGGTAATATGCGTCTCCTCTTACACGAGACCAAATTCGCGATAGTAAATTCGTTTTTAAATTTGATGGTAAATTGACATATGCTTTTTCACACGTTTCTAAAAAGTATCCTAATTCGCGTTGGTTAGCATTATTGCTCGAAATTATTGGGATACTGTTTAAAGTATCCGTAATAAAAAAAAAATCATCACTATTTATTAAACAGTTTTCCATTTTTCTTAATATTAGCTAAACCTTAACAATTTCTAAAACTAAAATTATTTAAATGTGACTCACCCTTCGTTTAACTTCCAGTTTAAAATCTACTTTAATTGTTGATGATTCCGTTGATGTTGCTTTTGATGACTTCTGTCTACTAAATGTTTTTACTGCTGATAATGTTGTTAATGTTGGTGTGGATGTATTAATGGTCTGTTTTTCTCCACTGGTGGGCTCTTGATCATTAGTTGTATTCGATGTTGATTTGTGAATTTGCAGGCAGCTGGTTGACATATGTATAACTCTATTTCTTTATGTTTGATATATTTGATATATTTGATTTGTTTAAATTGTGTTTGAGAATTTTTAGATATCGAAAATTGCCAACATTGATCATTGTGTTTAAATTTCGATTGCTTAATGATTTATCGAAAATTTCAAAAATTGTTCAATGTATTCGTTCAATGTGTTTGCACTTTTTTGATTGTTTTTGCACTGTTTTATTTAAACAAACAAGCCAGTCGTGGCTGTTTCCGGCTGCGCCAAATGTGGTACCTAACTACTGTAGGAGTCCACAAACAATTATAATTGAATTACGCACGACAACTTTTAATTTGAATGTCACGGCACCCTTTTTTTAATAAAACACCAAAAACATTTAACATTTAACTTTCAATTTTAATTTATATTTTATTTTATTGCTTAAATTTTATATAATTTGACGGTTACGGATTGATTTTTTAATCCTGGTTTTGTTTTCAATTTTGTAAAACCTTTCTCTGTAAAGTCTTTTACACAACTCAATTTTAACTAACAGAAAATAAGTTAAGTCTTCATTATTTTTTTGGAAGGGAGCGTAATGAACCGTTATTAAAATAATTTTGTTTTAAAATTCGTTAAGCCAATCATATTAATTTAAAGTACAAATCAATTCCCCAACAAAACAATCAAAGGTAAAAAACCCATCGTTCATTTACATTTTCAATATACAGCAATTATGCGATTTTGCATAATTGTTGAACAATCGTAATGTTGCTATTTAATTAATATTTCTATTTCGAAATATTAAATAAACAGCACTAAACGTATAAGTTTATTCACCCTGCATTATTTCGTTAAGAAATTGTGAAATTTGGTATAGATTTTGTAATGGATTTTTATTTTAATATATGTATGATAACGGGTCATTACAATCAGTATTATGGAACTAATGAAATTATTGATGAATATCTATCGGAAACTCATGAATGATAAAACAGAGAGCTCATGAATGAACTTCATCAGGAATTTCACTACCAACAAACCGACGTAATAATTAGTGAATTTTCATTAAAGATTCATCACTGATGAAATGATGAAATTCATTAGCAAATTTCAGCAGGACCTTCATTACTATAGAATAGTCGAACTCATTGATTACTTATTTATTATAATCGAAATTAATAATGGAGTTAGAGAAATCAATGTGAACATAGAGCGTAAAACCCGCACAGAATATTTAGAATAAAAACAGTATAGAATACAGATTACAGAATAAAATATAGAACAAATGAAAATTGTAGTATTTTAAAAACCATTTTTGTTTTAAATTAGAATTTTATTAATTATAAATTTTTTGAGGCATTAAAATTAGTTTAATAAAGCATTAATATTTTTTAAAGAGATGGTTCTTCCTTCTTCCTCTATGATTTAGACGCGTCAGCTTTTTCCTGAAATTAAAAGTTATTATAACAAAAAATTATTGTACTGCAGTTTCTTCGATTTTCTGTACCGTTAATCACTATTGATTTGTATATTGTTTTTCAACGCAATATTTCACTTTTAAACAAAAACTGACAAAAATCACAAAGTTGCAGCTCTAAAAGTAAAAACAAAACTAAAAAAAATTTGTTGACTATGTTTACAAGATATATCAAAAAGAATCATAAAATGCAACGACAGTAAAGAGAGGGAGTAAAAAATGTTAGTTGTTGATAATTATCATGAAAGTAATTAAGAATTTCATCAAAATATTCATGGAAGGATGAATGTTCACCAGTTTACTAATACAATTTAAAAAAAAAAATATTAAACAACCACAGATAAGCAAAAAATATTGAAGTATTGATGATATTTTCATTGTATTTCTTAAAAGAAATAAATAAGTGATCCTGCGATGAATCTTTTCATGAAGTTCTTAATTACTTTCATGATAATTATCAGCAACTAACATTTTTCTCTCCCTCTCTTGACTCTCATTGCATTTTATGATTCTTTTTGATATATCTTGTAAACATAATCAACAAATTTTTTCTAGTTTTGTTTTTACGTTTAGAGCTGCCACTTTGTGATTTTTATCAGTTTTTGGTTAAAAGTGAAATGTGTTGAAAAACAATATACAAATCAGTGATTAACGGTACAGAAAATCAAAGAAGCCACAGTACAATAATTTTTTGTTATAATAATTTTTAATTTCAGGAAAAAGCTGACGCGTCTAAATCATAGAGGAAGAAGGAAGAACCAACCATCTCTTTAAAAAATTTTAATGATTAATTATTAATGCTTATGGTAAAAATAACGTAGAGTCAGAAAACTCTTATAAATTTAATTTTCGAAAAGCAGATTTCATTAAACTTAATCATTTGATTAGCAACATTAATTTTAATTTTATATCAGAAACTGAAATTTGCTCTAATTTTTACAACAAAATTTGCGAAAGCCTTCTGCAATGTGTCCCGTTTACGGCACATAAAAACTTTTCTTCATTTCCTCCTTGGTATAACAGGAGTCTTCGGGTTCTGTGCAATCGGAGAAATAAGCTGTGGAACAGGTATTTGATTTCTGGATCCCAGTCTGATTATTATCAATATCTAGATGCCTACAATGAATTTTCTATACTTTGTGAGAGTCTATATTCTGATTATATTCATCAAATGCAATTCGACTTAATATGTGACCCTAAACGGTTTTGGCAATTCGTTAATAGTAAAAAAACAGATGGGTATCCTCCTACGTTAACATATCTAAATAATTCCTCTAATGATCCCAGAATGATTTCCAATTTGTTTGCAAATTTTTTCAGTTTAGCATTTTCAGAAAATAGCTCTGAACCTGATGAAGACTACTTCAGCTATTTAAGCAACTCTCCTCAAACTTCTGTAATGGCAATTAATATCGACTGCGAATCAGTTCGAGATAAAATCAATAATTTAAGAAACGACTTTTCTTCAGGTCCCGATGGGCTACCTGCAATAGGTAGCCCCCCTGCGATGGGCTACCTGCAATTTAAAAAAATGCATTGATGGTTTGGCGCAGCATTTAACCTTCCTTTTTCAAAGATCCATTTCTTCTGGCATTTTTCCTTCTTTGTGGAAGAGTTCTTTTGTAGTACCCGTTCATAAAAAGGGTAGCAAAGCTGACATTGTAAACTATAGGCCCATTGCCAAACTATCGTCTATTCCAAAATTATTTGAAAGTGTAATTTTTGATTATCTTTATTCTTGTTGTAAACCGATTTTTTCATTGCATCAGCACGGATTTCTTCAAGGGAAATCTACAACCACTAACCTCAGCGAGTTTGTCTCTAGCACCATAAAGTACATGGAATTAGGTCTTGAAGTAGATACTATTGCTACTGACTTTAGTAAAGCTTTTGACAAATTGTCACATGAATTAATATAATTTAAGCTTCGCGCTTTAGGTTTCCCAACTCATATTGTAAATTGGTTTAGTTCATATCTAAAAGACTGACATTATCTTGTCCGCTTCATCTGCCTTCTCTGAGCCTTTTATGTCTAAATCAGGGGTACCTCAAGGTAGTCACTTAGGACCACTGATTTTCATTTTAGCTATTAATGATGTTTCATTTGTTATTAAAAACTCTAAAATTTTAGTATACGCTGATGTTATGAAAATTGTCCGTAATATTTCGTCAACCTTGGACTCAAGTATTCTACAGAGCAATTTAAATAATTTCTTTACATGGTGCACCAAAAATTTCTTGGAATTAAACGTTTCTAAATGCCAGACGATTACATTTTCCAGAAAAAAATATAAACTACCTACTCGCAGTTATACTATCAATGGCGATATAATAATATCAAGAGTGCATTTAATTAGAGACTTAGGCGTTTTATGTGATAGTGAGCTTAATTTTAGATCCCATATCGACAACATTGTTAGTCGCCAACTCAGCACTTGGTTTCATTAAACGATGGTCCAAAGAATTTTCTGACCCTTATGTCACCAGAGCTCTCTATTTAGCCATCGTTAGACCACTGCTTGAATATGCTTCTCAAGTCTGGTCACCTTATCACCACGTACATATCAATAGAATAGAAGCTGTCCAACGCAGATTTGTGCGTTTTGCACTAAGAGGTCTTCTTTGGGCTGATCCATACAACTTGCCTCCATATCTGCATCGACTTAGTCTTCTTGGTATGCACAATCTGCAGAAACGTCGTGAAATAGCTGACGTTATTTTTGTCCATCAAATTTTGGCTGGTGCAGTTAATTCCTCAATTTTAGAATCCATAAACATTAAAATTAATTATCGCGCAACTCGGCATGTTTCTTTATTCAGAATTGATTTCCATCGCACAGATTATGATAGAAATGAGCCTATCACAAGAATGCTACAGAACGCGAATAAAAATGCTCAAATCTTCGATTTCCATCACAGTAAATATAAGTTAAAAGAGTTACTTTATTCGAATCAATGATAACTGATAACTCGACAAGTGCTCTCTGCATGATATCTTTTTATAATTTTAATATTTTACTTTCTAATATTTAACTAATGACGTGCAATCAAATCGATTATAAGCTCATTTCAATGTGTATTCATGTTTTGTCTTATGTGGACTTCATAGGAAAATCTACCTATTTTTAAGTTTTATTTTTTTAGGTAGATTTCATATAAAAATCTACCTATTTAAAGTGTAACAGCAAGAGCCATATGCTAAATAAAATACTTCCCTTTTCTGTTTTTGACTATTGCTTTTTTTTTTTTGCATGATTTTTGTATTATTTTTTTATAAGTGCCTTTGTGCCTTTGTGTTTATAAACGGATTTTTTTTTTCTCTTTACACGTGTGCGTATTTTATTTTATCTTTTTACTTGTATTAAGTATTGCGGCTTCTTTGCATGTTGTTCTCTTCCGTCCTACAACACTACAGCCGAGCCTTGTCTGTGACAAAGTGAATTCATAGTAGCGATATGAAATTATTCCAATCATGTATCTATGTATGTATTTTTACACGTTGTGTATTTATACATGGATATTTATATGGTTGATAGGCTCTTATTATGTAATTGAATATGACATAATTAGAGCTGGAACTGTGAGCAAGCGCTGTTAAGTCTGTTGTAAACTTAAAAAATGTTAAATTAATTTCAATGCCTCAAAAACTTTTTAATTAATAAAATTCTAATTTAAAACATAAAAATGGCTTTTAAAATACCACAATTTTCTTTTGTTCTACATTTTATTCTGTATTCTATACTATTTTTATTTCGGCGGTTTGTTGGTAGTGAAATTCCTGATGAAGTTTATTCATGAACTCTCTGTTTTATCATGCATGAGTTTCCGAAAGATATTCATCAATAACTTCATGAGTTCCATAATACTGATATTCATAATGAAGTTCAGCATAGTTTTCATTGAAACATTCATTAGAAGAGAAGAGAATATACAAAAGTAAATAAGTGAATTCACATCACGAGCTCATGTACGTTTTATTGAATAGGTAATCATGATTTTCATGATGAACTATTGTATGAATTCACTAATTCTCTTCTACTAGGGCTTTTCTTTAAGAAATACAATGAAAATATCATCAATACTTCAATATTTTTTGCTTATCTGTAGTTGTTTAATATTTTTTTTGTAAATTGTATTAGTAAACTGGTGAAAAATTTTTACTAGGGTTTATTTATTGAAATATTGGTATGTATTCTGTATTGAAATAATATAGAAAGAAAAGGAAAACACAACAAAGATGTTTGCTTGCGAAAATGTAAGATGGCTGCATATTTAAATGTTTATCACTGTAATTGTTTTTTGTATTGTTTGTATTGCTTTAATTTAATCTTTATGTTATTTGATGTACCAACACTGGTTTCAATATATTTTAAAAGTTTGTCGTTTGACTTTGTTTTACATAAGAATAATTTTTATTTTATTGTTCGAACTAACTACGCACTAGTTTTAATATGTTTAAATGTTTGTCGTTTGAGTCTGTTTTATGTTTTATTGTTCGAACTAACTACGCACTAGTTTGAATATATTTAAATATTTGTCGTTTGACTCTGTTTTATTGTTCGAACTAACTAGCACTAGTTTGAATATATTTAAATATTTGTCGTTTGACTTTGTTTTATATTTCATGTTAGAGAACAATATCCGGTGTGAAGGACCAGTTAAGTTTCGAATTATTTATCCAAAAATTAGCCTTTACTCGTTGTTCTGTGGACTGTAATTTTTTATGTTTTCTCGTTTTTCGTTATTGAAAAATATCACAACACAATTAATTAGTTTTTAAAAATATGTTTATTTTACATAAAAATTCAAATTAATTTCAAGTTTAGAGTTTTATTATACAACAACTATCGCTACCTAGCAGTAAGAAAGTGAATAATTCTTAAATTTTCTTTTTTGTTTCTTTTCCCTTCTTCTATGTAAATCGTATTTTCTAAGTACATAAACTAAAAGAAATACAAACAAATGGATATTACGAAACGCAGCAGTAGTTTTCTTGTTAGTACTTTGTTTAAACACCACCGTTGACTGACTAGAGTTCATCCGCCAGGTATCACTTAGGTTAGTGATATCTCACTGGTATTGATATCTCACTGGTACTGGTATGGGATACTAGTGGTACGTTAACGTTAACTCTATGTCAGTAGAGGTAGTGGTACGTTAACTCTATGTCAATAACAGAGACTGGAGTTCATTTCTTACAGATTTGAACTGTTTTAGATAGAGAACAAATCAGTGCAAACATTTTTTACTAAAATAGTGTTTCAATTTAAATATAATTTTCTCAGTTTCTATAAATTCCTTTTTTCAGTAGAACTTTATACACAAACAAAATTTTTTGTGCTCCCTGGTGGACCGGATAATTTCGATCATATCCTGGACCAAACTGAACTAGAATCGTCAGTCGCAAATTTTGTAACGGTTTGTGCATTGAATTATAAGGAATTAAAATATTGCTTTTTCGCTTATTCGATTGCTTATTCGATATTTTAGAGAGCAGTTCAGCACCGTGGTGTGTCACGGTGTGAAAATTTCAATAAGCAAGCGTAATTCGAATTTGAACCAGAATGTATTGGGTATTAGACCGAGACGGCCAGACCTTCGTTATTTTATAATAGCTGAAAGTTTCTTTGCTCAGGTAGGAACGATTAGCGACATATTAAGTTTGGATCATGGTGGCTTTGGCAGGGAGCAGATAACAAAGGGGTCTCCAAAGTTTCATGAAAGTATAAAAGGTAATTTTTTTATATATTCTTCGGGATAGTATTAGAAGTCACGTCACCCATTGCCAGACACTTACTATCGTGGTAACCTCCCGCCAGACACCCTTAAACTTTAACATATTGATAATGTTTATGGGTGTCTGGCCGGGGGTTACCACGATAGTAAGTGTCTGGCAATGGGTGACGTGACTTCTAATACTACCCCGAAGAATATATAAAAAAATTACCTTTTATACTTTCACGAATCTTTGGAGGCCCCTTTGTTACCAGCTCCCTGCCAAAGCCACCATGATCCAAACTTCATATGCCGCCAGTTCTTCCTACCTCAGTAGGGGGTATGCGCAGAGAAACTTTCAGCTTTTATAAAATAACGAAGGTCTGGCCGTCGCGCGCTCTTAGTCTATATTGAATGAGCCGACCATTTATTCTTTATAATGGAATTAGAACTTCTGCTGATTTAATATCAATCCATGTTAATCGCATTAATGCCAGCACCAGAAAGAATATTGAATATGTACGAACCTCTCAAGGCATATTTCCTAGTGGCTGAGAAATCTCCAATTAAAATCAATTAATTTTTTGAAGAAATAAATTTTCGTTTTCCCCATAGCTAAGCATATTCCATTATATCATCAAGCTGATTGAGGGAGAATCATCTAGCGCTATGAAAATAATTCAAACATTAAATAATTTAAGCTGCAAGAATGACTAAATAAGAGATATTTAACACTCGCTTTAAGAATCGATAAAACAAAAGTTGGACATGTCGGAAAAACTGTATTTTTAACAAATATATCTACATTTTATTTGACATGTTTAGAATATTGTAACGCCTCTGCGTTGGTTCTTTTCGATTATTGAGCAAATACGACAGTAAAAAGACGGATCTTTGGTTAACAAAATCTCAAACTTTATTTGTCAACAAATTACAGCAGCTTCCGATTTTAATTACCATAAAATCTAGAGTCTCCAATTTGTGTACGATAAATTTCACCGCTTTTCCACAATTTGAATCAATGAGAGTCGGAATCGTAAAATCTGTATTTACTATTCCACTAGGTTCAAATTCTTTCACTATTAGTACCCAGGCTCAAGTACCACCCGATTATTCCTTATACTTGCGAATATTTGTAAACACTTTTAATTGCAAAAGTAAAACTGACTCTTTGATATTTTGTTCGCTTATTTATATCCAAGAATAAATAAGTAGAAACTTCTCTAATCCACTTTACTTTCTAGAAATCAATAGTACGTAGTACGTACATCTTGAATAGGCCACACTTTTTTTGAATTCATATAAACATTTGTATTAGCGAACTCATTTAATTTGCATTAATTTATGCAAAATGTATTAGTTAATTCATTCTTTGCAGTAGTTTGAATGTGGAAAACATTTATGCAGAATGTATTGGTTATGAATGAGTAAATTAAATTAACCCATTCTGGACGAAGTTTATTACAATATTTACAAAAATGCACAGTCAAATTTGATGATACTAAAGTTTTAAACTGGGCGCTTTTAATTAATTGTGATGACGTTCATGCCAGCTTTTCAGATGCAATCGCTCGTGCGTTTATTCGTTTAGTGTTTTTCCAAACCAATCATATTCCTTAAAAGTGCGTAGTTTTCCCCTTCTTTTTTTTCCAAGGAATATGATTGATTAAAAAATATGCTGAACGAAACGACGACTGTAACAGAAAAAGCGGCTTCGGCGCACTTTGAGCTTATACATAAAAATATACCGCATCACGGAATAAGTGAAAATTAATTGTTTGATGTAATTTTGGAAAAATATGTGACAGAGGAAAGACTTGAGAATTGGCACGATAGGTCTATATTTCTACATTTATGCTGTAAAACATCACTTACGTTTTGTTTCTTTTAAATTTTTGGTGGCTTTTTATCATGAAAACGACAAAATTTGACCGTCCCACGATCTTGCAATAGATCTTTCTAATTAGTTAGTTTCTTAGGAATTTTGTATTTTGTCCCACGTTTTAGCGATTAGACTCTGGTCAGTTTAAATTAGATGTATCAGATTAGTATAAATAAAAAAAAATAATTGCAAACAACATTTTCAAACGGACTTTTAAAAACAAAATTATTTATGAGCAAACTCACAACTATGCAATTTTGGAACGTTTTTTTAATTGACCTAAAATAAACTAACTCTAAGATATATTTTGATTATAAGTTCATTGGACGAAATAACATAATAGTACATTATATAACAAGGTTGAGAAGTAAGCTATTATTGACCGAGATCTTTTAGATCCTGAGGCGCGTAGCGCCGAGGGATATAATGTTCGAGGTCTATATTAGTTTTCTCAACCGACGTATATATAGAATTTTTTTTTAACTACCAACACTAATTATCATATTTGCTTTGATTAGATTATGATATTAGGCATTTTCCATTTCATTTTTTAAATATCTTAAAATATCAAGTAGCCTGGAAGTTTAGTTTCATACAAATAAAACGAAACAAAGGAGTGCCATTCTTATTTGTTTGTGTCTTTTTGTTCATTTCAATTTAAAATAAAAGAAAATTTGTCTAGTTATTAACCTAGGTAATTTTTTGTTATTATTATTGACCTAGGTTGAGAAAATTACTTTTCATGGGGGCATTCGAGTAAATTTCTCAAGTTAGTAGTTAAAAAAATTGTTTATCTACGACTAATAAAGAATATATGCTTTCCATGCGTATGTCTTTCATTGTATTCATTCCACAACTAGTGATTATAATTAAATTATTCAACAGTTCTGTAGTTTAATAAATATTCCCCTAACAAATTAAATACTTCATTTATGGGTATAATAATATAGACACGTTAAAACGAGAACAATACACATATAAAATATAAAATAAACAATTTAAGATGAACAATTTAACAATACATATATAAAATATAAAATAAACAATTTTCCGTTATGTGAATTGTTTTGTTTTTCTATGCTATCTTTGATGCATGTACAATGTACATATTTCAATTTGGTGATACAATCTTTAGCAGGCAAATTGGAAATTATCCAAATATTTTGCAGTCGTGGATAAAACAGCATCTTGTATTCGCATAGGATGATGGCAATTCTTCCTCCACTCGCTACGCTCGTTCCAGGAAACTTCATCCTCGTGAAGAATTGCCATCATTCTACACTCATACAAGAATCTACTATTATAATCGTTGCAGTCCAAACAATTTTTTTTAATTTTTTACAAAACTTTCATTTTTATTTAATATTGACGACGCGTTTCTGCCTTACACCAAAGCTATCCTCAGGTCCAACAAAAATAAAATACTAACATAACAAAAAATAACAAAAAAATTTTAAATTATATAATTTAAAAATAATTTGAAAAAAAAACTTACAAAAATGAAAACACTGTTTCAAAACAGAAAAAGTCAGACAAGTGCGAATAAAATTCGCTCGTCAAGGGTTCCGTGAATGTAAAGAAAACAATATCAAAATAATTAACATAAAGTTGTATTGTAAAGGGTTTATATTGCCAGACCATAGACACATAAAAAATAAATGGTTCATCGTAAATATCAATAGTAAATGTCAATCTCATCTAAATTGATCGAAATGATATAAAAAATATTACTTTAGGTTAAATGTTATCCATAGCTGTTTATGGTAGCTAAGGAACGACTCAATTCTGCTAATCAACGACGAAATTGAGGGTGTGGGTGGTGTTAACACTAAAAATAGGACTTTTTTGACAATAATTCAAAAACGGTGCATCGCAAAATTCTAAAAAAAGTTGTGATTTTTCTTAATTATGGTGTTTTTTTAAATGACACCCCACTCATGCGAGCCAAAAAACATATTTTTCACTCCCATCCCCTAAACACATACAAATAAAATCACTGAGGCTTCGCTGTATTTTTCGATAAGGGATTATCAAATTTCCTATCTCTATGAATTTTTTCAAATTTTTCTGTCAATCAACGAAGAAACGTATAGAGGGGGACCAACTTTTTGTTGCACTTTTTCGACAATAATTCAAAAACGGTGCATCGCAAAATTCTAAAATAAATTGTAATTTTTCTTAATTTTGGTGCTCTTTCAAAAAACCTTTTTTTCACCCTTCCCCACTCCCATCCCCTAAACACATAGAAATAAAATCACTTGAAGCTTCGCTATATTTTTCGTTAAGGGCTTATCAAATGAATTTCTTCAAATTTTTCTGTCAATCAACGAAGAAACGTACAGGGGGGATGTCAATCGCATACACAAAGTGTTACGTGGTATGGACCTTGGGGATCTTAAGCTCTCACAATTACTCCGGGATATGATTACCGAATCCCGTAATACCTTTTACTATGAATCCCGTAAGTCCTTTGGGTGGAAAAACTTCCACCTGCTGTCCGCGCTGCTATCGCTACCGTCAGTGAAGATCTTCAGTAGACAGCAGAGATAGCAGATAATGTTCTCAATACCCTAAAGGGTTCGCAAGTTAATGCGGTATCTAACACTGCCGCTTCTCTCCCTTCTTCTTCTTCTTCCTCAAGTGAAATCATATCGCTTGAGGAAAAATTCAAAAAACTGGAGGCACAAAACGTGCAACTCCTCAATGCCATTCAAAGGCAAAATTTCTCCCAACCTCCTCAACAATACCGAAGTAGATCTAAGGATCGAAACGGTAATCATAATTCAAATTTCAATCGGAATTATCGCTCTCCCATGCGACCGCTTTCCAGGTCTCGCGTGCAAATGTTTGATGGTATTTGCTACTACCACCACTACTCTAAGGGAGATGCAAAGATATGCGTTCCTGAGTGTAAACATTATTCTGATCGCTCAAATTCCTTTGCCTCATCATCTTCAAAAAACTATTAAATTCATCACATGTGACGGCATGTGATGACAGTCATTCTCAACTCCGTCTTCTGGTCCTCGACATTTCTTCATGCAAGACTTTCCTCGTTGATACAGGTGCCGAAGTTTCAGTTCTCCCCGCTACTGTGGAGGAAAAATTCTCCAGAAAATCAGACTTCTACCTCTACGCTGCTAACGCGACTAAAGATAGCACTTACGGTACACGGTCTTTAAACTTAAGCATTGGTCTCAGACGAGTGTTCTGTCAGACCTATGTTATAGCCGATGTTACCACTCCTATCCTAGGAGCTGATTTTCTTAACAAATATGGTCTTTTAGTGGACATTAAAAACTGACGTCTTGTCGATCCACTAACTTCTCTATTTACTTTGGCTAAACTCTCCCCTCTCCAGCACCTTCTTTAACTTTGATCAACGATTCGGTCAATGTCGAAATACTTGATTTACTCAAAAATTTCAAGGACTTAACGTCCAAAAATGATCTTGTTAAACATGTGAAGCATAACGTAACTCACGTTATTGAAACACATGGTCCTCCCGTTTCTTGTAAGTATCGTCGACTTGCTCCAGACAAATTGGCTATCGCAAAGGCAGAATTTGATCTTATGTTATCCCAAGGCATCTGCCGACCTTCTAACAGTCCTTGGGCTTCTCCTCTCTATCTCGCTAAAAAGAAGAACGGCGAGTGGAGACCTTGCGGTGACTACCGTGCTCTAAATAACATTACAATTCCGGATCAATATCCTATTCCTCATATTCAGGATTTTTCGCATCAACTACATGGATGCAAATTCTTCTCCACAATTGATCTCGTCCGCGCATATCATCAAATTCCTATTGATGAGCGCGATATTGCAAAAACTGCAATTTCAACTCCGTTCGGACTCTTCGAATTCGTTCGAATGACTTTCGGGATTGCTAGATGCTGCGCAATCTTTTCAACGGTTTATGCATTCCCTTCTTCGAGACCTAAATTTCTGTTTTATCTACATTGATGACCTCCTTATTGCTTCTGAAACCTATGAGGAACACCTCAAACATCTTAGGACTGTTTTTGAGCGTCTTTCTGACGCTGGTCTCATTATCAACGTTAATAAATGCAACTTTGCTAAAACCAACGTTGACTTACTTGGACATTCCATTGATTCAACTGGAATCAAACCTACTTCTGAACGTGTCGATGCTATTAACTGTTACGAACGTCCCGAAACAGTTATGCAACTCCGCCGTTTTCTTGGAATGATTAATTTCTACCGCAGATTCATTCCTCACGCTGGTGGCAAACAAGCCATCCTAAATGATTTTCTCAAAGATTCCAAAAAGAATGACAAACGGGTCATTCAATGGTCTGAAGACGCCATTCAAGCCTTCGATCTTTGCAAGCGGCAACTCAGTGAGGCTACAACTCTTTCTCACCCCTCACACTCTGCCCAACTTGCGGCTATGGTCGACGCTTCCGACAAGGCACTTGGCGCCGTTGTTCAACAAAAAATTAACGATTGTTGGACACCACTTAGTTTTTTCTCTGTGCGACTTAATGAAACACAACAGAAATATAGCGCTTATGATCGCGAACTCCTTGCAGCTTGTCCTACACTTCAACTCCGTTCCTTTCCATTATCGTTTGGCAATTCTAGTGACAAAAATATTTTGTGTGATACTTCTTCTGGTAATCCACGGCCTTTTATTCCCAAGCAATTTCGTCAATCTGTTTTCGAAAGTCTCCATAATTTATCTCACCCAGGAGTCCACAGTTCTGTCAAACTTCTTTCTGAAAAAGTCATTTGGCCATCCATTAAGAAGGGTGTACGACAAATGGCACAGAACTGCCTGGCTTGCCAAAAGGCAAAAGTTTCTCGCCATACTCAATCTCCTTTAGGTAATTATCCTCAAACTTCTCAACGATTTTCCGAGATTCATATGGACATTATTGGTCCACTTCCTACCTCTGAGGGACAAACGTTATTGTGTCATTATTATTGACCGTTATACTCGATTGCCTGAAGCCATTCCTATCTCGGATATTACAGCTGAAACGGTAGCATCAGCTCTCCACTCCAATTGGATTGCTCGTTTCGGAGTACCTTCAGTAATCGTCACTGATGAGGGCTCCCAATTCGAATCCAATCTCTTTAACGAGTTGTCAAAACTTATCGGTTTCGAACGTAAACGTACTACTAGTCACAATCCTAAATGTAACGGACTAACTGAACGTTGGCACCGAACTCTTAAATCCGCGATAATGGCCTACGACAGAACGGACTGGACACGAATATTACCGTCAATACTACTTGGCTTACGAACCACTTTCCGTGAAGATTTCCAATCTTCATCGGCTGAGCTCATCTACGGTACTAACATACGTCTTCCATGAGAATTCTTTAGCCAAAACTCTAACTCCACTCCACAATCTGATTTCGTTTCACAGTTGAAACAACATTTTACTTACCTTCGTCCATCTACTGCGTCAATACACACTTCTCCTAATGTTTTCGTATCCAAAAATCTCCAGTCTTGTTCGCATGTCTTCTTACGTACGGACTTAGTACGTAAAGCATTACAGCCTCCATACGAAGGTCCATTTAAAGTCATCAGCCGCGATGATAAAAATTTCGTTTCCATCGACAGATTAAAACCTTGCTTTAGGGGACAATCTGAAGATGACTCATCTCAAAACTCACCTACTTCGAGTACTAATCTCAGTCGCGCAGACGAAACTTCGTCTTATACAGATAATGTCCATTCTACTTCTTCGGACACATTCCTGTCTTCTCCTTCTGCCTCCGCAGAAACAAGGCAACGCGATGCTAAGGCAACTGTATCACCTAAAAGGGTTAGATTTAATCTCATTCCTCAAACACAGATATTCCATCCTGCATCTACAATTACACGAGCAGGTTGAACCACTCATACCCCTGCTCGTTTCCTTCGTGCTGTAGCACAATAATTTCTAAATCGTCCCATCTTCGATGGCACTAGGGGGGGAGTGTTGTGGCGAACATCTAAATTAAAATTTTCAAAATTTCAAATTAGTATGCGATGTTTTTTTTTAATTTTAGATTTAAAAATAAACAAAATAAAAAAAATTATAGTTTTTTCCTCAACATAATAAAGTTCATGTTTTTCGGATTTTAAAAAGTGCTTGGTTTAACTTTTGTAATGGGCAAGATTTTTAATTTTGGGTGTACTTGAATTTTCCATCCTATAGTAATATACTATAGATCTTAATTTTTCACTCACTTTTCAACCGGTTTGTGTAACAACACAACTGGTTAAACATTCCAATGTACATCCAACACTTCCGGTAATAAGCTGTTTTTTTATTAATTTTCTACATACTTTTTTACTTAAATATGAAAGAAATTTAAGAATTAGTAAAATAAAAGAAAATTTATGCTGACGAAATTTTTTTCGTGCGAGGAAAATTTTTATTAATTGTTTTTTAGGAATGATTAGTGAGTGGTAGTTAGTTAGGTAGTTAGGTTGGTAGTTGAATTGGAAAATTCATTCAGTTTTTGCAACATGGGATTGCAGGGTTTTTTTTGAATTAGTTTTTGTTTTAATTATTGAGTGAGTTGGTTTTTTTTGATATGTAATTAGTTGTGTGGAGTTGGAGGGTTGGTAGCTGGAACAGCGATTTTTTTTTTGATGGAGCTGACTTGGAGGTTATGTCAAGAATTTATTAGTTGGGAGTTAAGTTGAAAATATATCCAAAGAAAATATTAGCTATTTGTTAAAAACAGAGTTATGTTGAATGTGAATTAAGAAATAAATATAATTACTATTTATAGAACTGTGCTATGAATTAATAAAAAAAAAAATATTATACAAGTGTAATCAATTATGTATTAAAACTATGAAGATAAAGATAATAAACGTGAAGAAATAAAAGTTAATTTAACATGTTAAAATTCGATTTTGTTTGAATCGGTGTACATATTGAAAAGTGGAACCAAAACCTAATGGGCTCATACTCACAATTGGAAATCCTAACGGAAAAGGTAGTAAAGTGTAAGAAGAATGGGAATAACAGAACCAGGATTATTTCGATCGAGGTCTGATAGTTGATTCGACGGACCTATGAAGATACGCATCGTGGGACAGCATTTTACAGGGAAGTTTTGTTTTTGGTTTATTTATTTTTTTTTGGAAATAGTCTTTTAGTTTTTTTTAAAGTTTAAATAATTTTTCTTTCAAACGTTCAAATATATATGTAAAATAATGCAGGGCTAACGTAGCTATAATTTAGGGAGGGTTGTGATATGACGGATCTCCCTTCTGGAGAACCTGGGTAGTGTATTGTAAGCACGCGCTGTTTTTGTTTAGTTTATTCTAAATTTCTTGTGAAGAGGTTGGTCTATAGAGCCTTCGCTCGAGTGAGCAAGCGCAGGGTTTTTTTGGCGTGCAAGACCACCTGGTAGACCTGCACGGTCTACCAGAATAAACCTCCCATAACAAGATGGCGCCCAACGTGGGGCTCTAGAGCGACAATGTTTGGGTCTTTGGATCCAAAAAGGGTTGTTCTAGAGACAACAATTTTTTTATTTGTGTATGTAGTTTTTTTAAATTATTAATTTTGTGTTAAATTTTATGTTATTGTGATTACCGCAGGAGTGAGCATTAGCCCTTAAGGCTAAGGTTCAACGGGGTTTACGATCCCGCGGACTCCAGTTAAAGTAAGGGTTTTGTTTCGTAGAGGAGGTCGGAGATGATGGAACAAGCAGGTGATGGACCTTGTTGGTTATTGGTGGTTTCCGCCAATACCATCCCACCCTGCGAATGTTTCATTAGACTCTGGGTCCTCTGCAGAACGGAAACTTTACAGTGCTGCTATGCTCATTTAAATTTGTAACATTGTCTTCGACTCAATTTCGTTAGAGCATAGCCTGTTAGAGTGTTGCTGGTGGATGTGATGTGCGTGGACGATGGTGGAGATACATCTGCTGGATAGGTATCGTTTCAATGCTTGCCAGTAGATGATATCGTCTGTACTTCGTGCCACGATTGTTACATCCGGGGCAACACCAAGACTAACAACTTTTTCTCAATACAGGTTGTTTGGGTGTTGGCATTGGGCTGACAGGCGGACGCATTAATGGAAAATGCTAGCATTTGGCTCTCTGAGCCATAGCTAGACCATGTGTGTTGGCTTGTCAGACTGTTGTCACCACAGAAACAACCTATTAAAAGCCCTTTTGATAAAAAAATTTTTATCACCACCTAGTTTTGTCGGATCGGTTTCTTGTCGGTCACAACTCTTCCTTAGTTTTTTTGGAAAATATTGAAATCATTTTGTTGTATTTTTTACTTTGAATTTTGACTTTTATTAATTTTAAATTTTATTATAATTATAGAAATTTTGAAGAATTGAACAATGTTTTTGTGTTTTATTGAATAGTTTTTGTAATCTTTGTATTGTTTTGAATAATTTTGAAATCTGGATGTTTTTGCAACTATGTACTTTAAATAATTTTTTTAGAAGTTTAGAATTTTATTTAATACATAGATATTTCGTTTTGAATTTTTTTGTTTAATTTTTTGTTAGGGTAATTCTTATTATTTTAGTGTCTTACTTTTAGTTAAATTTTAATTTTGAGTTTTTTGTTTGAAAAATTGTTATTAATTGTTAGCAGTAATTTTAGAATTTTGAGAATTTTGGTAATTATATTTGATGTAAATATTTTTGGAAATTTTTGCAATTCGAATTTTTGTATAATTTTTTTATCTAATGTAAGATTTTAAGTTTTGAATATCTCATTGTTGTGAAGTTTTAATTTTAGGAAAGTTTTGTTAATTTTTAGGTTTAAGTTTTGTTGTTGTGCCTTATGTTAATTTTGAGTTTTGTTTTAAATATTTTAATTAATTTTGAGTATGAAGTAAGGTTAAAATTTTGAAAACTTTTGTTAGTGTTTAAAGTTTCTTTTCTCTTAGTTAAATAGTTTGAAAGATTTTATGTTATAATAGTTTTGGGTTTTTAATGAACAATTTTAGAATTTTGAGTAATTCTAAAAGTTTTGTTTTGGTATTTGTTTTACAATTTTTAATAATTTTGGAATTTTGGAATTTTTTTTTGATTGAAAATTTTCATTAATTTTGAAACCTTTGTTGTGTAATTTTTTTTTAAAAAAAGTAATTTTAAAGAAAATTTGTTTTATAATTGTTTATTTGAAATTTTTGGTTAATCTTAAGTTTTTTCGTATATTTTGTTTTAATTTTGAAATTATTTATAAATTTTAAAGTCTTAAGAATTTTTTTTAGTTTTAGATATTTAGAAATTTGGATTAATATTTTTGAATTTGAATGTTTTAAATGTTAAAATAATTTTTTTTTTGAGCTTTTAATTTTTTTTGTATATTTTGGAATTTCTTGTAAATTTTAAATTTTTGAACATTTATTTTGAAATGGGAAAGTTTTTTTGAATATCGACTTTTTAATGCTTAAATTTTGAAATTTTTTCTAAATAATGTTTATTTGAATTTTTTGTATTATGATTGACATTTGGAAGTTTTTATTTTGTTTTTAAACTAGAATTTTTTTTGAGTAAGTTAGCAATTTAGTTTTAAATTTTGTTTTGAATTTAGTATCAGCGATCCCGAATTCAACCAACCAACTCCAACTGTTACTGTAAAGGTTAGAGATTTATTTTAGTTAACTTAGTAAGATTTTTTATTTTCAGTGCTAAGATTTTGAAGTTTTGGTTTTCTTACATTTAGGTTTTGAGAAATAATATCAATTCTTGATTTGTTTTAAATTTGTTTTAGTGTTGTTGAATTTGAATTTTTTTAATTGAAATCATTTTGTCTACAACTGCCAACCTTCAAGTTTAATTTTTTTGATTTTATTTTCTGAATTACTATTTTTTTTGAAAAGTTTTCAATTTTGAATTAAAATCAATTTTTTTTTGTCGTTTTTTTTGTTCAGAAATTTGTTTCACTAATTGAAATTTTATTTAATTCATCATTTTTTTTTGGAATTGTTTTTAATTGGTTTTAATAAGTTTTTTTTGATATTCTTTTCATCGTTTTTAGATATTTTAAAGTTCGTATATTTTTTATTTTTTTTCGAAAGCATAAATTTTTTTAACAGTTATTGGAACTTCTTTTGATTTTTATTGTTTTCTACCCCTGTTGTTATTTTCTGCATTCCATTTTTTTTGTGAAACGCCCTTAGTTTTGATTTAAATCTCTTTCCTTTCGATTTCCGTTAAGCTACTATGTTTCCCACTCCACAAATCACCTTGGCCAACAGCAGTGCAGTCTGCAATCTCTGCCGGCAGAAGATGGAAGGCCTAAGTGAGGCCCTGATTCTGCCCTGTGGCCATTCGTTACATAAAATGTGTTTTCTGAAAGCACCTTCGCGGTTAAAGGCATGCCCAACCTGTTAATATATAATTCCATCTGATATCCTGGTCGAAGCACCCGCGGCTCCCACTTCACAGTCCAAAGGGGCAGTGAAGAAAGGATCTGCTCGTGAAAGATCGACTGCCCAACGTCTTAGAGACGAGGCAGCAGCCACTTCCCTTACAGACAGCGATGGTCATGGCTGTATCTACCGCAGAAGTCCCCGGTTCAAGGTGGGTGCTAACGGTAAAGCTACATCCATATTACCGATAGCATATCACCCCACTTCAACGGTTCTCCGTGGAGCACCGAAACCAACACAAGCGTTGGTTCCAAACCCCTTTTCGAAAGGAGCTGAGTTACCAGCTGGTCCTCCTCCATTACATACCTCTCGGGTAAGTTGGGAGGATGGCAGTGAAGACGAATTACATCCTCGTCAGAAGCATATAAGAGAAAACGACAACTCCAAATTAAGGTCATCAAAAACACCACGTTCATCCCCACCACCAGTTACAACAGCTGATGACAATACCGATTACAGGAATCCTACCCTTCCGCCTGTGTCTGGGACTGTACGTAGTCCAAATTCTTCCGTCACCCAACAAACGATGGAAGCATTTATAAGGGCTAGTGAAGCCAATATTTTACGGGTGTTGACGCAAGAAGTGGCTCGATTATCGATGTCACGTGGTCCAGCACCACCATCTCTCCATCCATCGAATGGCCAGTCATCTTTGGTGACTGCTGATCAGACTAGATCCCAATTTATGCCACCGGCAAATCAACAATTACATCAACCTTCTGGGCAGCCGCTCAACCTCCAACCACTTGATCATCAGCTTAACCCCCAATAATCCGATGACTAATCAACAAGCTTCCCCAGTACGTCATCCACCCAGGTACAATATGTCATCAGTCCCTACTCCTTCCATGTTCCAGCGTGAGTTTGTTCCTCCTGTGAACCTCACTTCTTCTAGATATCCGCACCAGGTTCATCCTCAACCACCTCCTACCCAGAACAGTGCAACAGCTTCCACCGAAAAATATTCCAACACTATCCGGAATTGGAATGTAGTGTTCACCGGTCGACCTGACGGTCTAGAAGTAGAAAAATTTATTTATCGAATTGGAGTCCTGAACCACAACTCTTTCCCCAATTCAACTGATATCCTTTCTCGTCACCTTCATCTTTTATTCGTCGATCGTGCTTCTGAATGGTTTTGGCGATATCATCGGCGGACCCAACAGCTTCATTGGCCAGACGTTTGTCAAGCTTTACGCGTAGAGTTCAAGGATCGTCGTTCTGACGATGAGATCCGAGAACTTATGAGATCCCGTAAACAACGAGCTGGTGAAACATTTGACGACTTCCTGCACGCTATACTTCGATTAACCGATAGATTGAACACACAGCTTAGTGACAGAGACCTATTGTCCCTATTGAAAAACAACCTAAATGGGGACATTCGCAACGACTTGATGTTCGTTCAAATGTACAGCGTCGAACACTTGCGAGAGCTCTGTCGTGACCGAGAAAAGTTACTTGCAGATGTTAACTCTAGGTACAGACATTGTTCTTTTAGACCTGCACGGCATATTTCTGAGTTACCCCTCGGGGTCCATGAACCCCAAGAAGAACCCGAAGTGTGTTCACTTAACCACCCATCCATTGCAAAACCTTTTTCAAAACCACCTCACTGCTGGAACTGCAAACGAGAAGGTCACATTCATCAAGACTGCACTGCAGCACGACGAGTTTTCTGTTTCGGGTGTGGAAAAGATGACACCTATCTACCCAACTGCCGTCGTTGTCAGGAAAACCGACGAGGGAGAGGGGTACCAAACCCACTTCCTCGCTCCCAGAACTCCCAGAACATCAAGCCACCAAAGCCTTCCGAAATAACACCTCTTCAAATGACAGACACCAATACTATTATTCCAGTTATAGACACCAACGTTCAATTATCTCTACCAGCTGAAGATACATCTATCACACTCTCCATTCCAACGGTTGTAGAAGATGCTTCTCCTGTCGAACTAACCGTTGTTAACCTTTCGACAACCACAACGGAAAATAAACCACAAATAACTATCCTCAAACGAGATCCAAGTAGCGTTATAACTCCACCTGTTCTGCCTTTTAAGTCACATAAGCAGCGACTTCAAGATTACTTAGCTGCCAGGTCCAGAATATTCATTGATGCCATTGGAAATACCAAATCTCCATCGAGATCCACTCTTCGAATGCGTCGTTTCTGGCGTATTCGCAAATCATTTCGTTCTAAAACAATCTCTTCAATTTTTACACTTTCAAATGATCTAAGGTATCATGCCAAGGTTGAATTATTGAATCAAACTCGGATTGGACTGCTGGACAGTGGAGCGTCTATCAGTGTCATCGGTGGTGCATTCGCACAAGAAATGATGCAAACTCCCCATCTTCTTACTCGCTCTACAGCTAAGATCAAAACTGCAGATGGTACCAGCCAAAAAGTTATTGGCTGTGTTACTACTAAAGTTTCATTTAAGGGCCGCAGTAAGTCCCTTGATCTCTATGTCATCCCTTCTCTTACCCAGGATTTATATCTGGGTATTGATTTTTTTAAAACGTTCAAACTATTAGATCAAGTTCTTTTGGCATCTTCTTTAGATTATTCTATTGGATCAATTTCCACCAACCTTTCTTCCGACGAAGATGAACAGCTTCAGGATGCGATTCAGCTTCTTCCGTCATTTTCTAAATTGGGTTTAGGTCAAACACATGTGCTTGAACACATCATTGATGTTGGCGACGCTGTCCCCATCAAACAAAGACACTATCGCATATCACCAGCAATAGAGAAAATGATGGGAGATGAGCTGGATCGTATGCTGGCGCTGGGTGTCATCGAAGAAAGTTACAGTCCTTGGAGCTCGCCAGTGGTCCTAGTACGCAAACCTGGTAAGGTTCGTTTATGTTTGGACTCCCGTAAGGTTAATACCGTCACCAAGAAAGATGCATATCCCCTTCCCCAAATAGATGGAATTCTAAGTCGCTTACCTCAAGCCAACTTCATCTCCAGCTTGGATTTGAAAGATGCCTTCTGGCATATCTCTCTCGAAAAATCGTCTAGAGAGAAAACAGCTTTCACTGTTCCTGGTCGGCCGTTGTACCAGTTCGTTCGAATGCCGTTTGGACTGTGTAACGCGCACCAAACAATGACGAAATTAATGGATCAAGTCATCCCTCCCCATTTAAGGTCCTGTGTCTTTGTATATTTAGATGATCTTCTAATTTTCCAGTTCTGGTGAATCCAAACTATTCCGAGCCGTTTATCCTACAATGCGACGCGAGTAATGATGGTGTGGGTTGTGTATTGGTACAATTGGACAAAGAGGGTATTGAACATCCTATAGCCTATATGTCCAAGAAACTGAACGCAGCTCAACGAAATTACTCGGTCAGCGAAAAGGAATGCCTTGCTGCAATCCTAGGTATCAAGAAATTCCGAGCGTACATCGAGGGTCACTCTTTTAAGATCATTACTGATCACGCTTCTCTAAAGTGGTTAATGCAGCAGAAAGATCTGTCAGGTCGTTTGGCCCGATGGAGCTTGAAGCTGCAAGGATTCACTTTTGAGATTGAGCATCGGCGTTGTAAGCTAAACGTGGTTCCAGATGCTCTTTCGCGAATGTTCTCCATCGATACGGTTACCGAGGACAAAATTGATAATTTTAATCTTGATTTAAAATCCCCAGCTTGCATCAGTGACAATTACCTTAAATTGGTAAAGATAGTCAGTGATTCCAACGGTTCTCTTCCTGATTTACGTACGTCCGATGGACTAGTGTACAAAAAACTTAATTTCTCACCGAGTGATGTGACACCGGAAGGTGAAAATTGGAAGTTGTGGATTCCTGAAGAGTTGACAACCAAGCTGATTTCCCAGGCCCATGATCCTCCTACCTCTGCACATAGTGGTGTTGCGAAAACATTGTATCATCTACGTCGATTCTATTTTTGGCCCCGGATGGCCACACAAATTAAATCCTATGTCTCTCAATGTGACGTGTGTAAGACTGTCAAAGCACCTAACACCGTGCTTCGTGCTCCTATGGTGACGTCACTCAAATCTGAAAGACTCGGCCAACGGTTATATATTGATATAATTGGTCCTTACCCCCGAACTAAGTCTGGTCATATAGCTATTTAGACTGTCTTAGACCATCTTACTAAGTTCCCGTTTCTTCTTCCCTTACGGAAACTCACCGCCGAGCCTATCTGCAAACTGCTAGAAACTAATGTGTTCCATGTTTTTGGTTGTCCCGAAACAATTGTCTCAGACAATGGGTCGCAGTTTAAATCTAAATTGTTTGAAACCTTTCTTTCAAGGTATGGGGTCAACCATACCTTTACAGCTTTATACTCCCCTCAAGCTAACGCATCCGAGCGAGTGAACAGAAGTGTCATCGCTGGATTACGTGCGTACTTGACCGAAGACCATACTCGGTGGGACGTGCATCTTAGTGAAATCGCATGTGCTCTCCGATGTTCTGTACATCAAACTTTAGGTTGTTCCCCCTATTATGCTTCCTTTGGGCTGCCCATGATTACTCATGGTACGTCTTATTCTTTACTTCGACGCTTGAATTGTCTGGACGAAAGTGGGGAAACCCTTGATCGTTCAGATCAAAGATTCGCACCCGAATTCAAGATCTGACCGCTGAAGCCTTTGTTCAAAATGCAGCTCGCTACAATTTGCGTTCTCGAAAACGTGCTTTCGTACCCGGTGATATCGTTTTCCGTCGAAACTTCATATTAAGTGACGCTGGTAAACAGATAAGTGCCAAACTGGCACCAAAATTTGTTAAAGCCAAAGTTATCCGGTTGGTTGGTAACGCCTCATATGAACTGGAGGACCTTATTTCTCGACGACGTGAAATATACCATTCCAAAGACGTGCGTCAATAGATACCACCTTTCCTCTAGTACTCCTTGACTTCCTACAAATCCGAAAAATCCTGTTTTCTGTATATTGGTTTTCTTATCTTCATTTAGTTTTCGGCCATATATTTTTTGTCTCGCCCGGCTAGCTCAGTCGGTAGAGCCTGAGAATCTTTCTCGGGGTTTGGGTTCGAGCCCAGCTCCCACTTCATTCCTTACTTTCTCATACGATTCTCAGGACGAATGTAGTAGGCCGGACTTCCTCCTTTCGTCCTGTCCTGTAATGGGCAAGATTTTAAATTTTGGGTGTACTTGCATTTTCCATCCTATAGTAATATACTATAGATCTTAATTTTTCACTCACTTTTCAACCGGTTTGTGTAACAACACAACTGGTTAAACATTCCAATGTACATCCAACACTTCCGGTAATAAGCTGTTTTTTTTATTAATTTTCTACATACTTTTTTACTTAAATATGAAAGAAATTTAAGAATTAGTAAAATAAAAGAAAAATTATGCTGACGAAATTTTTTTCGTGCGAGGAAAATTTTTATTATTTGTTTTTTTAGGAATGATTAGTGAGTTGGTGGTTGGCAGTTGAATTGGAAAATTCATTCAATTTTTTGCAACATGGGATTGCAGGTTTTTTTTTTGAATTAGTTTTTGTTTTAATTATTGAGTGAGTTGGTTTTTTTGATATGTAATTAGTTGTGTGGAATTAGAGGGTTGGTAGCTGGAACAGCGATTTTTTTTTTGATGGAGCTGACTTGGAGGTTATGTCAAGAATTTATTAGTTGGGATTTAATTTGAAAATATATCCAAAGAAAATATTAGCTATTTGTTAAAAACAGAGTTATGTTGAATGTGAATTAAGAAATAAATATAATTACTATTTATAGAACTGTGCTATGAATTAATAAAAAAAAAATATTATACAAGTGTAATCAATTATGTATTAAAACTATGAAGATAAAGATAATAAACGTGAAGAAATAAAAGTTAATTTAACATGTTAAAATTCGATTTTGTTTGAATCGGTGTACATATTGAAAAGTGGAACCAAAACCTAATGGGCTCATACTCACAATTGGAAATCCTAACGGAAAAGGTATACGGCAAAAAAAAAGACTAATCTGTTTTAATCTTTTGTTGGATTGAAACGTTTTTAATCCTTTTTGGGATTAAAAAATTTACAATTTAAACCAAATCGATTACTATTTACATATGAATTTTTGTTTTATACTTGTTTTATATCCCATGCTGTGTAAGTATTTTTTGTAAACGATCAGAGTTTACTCAAATTTGTTTTAGTTCGGAAATAAATAAACGGAAACTATCAGATGGCAATAAAAAGAAATAAAGATATTTTATTTTTTACGCATAATATTATATTTTTGTCATTTTTTCTTTAGATTTTAAAATAATCAAACCATTGTTGTTCATTTTTTAATATTAATTATGAAAGTATTTTATATAGATGTATTTTACTGATTGTTAAATAATTTATGTAGTTATTAAATGTTAACAGTTTTTGTACTAATGATATAAGTAATAAAATAGTTAAAAGAAATAAATTGTGAAACATGTGTATTGTGTAACCAAATAACAGTGAAGCAGTGAATGGTTTTATAAAAATTGAAATATTAATATTTTGGTTAATTACTTCGGTCTGAAAGACCTAAGTATTATATTCATGAGCTAAAAGTGAAATTCTTACCCCCACTTTTTTGGCATTTCTGGCAGGGGCGTCAATTGGGTAGGGCTGGGGGGGGCATTGGCCCCCCCCCCAAGGATCTGATACTATTAATAATTCAATACATCGATTCAATAAAACCATCCAATCGTGGTAGAATTATACACTATAAAAATTTCAATGCACGGTTATTTTGTAAATTCGTCTAATTTTTAGAAGATTTACTTAGCTAATATACCAATTTTATCGCATACTATTAATTGAAATATATCTGATAATATAATTATTACGTTACATATTATTTTGGCCCGACTAAAGTACAGTTCATCGCAATATTCAAACCATTATCGTTCTTTGTATCAAGGACTAGAACGCCGCCGATATGACAGGCGGTCGTATTGCTTCTAATCTTCTGATGAAATCAGTTTTATAAACAAAACACGATCGTTCTTCCAAAAACGCCGTGGGTGCGTATTTTGACAAAATTCTATCGTACTATAAGGTGCGCGGCATTACCGCTTTTAGAAGAACGATTGTGTTTTGTTCGAAGATATTCGTGTCTGAGCCAGAGGAAACAAAATATTTCATTAGTATAGGGCTCCTCGAGAGTTCATAGTGCAGTATTTAACATTCAAATTTCAAATGTTATTGGCCATTGGTAATTTATATTAACTTAAAAGTAAGTACATGCAGGAGAAAACCTAATTATTTTTTTTTAATAAAATGTGTTGTGTAGTAGGAATTACAATATGTGTCACAATAACACTTAAAAACCTTTTAAGACCAAGGCCCCACAACAACATACGTTCGAAGGTGTTGATGGACGTAAATCTTCCTTTGTTTTATTTTTTTATATTTTTTGTTAAAGAATGGATAACTAAACAAAAAATCCTATTACTGACAAAATATGACATAGGCCAATATTTTATGATAGAATAAAGAAAATAAAAGTAGATTAAAAAGTAAATAGCAAATTTTGGCAAAAAATTGCTGAATCAAAACAAAAATGTAGTTGCCAATAATCCAGCCGGTTGCCTGTTCCTTGATCCTTTGACGCACCATCTTTCTTAATGATTAAAGCACACACATAGTTATATGAAGGCTCGTTTCTTCAAGGAAGCAATAGCGTCTCATCATCAAGGATTATTTCACAGCTAAGATTGAGGGTTGCTAACGTTGACTGAATACAGTTCATCCGCCACCACCCCTAAGATGTCACCTTGGCTAGTGATATCTCACTGCTATTGCCAGTGGTATGTGATATCTCACGTTAACTCATATGTCAATAGCAGGGACTGGATTACGCGGGTTTGTCACACCCGTAGATCAAAAATAAAAAAAAAAATTTTAAACAATAAAAACTGATCCCTCCATGCCCTACATATTTTGAGAACCCTGACTGTTCGGCCCTGTTTTTTATCTATATCATATTGTACAAACTTTACAGCTTTTTTAAAAACAATAAATTAAAAACAATTCTAAATGTATAGGATTTTACGTGTAAAAATTCTATAACATATCAAAAGTTTTCTTGATAGTTGTGCTAATTTTTATAAAATGAATGATAATAATTACGGGAGTAATTTAAATTTATTGCGGATTATTTCCAGTGATTTTATAATAGTGAATGTTTTATAATGGACAAGCAATATTTTCTAACGACACGAACAAATTAAGTTATGTAAATATTTTCAAAATATGTTATGAAAACTTGCTGACAAATTCTTTTCGCTATATGGACTATAATTTTTAATTCATAAAATAGCAAAAATTGTATGTTTGGTTGGTTATAATAAAATCTAAAATGTATCCTAAACGGCAATCTTTGTTCATTTTTTTATACAGGGAGGGAGAAACTATTTTTTTTTTGTGGTAGGTTTTTCTACAATTTGGTTGTACAATTTTGAATCAAATGAAAAATTTACGCACGTTTATGGGTGAACTGCCCAGACGTCCCACGCTGGGTGGAAATGTCCCACATTTCGTTGCGTTGTCCCACGGAGAAATTTGTCCCACGAAGCGTCCCACGAAACAAATATTACCACCACATTTGCCCGCATTATCGAAATAATCAAAAAACCTCATATCTACCTACGTATAGTTTGCGCAATATCTTAGTCAAAGCAATGGCTTCACAGTTTTTTCTTGCAGTTTGTATGATGTTATGTATATGTTGATTTAACTATATTGCGAGAACAAACCAGTGCAATATTTTTTTTACTAAATAGTGTTTTAACTATAATTTTCATAGAAATACTAAACTCAGTTTTTTTCACTTCAATAATTTAAATTTTTTTTTGCAAATATCTATTGATGTCTAACACATCTACCTCAGCGAAAAGGTTTCTTTGTTTATAGAAACATCTCCCCGGTGTATATACGAGAGATCGAAAGTATATTATGAAAAATAAAATACAAAATATTTTACTTAAAAAGACGCAGTTTTCCGTATAAATTCATAAACATTTAAATTTTCAAACCAGAGTTTACAATTTTACTTTATTTGAAGCACTCATTTCAATCCTTTGAAATAATATTCAAAAATTAAAATGTTCATAATTTGAATATCGTTCTTACTCGTAAGAGTAAAATTTTTGTTTTTTCGATTTTACTCCTTTGGAGCAGATTACATTTTCCTGTTCTTTTATTCGATTTGCAAAAGAACAAAATTAGTCATCCTTTATATTCATTTTTCTAACAATACATGAATAATTGAACGAATCATTCGAAGCATTTTACGTTGGAAAGCATCAAATTTGAAGCAAAAATAAAAGTTTTGAGTATTTGAAAGAAAATATTGATTTCAATTTAGTAGCAAGAATGATATTTTACTATTTTCACTCCTCTGTGTGGGAGTGCTATATTTTTTTTAAGCTACGCACTCTGAAAGAACAAAGTAAAGGAGTAATATAAGTAGCGTTTCAAACTCTGTTTAAACACACTTTAACTAGGTAGCTCAAAAGTAAAATTATTACTTTCTAATTTCTAATTTTTTTTTTCAATAAAGAACAAACAAAGTAAACAGCATAAAAACTTGATAAATGGTATAGATTTGCAAAAGATAGAACGAGAGGTATACTATATACCTCTTATACTTACAGAATACAGAAAAGATATTAATTATTTAGTAAAATTAAAATAAATTGTTTCAATTGTTTTGCAGTCTTTACTTGTGTAACAAAAGTTTTAAGCTACTATGAAAGGTAAATTTATACTAATTTTTAAAATCATATTTAAAAAGTTCTCCTGCAAATCAAGACGGATAGAAAACGTTTACGTAAATTCTCATACGATATTGAATTGGACTATCCTTTTATAAAAAAATCAAAATATAACGACGCAAAGGTTTATTGTATTACCAGTCGGAGTGAATTTGCAAACTAACAGTGGACATTATGAATTAAAAGACATATAGATACAGATAAACATAAAAAAGCGTTGGTATAAGCCGCCAGCTCCAGTAGCTTAAACAAGTGTTGTTGTTATTTTGTTTTCTTGTTGTTATTTAACATTGACAAAAAGCTAGTTGCAATTTGCGCTGATAACACGAACACCAATTTTAGTGGTGTCACGTCAAGGGGTGAAAATTTAAAAGCAAGCTAAACGCGAATTTGAACCAGAATGTATTGGGTATTGGATTCGCAGCCCGTATTCTAAATAATGCAATAAGAAGTGCTGCTGATTTAAATGGCAGGTTTAAAAAACTTTGGATATTTTACTGTCTTTACTGGCTTAAGTTGAAGGAGTTCTGCGGCAAAAGTAATGTCAAACATAACCAACTTATTGGATACAGTGAAACTCGCTGGCTGGCGGTAATGCCAGCACTAGAAAGAATTTAGAAAATGTACGAACCACTGTAAGCACGTTTCCTAACGGTTGAAAAATGTCCAATTAAAATAAAATAATTTTTTGTAGAATTAAATAGTAAACAAATAGTAAAGGAAAGCATTAAATAGTAAATTTATGCACAATCTAGTTAGCACGTTTTCACCGTCCCACTTTCTCGCAATAGAAATTCTAACTAGCTAGTATTTGGAAGAATGTTTGCATTTTGTCCCACATTTTAACGATTTGGCTCTGGTCAGTTTAGGGTAGACATAACTCTTTCTCTCTGAGACAAATAAAAGAAAACAAACAAACAAACAAAAAAACGATTCGACATAAGAGGAGTCACGTAGGGATTGTAATCCCGTGGTGTTTTATGGATCCTGGGACTACATGACTCATAAATTTTAAATCCCGGAATGCCTGGGATCGTATAGAAAAACCATCCTTTTTTTATGCTGCACGATCTGCTGTCGTTTACAAATTCGCTCTCTGAACAGCTACAAAGCAAAGATATAATAATTTCTAAAACAAGCGCTTTAATTAAAACTACTTTCTTGATGCTTAAACAATACAGAGATGATACTAAATTTAAAATTATTTTTAACAAATGAAGGGATTTTGCAGAACTTTGCGACATTCGCTTTAATGAAACAACAACAGAAGACAAAGATCTAGCAGAGTAACCGAGGTAGCTCAAAATCATTTTATTTTTATTTCTTAGTCCATGCATTTAAGTGCTTTTAAATATATGTGTGTATAAAAATGTGTATGTTATGTTTTACGAAAAAAAATTTTTTTATGTCATTTAAATTCTCGCCCCCCCCAAGATTTTGGTGAAATGACGCCACTGATTTCTGGTTCTAACTGATTCTAAAGAAGCAAAAAAAAATGTATGTCTGTCTGTCCGTCACAATCTACGAAATCTAGAAAACCGCTGGACGGATTCCAAACATTTTTTTCTTCTAAAAATAGGTTTACTCAATGGGAAGAGCCGAAAGGACGATGTGTTCGATAACTGTACCGAAATGTGTCAAAAAAATTGTCAAGTGTGTGAAAACAACAAAATTTGCATATTTTTTGCTTAAAAAACTTTCATTTAAGTGATTACGAGTAGGAACATTGAATTTAGAGAAATCTTGATGGTCGGGACTGGTATGTGAGACCAAAATCTAGATGTTTACATTATAAGTTTGTCAAAAAAATGTTGTCAAGTGTGTCAAAAGAAAAATTTTTATTTATTTTTTTACCCAATTTCTTGGAAAAAAATAAAATTAATTATTTGTTTGTCATGAAATTTTATTATTATTATTGAGAATTGTGGCATTATAAGTTTGTCAAAAAAATGTTGTCAAGTGTGTCAAAAGAATGATTTCTATCAATCCTTTTACCTAATTTTTTGAAAAAAAAAATAAAATTATTTATTTGTTTGATATGAAATTTTATTATTATTATTGAGAATTGTGGCATTATAAGTTTGTCAAAAAAATGTTGTCAAGTGTGTCAAAAGAAAGATTTTTATTTATTTTTTTACCCAATATTTTGAAAAAAAATAAAATTATTTATTTGTTTGATATGAAACTTTATTATTATTATTGAGAATTATTGCATTATAAGTTTGTCAAAAAAATGTTGTCAAGTGTGTCAAACGAAAGATTTTTATTTATTTTTTTACCCAATGTTTTGGAAAAAAAATAAAATTAATTATTTGTTTGGCATGAAATTTTATTATTATTATTGAGAATTATGTCATTATAAGTTTGTCAAAAAAATGTTGTCAAGTGTGTCAAAAGAAAGATTTTTATTTATTTTTTTACCCAATGTTTTGGAAAAAAATAAAATTAAGTATTTGTTTGATATGAAATTTTATTATTATTATTGAGAATTGTGGCATTATATGTTTGTCAAAAAAATGTTGTCAAATGTGTCAAAAGAAGGATTTTTATTTATTTTTTTACCCAATTTTTCGGAAAAATAAAATTAAATTTGGAAAAATTATTTGTACGACATGAAATTTTATTATTATTATGGGTATTATAAGTTAGTCAAAAAAATTATGTCGAGTGTGTCAAAAGAATGATTTGCATTTATTTGTTTAGAAAAATATTAAATTAGTTATTTGTATAAAATAAAATGTATAATAAACATGAAATTATTATTTTTGAGAATTTTATTGCATTATAAGTTTGTCAAAAAAATATTGTCAAGTGTGAAAAAAAAGATATCATTTATTTTTTTAGATAATTCTTTGGAAAAAAAATTTAGCTGTTTGTTTACGTTGGAATTTGTTATAGTTTTTCAAATATTTTTAATTATTAAATATTTAATTATTAAATATTTATAGTCTTTAATTAATTTTTATATTTCTCAGTCGTAGCTTATTTATAGACTATTTATTATTTAAAAAAAATATGTTTATTCCAATATTTCGACCTTGCGGGTCATCATTAAGGGTAATATATATTTTATTATATTAAATATTACCTACAAAACAATTAATTAGAAACAACACCAAAAAATTAACAAAAAACTTACATAATCAAAAAATTTTTTATAAAAATTTTTAAAAAAATTACTTGAAAAAATTAACAATAGTTTAAAAAACAGATAATAAACATTAATTGTTTATTTTTGTTTTAATTGTTTTTTTTTGTAATTTTGGAAAAGTTCTGATTTTGTAAGAATTTTTGGAATATTTTTAGAATTTTGAAAAATTTTAAATTTTTGATTTTATTATAATTTTGGAAAAAATTTCAATTTTTGATATTGTTATGATTTTTGCAATATTTTTAGAATTTTGGAAAAAGTTTGAATTTTCGAAATTTTAAGAATTTTTGGAATATTATTAGAATTCAGAAAAAGTTTGAATATTTGATTTTATTCAAATTTTTGGAATATTTTTAGAATTTTGAAAACAAATTTTTGAATTTTATATATATTTTTAGAGTTTTGAAAAAAGTTTCAATTTTTGATTTTGTAAGAATTTTTGGAATATTTTTAGAATTTTGGAAAATTAAAAATTTTTGATTTTATTATAATTTTTATAATTTTGGAAAAAGTTACAATTTTTGATTTGTTATAATTTATGCAATATTTTTAGAGTTTTTGAAAAAAGTTTTAATCTTTGATTTTGTAATAATTTTTGAAATATTTTTGGAATTTTGTTTGAAAAAAGTTTGAATTTTTGATTTTATTTAATTTTTACAATATTTTTGGAATTTTGAAAGAAATATGAATTTGTGATTTTGTAATGTTTTCTCGAAATGCTAAATGGAGAAGTTTTGAGTAGTTTGCTGATTGTATAATCTTTTCACTAAATTATGTTAATTTATGATCTGTTATAGTTTTCCGACAACGTATTGATGTTTCTTGTTAGTTTGTAATACGTATCTAAACAGAGATAAAAAATACATGTACTTTAACAAAAAGTTATGTTTGATATGCATCGATGTCCAAAACAAAAAACCTCATAAAAGTTTTTTGCCGAAAACTATATCAAAATCCTTAACCCAGACCGAAGTCTTGATATCTCAGAGCTGTGAGATTTCAGGCCCTTCATATTTTAAATCGAGTCTTTTGATTTATTATTTAAAAGTTTTTTTATTTTCAACATCAAATTTCCTCCATCGTTATTAAACTTTTATACATTTTTCAAAAATTTATTTATAAAATTAAATGCAAATGCACAGTAAAAGTTCTTGACGTTAACAATGGCTTAACAATCGCAATTCGCTTGAAATTACAATTCTACAGTCTTAGACCGGGAGGCAGCGTTGCATTTTCGTTAGTGATTTGACGCCGATTGAATTTAATTTTTATAGATAGATTAATTATTTGTGAAGTAGAAAATAAGAGTCAGCCGTCAGACTTGCGGGGGGTGTGGTTGTGGGGGAGTTTTAAGCTGGTAAAAAAAACGAATTCCAAAAGTAATTTGATGCCGCTTCAAAATTTGTATGATGCATGTTTACACCATAACAATTGAAAAAAAAGTCGTCAGCTGATTGGCGGATGGGGGATTATACGTCAGCTCCTCGTATACATCAGTATAAAAATGCAATACAGTCAAGACCTTTCTGCATAGGATCTTGATGAAACTTTGGCAAATGATCCAGGTTCACTTGAAAATAGAAAATCCGAATTAATTTTAAATTTGGACAAAATGGCGGGGGGTCTCCCGAACACCTCTAAATTTAAATCTTCAATAACTTCTAATCCCGACTTATGACCCTTTGGAAACTTGGTATATAAATTTTTAGTACTGTTTCCAATATTTCTGCATACCAACTTCCGGTTTGACAGTTCCGGTTAAAAAGCTTTTTTCCAGGTATTTATCCCTACTGTAGCCTACAATTACCGATCGATTTTCATGAAACGTTGGTAAACGCTTTCAAGTAACATGAAAAACATTTTGTTAGCTTTTGGAGTACATTGGATAAAGGGTTGGGGGTCCACCATACAACAGATGGTTTTTTCCACAATGTTTTTTATGTTTGTTGGGAGCATAAAACATTCGTTCGGGAATGAATTTTGACGACACTTTGGAAAAAGATGCAAATATGTATGGCAAGAAACTGATTAGTTTTTTAGCGATAGTGAACAAAGTGGTGGGGGTCTCCCAAATACCTGTTCTTTTTAAAGCTTAATAACATTTGTACCTGATAATCGAATTGGATGAAACTTAGTACATAAACATTTGGTACGGTTCACAACAGTTCTGCATCCCAACTTCCGGCTTTTCATTTCCGGAAAAAATTTTGGTTCGTAATTTTTTGAAGTTTTTTCACTGCCTACAATAATGAAGTGATTATGATGAAACTTATGGAGAAAGTTTCTATTAGTGAAAAATAGTTATCATCTTTTGGGACACATTGATCAAAGTGGCGGGGGTCTACCATACATCTGCTGACTTTTCGCACTTTCGCGTTTTTAAAGTTTGTTGGGAGCATACAGACTTCATTCATTAATCAATTTTAGTGACACTTTGAAAAAATATGGAGACTTAAATGACAAAAAACTGATTAGTTTTTGGACAATATTGAGATAAGTGGTGGAGGGCCTCCCGAACACCTGCTTATTGTGTCACCATTGTTGCAATGTTTGTTGGGAGTACCAAACATTTTTACCGGAAATGAAAAACCGGAAGTTGGGATGCAGAACTTTTGTGAACCGTACCAAATGTTTATGTACCAAGTTTCATCCAATTCGTTTATCAGGTGCAGATGTTATTAAGCTTTACAAAAACAGGTGTTTGGGTGACCCCTCACAACTTGGCTCACTATCGCTCCAAAAATAATCAGTTTCTTTTCATACATATTTGCATCTTTTTGCAAGGTGTCGTCAAAATTCCTTCCCGAACGAATGTTTTATGCTCCCAACAAACATAAAAAACATTGTGGAAAAAACCATCTGTTGTATGGTGGACCCCCCAACCCTTTATCCAATGTACTCCAAAAGCTAACAAAATGTTTTTCATGTTACTTGAAAGCGTTTACCAACGTTTCATGAACATCGATCGGTAATTGTAGGCTACAGTAGGGATAAACACCTGGAAAAAAAACTTTTTAACCGGAAGTGTCAAACCGGAAGTTAGTACGCAGAAATATTGGAAACAGTATTAAAAATTTATATACCAAGTTTCCATAAGATCATAAGTCGGGATTAGAAGTTATTGAAGATTTAAACTTGGAGGTGTTCGGGAGACCCCCCGCCATTTTGTCCAAATTTAAAATTAATTCAGATTTTCCATTTTCAAGTGAACCTGGATCATTTGCCAAAGTTTCATCAAGATCCTATGCAGAAAGGTCTTGACTGTATTGCATTTTTATACTGATGTATACGAGGAGCTGACGTATAATCCCCCATCCGCCAATCAGCTGACGACTTTTTTTTCAATTGTTATGGTGTAAACATGCATCATACAAATTTTGAAGCGGCATCAAATTAGTTTTGGAATTCGTTTTTTTTACCAGTTTAAAAGTCTCCCACAACCACACCCCCCACTACTTAAGCAGCTGACCACCAAATTTATCATCAGCTGGAGTTAATTAATTAAAATAAATAAAAATCAACCGGCATCAAATGACTTTTTCATTTGCAACGCTGCCTCCCGGTCTATCTTTTTAATTAATTGAAGCTTGATTTTATCTTAAATTATTTATAAGTCGATAGAACTTGAAATAAAGTTGTGCTGTTTTTTTGAAATAATTGTGTTTTAATTCAAATGATCTTGTTAAAGGTTATTTCATACGTTTTTTTACAAAATTTTAATCTAAAATTCTTTTAACCGTCATTTGGAATAACTATGTCATATTTAATAAAAAAATTTAAATTAATTTTTTTAAACCCCGTTTTGGTTTAAGGCCCCAATTTTTTACCAAAAAAAGTTTTAAACCAAATTTTTCTTAACCCCATTTTGGATTAAAAATTGCTATTTTCAATAAAAAAATTTTAATCTAACAATTTTTCTTAACCCCATTTTGGTTTAAAAATCGCTATTTTTCATAAAAAATTTTAAACCAAATTTTTGTTTAATCCCGTTTTGGTTTAAAACCCGGCATTTTTAATTGACAAAATTTTTTTCAAAATTTTAATCCAAAATGATTTTTAACCCCATTTAGGGTTAAAATACATAAACAAAAAAAGTAATCTTATCTTGGTTTAAAAATTTAAACCACATTGGTTTAGGATTTATATGTAAACCAAAATGGTTTAAAAATTTTTTGCCGTGTAGTAAAGTGTAAGAAGAATGGGAATAACGGAACCAGGATTATTTCGATCGAGGTCTGATAGTTGATTCGACGGACCTATGAAGATACGCATCGTGGGACAGCATTTTACAGGGAAGTTTTGTTTTTGGTTTATTTATTTTTTTTTGGAAATAGTCTTTTAGTTTTTTTTAAAGTTTAAATAATTTTTCTTTCAAACGTTCAAATATATATGTAAAATAATGCAGGGCTAACGTAGCTATAATTTAGGGAGGGTTGTGATATGACGGATCTCCCTTCTGGAGAACCTGGGTAGTGTATTGTAAGCACGTGCTGTTTTTGTTTAGTTTATTCTAAATTTCTTGTGAAGAGGTTGGTCTATAGAACCTTCGCTCGAGTGAGCTAGCGCAGGGTTTTTTTGGCGTGCAAGACCACCTGGTAGACCTGCACGGTCTACCAGAATAAACCTCCCATAACACTTTAACTCTTAAAAGTTCTTTTAATACTTTTAAATTGTTTAAATCTGTGAACCTTAAATAATAAATAATATTGATATAATTATTCCATTCGGCATTTACTTTAAATGTTTTAAAGTTTAATTCATGTATATTTAAACTACAATGATACTGAACTTTAATTTAAGTTATATAAACAAAAACTGTGTTGAACTTTATTTTATGTTTCATTTACTCCTAATATGCTAAATTTATGTTATATGTATAATCTTCGAAAATATTAAAGGCTCCACTTATTTCTGAAAGAAGTTGAATATATTGTTAAAAGGAGTGTTTGATTAATTTTAATGTTGATTGATGTCAGAAATTTTCAAATGGAAAATTCATTTATTGAAAAGAAATCAGAAGAAAACAAATTTTTTAAATTGGTGAATTTGGGATTACACTATTGTATCCATTAATTCAATTAGCGTGAATGACTAGTTAATTTTCTGGACAACAGCAATCAAAGTTCTGTCCACTGCAAATTCATTTAGTTTGGATGGTATATAGTATTAAATATTAAAGCTATAGACTAACTTTTTGTTGCACTTTTTTGAGAATAATTCAAAAACGGTGCATTGCGAAATTCTAAAAAAAATTGTGATGTTTCTTAATTTTGGTGCTCTTTCAAATGACATCCCACTTGACCGGGTTTTAAATGATGTTTTACCCCTTCTCATATCCACCTCCTTAATAAGTATAATTATTAGTATATGGTACTTCACTATATTTTTCTTTAAAAACTTACAAATTTTTCTATCATTCAAAATACTTCTTAAGATTTTCGATTACTAAGGCTCAGAGCTAATCAAGAAAAGAAAACATACAGAAAACGCTATTATTTAGATTTACACAAAAAACGGTGGGGTGTAAAATTCCAAAACATATTTTTTAGAAATACTGAAGTGAAGCCCTTTCATATGATACCCTACTTGACCCGATATAAAAATTTATTTTCTCAAAGGCCTCACATCGTAACCCTGTTAACCAAACGAAATCCATTTTGTTTTTTTTTCAACCCCTCATCTTGTGTGGACAGATTAGTTTTATACGCATGCCAAATTTCAAGTTCATTGGATTTATATTAATCGAGATAGTCGAAATGATGTGAAAAACACGTTTTAGTCTCACTAATAGTGTTCCGTATAAAAAACGGAACCCTAAAAACTGATAAGAAAAGGTGAAAATTTTCTCACTTTTGTAAATGAAATGAAAAATCGCATACAGTCAGCGTCAAAAAAAAGTGTACAGCAAATAGTTCAACATTTACGGACTAATATATCTTAAAAGAAGAATGGAAAAATAAAATGCAATTCATTTTTTAAAAGTGTGTTAAGTATTATTTTATTTTAGCAAAAACAAAAATTCAATTATTTGTTGTTATCGTTGTAATTTTAAAAAAATTGCAAAATGCTCTGATTTTACGCGTCAAAAAAAAGTGTACACTCTCACATTGTTTGATTGTTTTTTGTTATAACGGGATTTCCGATTTTTTCAACTAATTTTATTTTGTTTTGTTGCATTGTCCTTATCTTCGTGTGAAAGATTCATGCAGTTATTATTATTCCAATAATAATAATTTAATATTATTCAACATGGCCAAACAAACTACAATAGAAACACGTAATTTAGTGGTAAAATTAGCATCTCAAGGCAAATCTCTGAGGGAAATTGCTAGTATTATCGACAGAAGGCATAAAATTGTGAAAAAAGTACTATTCAAATTCAAACATTTGAGAAGTGTAGAAGATCTTCACCGTTCTGGCAGGCCGCCAATTTTGTCTGTTGTTGACAAAAGAGCGATACCGCGAAGGGTTAGGGCTAATCCCTCTGAAAGTGCAGTCAGAATAGCTGAGAAACTCACAGTAACATTAGGAGTAGGAATAAGTGCCAGTACCGTTTGCCGTGCTCTGCATGAAAATGGGTTACATGGTAGGACTCCGAGAAAAAAATCAGTTAATTCTAAGAAAAACCAAAAAAGCGTCTCGAATATGCAAAAAAGCATATTTTTATTTTACAAAATGTCTATTTTACACTCGTCACTGAATAAGCACTTATTCCAAATAGTAATGTCTTTAAATATATGCGTTTTGCATATTCGAGACGTTTTTTTTTGTTTTTCTTAGGATTAACTGATTTTTTTCTCGGAGTTCTACCATGTAACCCATTTTCATGCAGAGCACGGCAAACGGTACTGGCACTTATTCCTGCTCCTAATGTTTCTGTGAGTTCCTCAGCTATACTGACTGCACTTTCAGAGGGATTCGCCCTAACCCTTCGCGCTATCGCTCTTTTGTCCACAACTGACAAAATTGGCGGCCTGCCAGAACGGGGAAGATCTTCTACACTTCTCAAATGTTTGAATTTGAATAGTTTTTTTTTTTTTTACAATATTATGACTTCTATCGATAATACTAGCAATTTCCCTCAGAGATTTGCCTTGAGATGCTAATTTTACCACTAAATTACGTGTTTCTATAGTAGTTTGTTTGGCCATGTTGAATAATATTAAATTATTATTATTGGGATAATAATAACTGCATGAATCTTTCACATGAAGGTATCGACAATGCAACAAAACAAAATAAAATTAGTTGAAAAAATCAGAAATCCCGTTATAACAAAAAACAATCAAACAATGTGAGAGTGTACACTTTTTTTTGACGCATAAAATCAGAGCATTTTGCAATTTTTTTAAAATTACAAGGATAACAACAAATAATTGAATTTTTGTTTTTGCTAAAATAAAATAATACTTAATTCACTTTTTAAAAATGAAATGTATTTTATTTTTCCATTCTTCTTTTAAGATATATTAGTCCGTAAATGTTGAACTATTTGCTGTACACTTTTTTTTGACGCTGACTGTATGTTTTAAAAAAAATTCTAAAAAAAACATAAACAGACTGAATTTCTATCCATTATATTACATTTAAATTTTTTAAAAACAAAAACCGATATAAATTTAAATTTAAATCAAAGCTAGGCTAGGTAGGAATTAAATATTTAAATGAAGGGTAGGTAAACATTGTCAAAATAGGTGTGATCTGTTTGTGTATTCATATTATTTTGGAATTTTTTCCTATAAATGGCTTCAGAAATTTTACGCTTGCTAGTATTAGACTCAAAATTTAAAATCTCAGGATTATCCCAATCAATTTTATGATTACTAGAAACGACGTGATCACACAGAGCACTGTGTGACTTGTTACCCTTAGCAATGTGATACTTATGATTATTCAGTCTAGAAACAAGATATTGTTTAGTTTCACCAATATATGTTAGACCACAATTAAGTTCAGAACAATTAACTTTGTAAACCATTTTAAAGAAGTATTGTTTGGGAACAGGATCTTTAAGAGGTGTGGAAATACGCTTTCGTAGAGTATTGCATGGTTTTCCAAAAGCTTTAATATTATAACAAAGCAAAACACGATTTAAGTTCTCAAATAAAACTTTAGTATAAGGAAGGGATACAAATTTAAAGGTACTATCTTGATTATTAATAGTAGAAATGCCAAAATTTAAATTATTAAGTTTATTGATGGTATGATTAAAGTGATTGTTGTATCTCAAATTATAATTTATTATTTTAATATAAATGTATTTTTATTTTTATTATTTTGTATATGTATTACTTCGGTCTGAAAGACCTAAGTATTACATTCATGAGCTCCAAGTGAAATTCTTACCCCCACTTTTTTGGCATTTCTCGAGTTTTAGGACCTACTAATTCTAAAAAAGCAAAAAAAAATGTATGTCTGTCTGACGGCCGGCCGACCGGCCGTCCGTCATTACCTACGCTGCAGGGAAAACTTAAGCATGTTAAGTATGTAAAACTTAAGCGGATCCGGATCATAATGTTTCATGAAATGCAGCCAATGTTTATGTACATTAATATGGTAATTAAAAGTTATAAACATAGTTTTAATTCTATAGTTTTAATTCTTTCACAATTCACTTCAAGACTGTATAATCTCTCCAGCTGATATCTTTAGCAAAAGAAAGCCACAGGAAAAAATAATTTCTAGTGAAACGAAAGAAATTATTAATCAAAGAGAAATACTAAAATCCAAAAGATATGAGAGTAATGAGATGAATGAAGAATTCGTGAAAATAAGAAAATTGGCTAATAAGATGATTCAAATGGATATCAGGAAGAGAGAAATAAACAAAGTGAAAAGCGCAATTGCAAAGAATAAATCTTGGAATTTAACGAGCAACGGAACAAATAAGGGGGATAATCTCATTACAAGACTCAAAAATCAGAATGGAGTCATGATCAGCGATAGAGATGGAGTAATGGAGATTGCAACAGAATTTTATGAAAATCTGTATGACAGCAAAATAACAAAAGAAATGAGAGATTCACTGACACCCATCCTCAACAATTTTTCTAATGTAGAAGAGCATTCTAATGCATTTGAGGAAATAGTGAGTGCTCTAAAAATGTTGAAAAATAACAAAGCGACGGGAGAAGATGAAATATCATCAGAAATTTTAAAGTTGAGTGAATCGAGTTTACCAGAGATTAGAAATGTTTTCAACAGAATTCTAAAAGAAGAGAAAGTTCCGAATCAATGGCTCAGGTCAGAGATTATTCTGATTCATAAGAAAGGTGATAAAGAAGACATCAAAAATTACAGACCGATCACAAAGACAAGCCAAATGTACAAGTTATTCGCGAAAGTTATTCTAAACCGCATCAATTATGATCTCGATAATAGTCAGACAGTCAATCAAACAGGTTTCAGACCAGGATTCTCAACAATGGATCATGTTTTTGTAATGAAACAATTGACAGAAAAGTGCCATGAATATAAAATCCCGATCTTTATCGCTTTTGTTGACTACAATAAGGCGTTTGACTCGGTAGAACACGCATATCTATGGAGAGCTTTAAAAGATAAGGGATTCATGATAAGTACATAAGAATCTTGAAAGTTATCTATGAAAATTCAGTCAGCCAAATTAAGATCGATAAGAAAGGAAGAGAATTTCAAATCAAAAGGGGAATAAAACAAAGCTACTGCATTTCACCGAAACTGTTCAATGGAGCATTACAAAAAATAATCAATTCGATTAATTGGTCACAGGAAGGAGTCAAAATAAAAAATAGGTCTTTGAATGAATTGAGATTCGCTGATGATACTGTCATAACATCGAATCAAAAAGAGGAATTAATATCGATGATGGAGAAGCTAATCAGGAGAAGAATCAAGAAAAGCGTCTGACGATCAATGTTGAAAAAACTCAAATAATAGTCCGAGAGCTGAGCGACATAAAATTGCAAGCATTTTATAAAGGCTGATTTTTTAATATTATGTCACATTTGTTGAGTAGAGAAATAGTCTTCAGTCAGTCAGCTGGATTCGTTAGCGTTTGGAGTGGGTGGGGCTCCAATGTTGTAAAAAACCATGTATCTTGCAACTACTTTATAAAACCTGAAAATTCGTTTGAGAGTAGAATATTAATTAAAAATAAGTTTTATGATTGTCAGTCACTCCAATCCTGTAACCGAACGCGTCAGTCACGCGTTGAAGTTGTAAAAAAACGGTACATCGTGCAAGTACTTTATAAAATCTGGAATTTAGTATACAGGTGAAGAATATTATTATAATCACAAAAAATGTAGTCAGTCAGTTTATTTCTGTAACAAATGCCGTCAGTCGCAAATAAAAGGTTGCCGCTCTGTAATACGGCGCGCTCAATGAATATTAACATATATTGAATTAAGTTTTTTTTTCAATGGATATTCATTTTATTGCATGTACATTGAAGCTGATCTACTCGAACGACTATTAAAATATATAATATTAAACTTAAATAACAAAATTAATAGAATCATATACAGATTTAAATAAAGTATATTCAACAAATTCCTTTTAGTCTTGAGTATGCGTGGAAAGCTTTCTGGTCTTTGAAAGAGTACTTCAAAGGAAATTGTCCGGTGCACTATAAGAAACGATTAATGGATAGTTGTGTTTTGCCGGTGCTGAGTTATGGTTTGCAATGTTGGAGCCCCACACAAGAGCAAAGAGAGAGAATAGCAGTAGCCCAGAGGAAAATGGAGAGAAGCTTACTAAACATCAAACTGAATGACGAGCTATCCAATGTTAAATTACGAGAAAAAACAAAGGTTATTGACGATACTAGGTTTACGAGATCAAGAAAATGGCAATTTGCTGGACACATACAAAGGACAACGGATGGAAGGTGGACAAAGTATATTGAAGACTGGTTCCCGAATACGAGAAGAAGGGTAGGACGTCCAAGAAGGAAGTGGATAGACGAGATTTATGATGAGGATAACTTTTGGAGAAGAACGGCCCAAAACAGAGAAAAATGGAAACGATGAGAGAATTCTTTTGTTCTTATGAACTGAATACAGAATAAATAATAATAATAATAATAATAATAATCATTTATAGATTCGTATAAATAATAAGTAAACGAATCTGATAAAACCACATTTTGTTCTATGAATAAAATTTCGTTATTTCCCAAAATAGAAATCATAAAATTAATAGAATTTTGTTTTTGTAAAAAGGTTTAATACAATTAACGAAATTTCTTTGTTTTGTAAAATAAGGCAATGATGTAACCGAATTTCGTTGACAAAATAGTTCGGTTTTAAAAAATGCTCTTGAAGTTGGTTTAAGGCGTCATTTCACATTAAGTCTTTGTGAATGTTCAGTCAACTTAAACACTTATTTTAATAAAAGTTTGTAAAGTGAGTGAAATACATAGAGTAGGGTTCGCAACTGAATTTTATTGGTGTGCCGAAACAATTTTTTTTCTAATAATCGCTATTTTCGCGTGCCAATCCAATTATGAAATAGTACATTTTGCTACATAGGCCAGTAAAAATAGTATTTGAACAACAAAAAAATTCGTTACAGCAAACTGACAGCGGGATATTGTGGAACACGATATTGTAAAAGAGGGGAACATAAATCGAACCAACAGCTGCTATCCGGGGGAGAGTGGGGTGGGTTTTTCGGGGTTGAACACAGTTTTTCGTGATTTATGGCTAAACCGTGCATCCTATCAAAAGAGTTATATGTAAAAGTTGTAGGAAATAAAAAGATCTACAACTTCTGCACGGACTATTTTTACCCCAACCTCAAAATTTTTCGAAAAAAATGCAAAAAACCGATTTTTTTTCTTTTTTTCTTTGACAAAAAAAATTTTTCGAAGCTCAAACGTTGGAAAAAGATACCTCTATTTATTGCAAAAAGGCGGTAATTTTTTCGGAGGTAAATATTTAGACGTTGTTGTTAAATTTAATTTTTTTTTTAAAAAAATTCAAATTTTTAACTGCGATTCCTCTTAAAACTACGCCTCCTTTAGAGTTCTGTTTTGGCTCACTTACTCGTTGATATGTCTACTTTTGATAAGTTGTAAAAAAAGGTATACTGCTAAGGAAAATAGGGCGTGAAAATTGAAAAAACCGAAAAAATCGCTTTTTTCGTGGTAATTTGCATATTTATCGTTGAATAATTGTTACGAATTATTAAAATCATTTTAATTTTTTTATGATTACGTAAACGACGATCATTCGGAAATATATTTATGAATAATTATATGCTTTCGTTTTCGATCGTGATAGAAATTGTTCGAAGAAAAAATCAACAATTACAATTTTAGTCGCAATAAAAATCTTTAAAATTAATTATTTCAAGAACACGAATATTAGCCTCTTTGTTAATTTGAAATATTTTAGAGTAAGGATAGAACTGTTTTTACAAAAAAAAAAATAAATCAAATTCCAATTGATCTTCAACCCAAGCGCCATCTTTAAAAAAGTTTTTTTAATATTTTAATTTTAAAATTAATTACAAAAACAATTAATTAATTTTTTTTCAAACGATTAACTAATCACCTTTTAAACAAAAAAAAGTTTGATAAAATTGCTAAAGCCGTTTTTGAGCAATTTGATTTCAAAGGTACATCGGATTGGTAGAATTTTCATTTTTCTAAAATATTTAATACTTATTTTAGTTTATAATACATGATAATTAATTTATGATATGTTTTAATTTAATATGAATTTTTCATTGTAATTGAAAAGAAAATTCACTATCTATTTGATAAATTTCAGCAAAATCTGCAACTGGCATATTTTTGCTAGCAAATATTCGAATGGGTTTTGATCGTCGAACAAAACGTCTGTCTGCAATTTGAGCATGTTTTGGGTAAAAGATTAAACCTTCAGAAGACCCAAAAAAGCCTAATTTAGTACCTTCTTTAAGCCTCATTTAGTACCTTCTAAAACCAAAAAAAGCTTAATAGAATCAGTAAACTTGGTTTTAGTGTATGGCACAAAGTACAAAAAAAAATCAAACTATATTCAAATGTCTTTTTCTCAAAAACAAAAAATAACGATTGTCCTTAGGTTTAGTATGTTTTGAGTAAATAACAATTCTGTAAAATATAAAAAACATGAAAGAAAACAAAAAGGTACTTTTTGAGATCGATATGTTTGAAGAATAAAATTTACTTTTTTGTTACTTAAATAAACTAAGAGTAACGAAAGTATATAATTATTCATAAATGTATTTCCAAATGATCATCGTTTACGTAATCATAAAAATTTAAATGATTTTATTAATTAGTAACAATTATTCAACGATAAATATGCAAATTACCACGAAGAAAGCGATTTTTTCGGTTTTTTCAATTTTAGCGCTATTTTTTCCTTAGCAGTATACATTTTTCTTACCACTTTTCAAAAGTAGACGTAACAAGGAGTAAGTGAGCCAAAACAGAACTCTGTTGGAGGCGTAGTTTTAAGAGGAATCGCAGTTAAAAATTTGTTTTTTTTTTAAATTAAATTTAACAACAACGTCTAAATATTTACCTCCGAAAAAATTACTGCCTTTTTGCAATAAATAGAGGTATCTTTTGTCAACGTTTGAGCTTCGAAAAATTTTTTTTGTCAAAGAAAAAAAGAAAAAAGAAAAAAGAAAAAAATCGGTTTTTCGCATTTTGTCGAAAAATTTTGAGGTTAGGGTAAAAATGGTTCGTGCAAAAGTTGTAGATCTTTTTATTTCCTACAACTTTTACATATAACTCTTTTTGATAGGATGCACGGTTTAGCCATAAATCACGAAAAGCTGTGTTCAACCCCGAAAAACCCACCCCACTCCCCCCCGGATAGCAGCTGTTGGTTCGATTTATATTTCCTTCTCTTACAATATCGTGTTCTACAATATCCCGTTGTCAGTTTGCTGTAACGAATTATTTTTTTTTTATAATTTTTTCTCCTATTATTACTGGCCTAACAAGAGATGAAAACGTTGCTTTTTCGCGAGTGACACTTTTGTTCACCAGACGCGTTAGCGTCGAGGGAGAAAATTTCACGAACGTTAAATTTGTAAATAAAAATTGCAAAGTTTCGAGTTTTAGGAGATTGTCGTATTTTTCCAACTGTAGCACAACGCTAAGAAATTGCCAGTCTGGTATCGGAGTTAATATTTGTACTCTCATCAACTGCCAATGCAAACACTTCAACCGCATGAAGATCAGATTTTAACTGTTTAGAAATATTTTCACGTATTTTTATAATTCTATTTCTTACGGTATTTGCACTTAACTACATACTTTGGCTACGAGTGAGAATTTTATCTCTGCTTTCAAAATTTTCGAAAAGTGTTTCACCACAACTTAACTTAAAGGAATTGATTCAATAAATCCGAAAAAGGTTTGCCATGTTCGGCAATATCTCTTGCTACTTTAAAACTTGCGGCGGTAATCTTATTAGAAGATTTAGTATATTAGTAGTTTTATTTGATTGCATTTCATGTTTATAAACATTTTTTAAAATATGCTTTTGTATAAAATTATTAAAAGGCACATTTACAGCAGTTTTTTCGGGGAATACATCTGTATTTGAGAAAAAATTCCAATAATAATATTACGGTTGTATTTGATGGTTACTATGAACAAAGTATGAAGGTAGTAGAAATAAACCGTCGTTTACAAAACCTCAAACCAACTTTACCTCATAAGAATACATAAGAATTATCTTTGTAGCCCATCAGAAGGCAAAAAATTCCTGCGGAAAACCTTTTAAAAATGATTTTTTGTAATTGCTAAAACATATGTAGTGCATTATCCTGCAAAATTTGTCATAATAGTGCTCCGATTTTAGATCAAGAAAAGGAGGAGATTTACAGTCATTATAGTTCTCATGAGGATTCCATGTGCTAAATATTAAAGAAAAAATATTTAAATTTAGTGTAGTTAAATTAAAAAAAAAAGTAAAATTGTCGCCCGTAATAACTTTTTTAATGTAATCATAATAGTGGGTGGTTTTTAAGGGTTGAGATATGTGATTGTGATCTTTATTTCGATCGGTTAAGATTTAATTTGTAGCATAATAAGTTTTGACAATAACGGGTAGTTTTTGCCCCTTAAAAATAAAAGCGCGTAGGGTACATTTTGAAATGGAGGGTGTGTTGAGCTAAATTCCAATTTTCAGGCAAATCGATTCAAGCATTTCAGGCAAATCGATGCTGATTCAAAGAATTCGGAGGTTCCCTACTATTTTTACTGTCTTTTACTGGACTAACAGTAATATTTAACTTATTACAAAATATCTGAAAAAAATCTTTTCTTTATTATGATTCCTAAAACGAGAATTTAAGGACAATTTTGGACACAATTTCAGAATGCTTGCCGTGCCAGACCAATTTTCAAACGTGCCAAGTCTGGCACGCGTGCCACGTATTTGCGATCACTGGTATAAAGTGTAAAAATATGAACTCTTTGGATTTGGTTTCACAAATATTAAAAGATTGGGGTCTTTCAGAGGTTTAAAGGTACTTTTTATAATCAAATTTGATTTTGTGAGTGAATTCTTATACAGTGTGATTTCAGTGAATGCCGTAGATATTGAGGCTTTATGTTTAATGCGTCAGGAGCACATTATAGAAATTTTTGAGAAAGTATCGTTGGAAGAAAAACCAAAATTTGAAAATAAATATTTTTTCTGGAAAAGGCAACAAGTAAGATTTTTCACTATATTTTTATTTCATCATTAAACAATTGTTTATTATCGTACATTTTTAGATAAGAAAATTATACTGATACCGATAATTAGATTCAATAATTGAATAAGTAAAAATGATTTGTTTTGCTTGTAAATCCTCTTTTTCCTCGATTTGTGTATTAAAACAACACTTTAAATATTACCATGGTTTTAAACGTTATTCTTGTTATACTTGTGTAGACGAACATTGTGGACAATCATTTACAAATCTTTCAAGTTTCAAAAGACACGTCTGAAAGAATCATAATTCTGCCTCAACAGGTTTAGCGTATAGTTCTGATACTGTAATAGCCGGGGATAGCGGAAGCTATTACTTTGAAACATACATCAAAAGTGCCGGTAGAGGGTTGAAGACCCTTATCATCTTTGGAACTGCCCTGGCAAACCCATTGTCGACTCACACACACACACACACACACACACACACACACACACACACACACACACACACACACACACACACACACACACACACACACACACACACACACACACACACACACACACACACACACACACACACACACACACACACACACACACACACACACACACACACACACACACACACACACACACACACACACACACACACACACACACACACACACACACACACACACACACACACACACACACACACACACACACACACACACACACACACACACACATACACACACACACACAGGGCTGAGCTTCAGGCTACTGTGGGGGTCACAGGTGGCGGGTAGTGAACGGCCTACATACTGATATGATGTATGTAGGTGAGCTGCGAATACGCGAATAAGCAGTCCCTGACCAAGAACGCAACATAAATCCACGAGCGTCTGTCCCACAGTGGGCGGCTCACTGGTCAGCGTCTGTCTTCATGTTAGAAGCGGCTGGTTATTTCCACCTGGCAGTAGGTTTAAAATGCTAAGAGAAGAAAAACTCCGAAAATAAAACAACATGGAGAGTGATTTAGGATCAAGACTTACGGTGCAGGGATTAGGTACCCCAGTGCCGGCGACTGCAGTGAGTGAGCAAGCAGGCTCCCAGTCGTCGATATCCAGCGACTGCAATGATACAGTGGTGGCCAACTTGGCCGCTGTATCAGCTAGTACTACAAGTGACAAGAAGAAGCCAGAGCAGGTACTTGCCAGGAGCAGTAAGATGGCTAGGTCACCATTAAAACGAAGCAATAGTTTGAGCGACAGTCCATGCACTTCCACTGGATTGCAAGCCAATAACAATAAAATGATGCCAAAAGTGCCTCCTGTACCATCTGCTTTTTCTGCGAGAAATACACCGCAAAGTGCTACCGAGCACCCGGATCTAGGTAACGCGAAAACAATAAACGTCAGTGGATCACCATTAAACGTCACGACGAAGGCAGTTACACCAAAACAACCAGCGACAAACCAGGTGATACCAGTAGGAGGTACACAGGATGACTATAGCAATGGCATAGAAACCTTATTGGTAGTCAGCTGTAAAATTGAGCAGCTGCAAAAAATGATGTCGAGCACACGGTCCATAAATCTAACGTTTAGGAACCTTGAGAACGAAATCGAACAGTTGCACAAATCGGTTGTGAATGACCTCACTGTTGTCCAAAGCGTCAGGCCACAAGTGAACAAAGTGTGCCAAACTTCACCGACCTTGAAACCAAGCGTCGATGAAAAATCAAAAAGACGACGAAGTGGAAATGGTGAGGACATGACAGCACAACGGCTAGAAAGGTCTTGAAAGAACCAGAAGCAAGATCCGAGCAGAGCGTGATCAAGTCAACAGAACAGCAGGTCGAGCCCTCGAACCAAAACGTGCTCCCTGTGGAAACATCCGAAACCGAGTGGCAACACGTGAGAAAACGGAAAAAGAGGAGAAAAAAAACGCGTCCTGTTGAGCCTACGCGAAACGAACTACGCAAACCTACGAAAAGAGCACCACGGTCGGATGCTTTGATAATATCTATCTAGGTCCGGTGAAAAAAGTTATGCGCAAATGCTTAAAGAAATGAAAGAGAACCCGGAACTAAAAGAGCTCGGGGATTGGGTCACCAAGATTAGGAAGACAGCTAAAGGTGAGCTGCTTCTTGAACTTAAAAAAGGCGAACACAATCAAAAGCTTAAAGAGCACGCAGAGCTAGCACTCAGAGACTCGGCGAGTGTTAGGTCGGTGTGCCAAGAAACTCTTATAGAGTGTCGCGACTTAGACGAGATAACAACGAGAAAAGATATTTGCATTGCAATCCAGGCACAATTTCCTACAATTGGGTCTGTCCAAACAAATGCAATCAAATCTTTAAGGACATTGCGAGACGGGACTCAGACGGCACTAATCAGCCTCCCTGAACGATCAGCGCATGCGCTCGTTGTGTCTGGACACATCCGAATTGGATGGGTAAGATGCAGACTGCGCGAGCGAATCACTCCAACACGCTGTTTCAGATGCCTTGATTACGGTCATGTAGCAAGGCAATGTAAAAGTGATGTGGATCGAACGGGGATATGTTTTAGATGCGGAGGAACAGGACATAAATCAAAAGGATGCAAAGAGCCCCCAAAATGTGCTCTTTGCCTGCCGGGAACCACAGGGACTAATGGGCATTCTACAGGAGGCAGTAGATGTCCAGCCTACAAAAGAGCGCTAAAGCCGACTTCTGCCCGTCATGGTTAAGTGTATCCAGATAAATCTTAACCACTGCGAGGCGGCACAGGACCTACTGACACAAACCGTTAGAGACCAGAAAGTGGACGTGGCATGGATTTGCGAACAGCATAAGGTCCCTGTTGGCGATGCGAACTGGGTTGAAGACAGGACGAGCAAAGCTGCTATCTAGACCTGCAATGCTCTCCCTTTTGAACGCAGATCTAGTCGCCAGCATGAGAGTTTTGTCTATGCCAAAATCAAAGGTGTCCACTTCTACAGCTGCTACATTCCTCCTAGCACCCCATTGGACGAATTCGAAGAGACACTTGACCGACTAGTAACAGACGTCAGAGGTAAGTCACCCATCGTAATTGCGGGTGGTTTTAACGCTTGGGCCGTTGAATGGGGAAGTAAACGTACTAACCCTAGAGGTAGGGCATTACTTGAGGCATTTGCCAGACTTGATCTGGTACTGCTCAACCATGGTACCACAGAGCATATAATAAAGGAGAAGCAAGTTCAATTATCGATATCACTTTTGCAAGTGGGACACTCTCGAGAGGAGCACAATGGAGGGTGTCTGACTTGTATACGGATAGTGATCATCGTGCTATTATATTTGAAATCCAACCACCACAGCGGTTTGAAAGGCGCCAAGTCAAGCGGAAGGCGCAGCAAAATGGGTGGAAAATCAAAGAGTTGGACACGGAGATGTTGGACTACATGGTTGAATGCATGCCAATACCGGAGACTGGTGCCAAGATAGGAGCAGAATTTATTGCGAGATATCTTAAAAGCACCTATGATGCATCTATGCCGCGTAAAAGCAATGGTAATGGACGGTCCCCAGTCTTCTGGTGGACCGAAAACATTGCCCGTGTGAGAAAAGAGTGCCTCAAACTCCGGAGGAAATGTACACGAAGGAGAAATCATGAGCACTATGAGCAGTTCCAAAATGATTTTCGCGAAAAGCGGAAAGAATTGCGGAAAGCAATTGCTAATAGTAAGAGCAGATCATTCCAGTGTCTTATAGATGAAGTTCAGAATAACCCATGGGGAAGTGCGTACAAAATTGTGCTTACTAAACTCAAGGGTGTTCAATCAGCTGCACCAGTGTACCCAGATATAATGGCTGAAATTGTGTCCGGCCTTTTTCCACACCATGTTGACTTCTCCCTACCTCGAGAGCTGCAAATTGACGAAAATTCAATTTCGGCTGTCACCACCGAAGAGGTCCTAAACGCGTTGCTCAGATTATCCGTTAATAGCACGCCCGCTCTAGACGGCATCCCAAATATCGTCTTAAAAACAGCGATAAAGAAGAAGCCGAATGTATTCGAAAATATCTACACTGCGTGCCTAAAAGAAGGGATATTTCCTGAGGAATGGAAGCGCCAACGCCTTGTGCTTATACCGAAAGGTGACAAGCCACCAGAAGAACCCTCGTCCTACCGCCCACTGTGCATGCTGGAAACAACTGGAAAGATCTTTGAGAAAATTATTGGTACTCGACTTGAGCAACATACTGAAGGCGAGTGTGGCCTTTCTGACCGGCAGTTTGGTTTCAGAAAGAAGCGCTCTACCGTTGATGCAATATCTGCAGTATGTGAGATAGCGCATAAAGCTTTGAGTGGTAAAAGATGGCTAGAAGGTGATAAACAGTATTGTGCTGTTGTCACTCTGGATGTTAAAAACGCCTTTAACTCTACCAACTGGAACCAAATCATGAGAGCCCTAGACGACCTGCATGTACCTGACTACCTGCTACGTATAATAGCCAGCTACTTCACGGGAAGAACTCTGGTCTATGATACCGAAACAGGTCCTAAGAAGTACAATATAACAGGAGGAGTACCCCATTATCGGTCCTTGGACCACTGCTGTGGAACATCATGTACGATGGTGTTCTCAGAGTACGTGTGCCGGCGCAAACAACGATTATCGGCTATGCAGACGACATTGCCATAGTTGTCGTAGCCAAGAATTTTACGGAAATTACGAGCAACTGTAACCAGACCATAACCAGCGTTAGAGCATGGCTGAACAGCAAAGGACTAGAGTTGGCCGATCACAAAACGGAAGCCGTACTAATGAGTAGCAGAAAAGTGGTGGAAAGTATCGATATTCAGGTTGGTGGACAGATCATAAAATCTGGCCAGCACCTGAAGTATCTTGGAGTCGTTCTAGACCACAGACTCAACTTTAGAGACCACTTGATGTACGCTGGTGACAAAGCCAAACGAGTGGGGGCTGCTCTTGCAAGGCTAATGCCAAACATTGGCGGCCCTAGACAACCGATCAGACAGCTTCTCGGTAGCGTTACCACATCAATATTGATGTATGCGGCACCCATATGGGCCTCAGCGGTGGAAACGCCATCTTATGTTAGACCTATCAAAACGGCCTACAGACTGACATCGTTGCGCATTTGCTGTGCTTTTCGCACAGTGTCTGACGAGGCTGTAAATGTTATTGCGAGTAGGATGCCGATTGATATTGCAGCAAAAGAGGTATCGGCCCTGCGTACAGCAACGCGAAATGATAGGGACCGACGAACACGTAAAGACTTCAACATGGACAGTCATAAAGAATGGCAAGCGAAATGGGAAGCTTCCACCAACGGACGATGGACCTTTGTGATGATCCCTGACATAAAAACATGGACATCAAGAAAACACGGTGATGTTAACCATCATTTGACGCAAATGATCTCAGGCCATGGATGTTTCCGTGAGTACTTATACAAGTATAAGCAGGTAACGGATCCATACTGTCTCTACTGTGAGGGTAAGGCCGAGAACGCTGAGCACTGTAACAGTTCTCTCTGGGTTTGCACGTTGTAATAAAAAAACAGATAGCTTCTCGGTTGGGAGGGTTTGTATTTTCCCAGAGTAAATGACTGTTCAAATTAAATTAAAATAAACGTGCGAAGTCAATATAGGACAGCAAAGAAGTAACATTCTGAAAACAACCCACTATCTACATCATCCTTTTAATAAAAAAAATTAACCATTCATATTAATCACTAAGAAGTTCATTTTATTTAATCAAATTTGGGCAAAACAGAAATCATTAATATTATATAATTGAGTTTGATTTAATTAATTATTTGATATATTACTTGATATATTATTAATTTATATTAAGCAGAAAAGCAAAAAAACAAACTATCAATTTTATAAACAATGTTAACAAATAACTCACTCCAATTACTTTCCCAGCAAGCGCTTGGCGGAACTGCAATTAGACGACTCTATATCAAATAAAAGAAGAAAATTAAATGTTCCTGTACGAAACAATAGTTATATAATTAATATCGATGAAAAAATAAAAAAAAATCTAACTACTCTAAGAAATATTAAATGAATAATATAAATTTACCATTACTTAAAACTATTAACTGATAATCAAATGTTTCTTTATACTCCATAACACAATTAATTCATTTAATTTCTTCACAAAAAATGATATCCAATTGTTGTCCAGCCTTTAGTACGTTTGTACAGTAATATCTCCCGAAACTAGCAGATGAAAAAAATATATTAACTATTTCAGGTTGATGAAAAAAATCAGCAAAACAAATGATAATATCGTAACGTAATAACGTCGTATTCCAAAAAACATAACTCAGGTCCAATTTATAGTAGAATTTCCTCTCCATAAGTTGTTTGACCTTCCAGATTGATTTAATTCGAAGATATAATTATTCAATATAGATTCAATTCTTCATATAAACTGAAGTGATGACGTCACTGAACAATAGCATAAACAACTTAATAAACAGAACGTTGAACAATTGCAACTCGATATATCACAACAAAATTACAAATTTGTTGCTGTTGTGAATCCGGAATAATGATAAAATGTATCAGCTGTTGTAACGTTATTTCCAAGCTTAACAAAATACACGTCCTTTATATGTATGTAACTTGCCGTTCCAAAATTGTTATTTGAATTATAATAAATTAGTTGGATTATAATAAATGTAATTGTAATAAATGTAATAACAATTTGCACTATTTTTCTTTATATCACGGTATTTCAATATTTTAGACAATAACATATATATACATATATGTGTATCACACCGTTACTTGGTCAAAAAAAAACAAAAAAATTTCACAATTTTTGAACAATTTAATTTAAAGTTCTTTTCTCCATTCATCACAAAATTATATTTCTTTTCTTCACCGATGTATATATTTTTAAGTACCTTTCGATTCGATTAAAAAAACCAAATTGAAAAATAATTGTTTTGTGTTTTTCATTCACCATTCGATTTTTTTTTAAACTTGAACTGGGCAATTTTTTCTTGTTGAAAAGATAGTCCTCTATTGGTGGATTTTGTATTAATATTTAAAGTAAATTTTCAAATCGTTACAGGGCAGATCCATCAGAAGCTAATTATCTTATGATGGAGCTGAAGACACATTATAATTTTGTTTTTTTGTTTGTTTATTTTGGTTTTAGCAGCTACCAAATGGTTTTAGGCACCAAATTAATCATTTACTTACTCTAATTTAAGGATGTCGTTTGAAATCATTGACGAATATCCTTCGCATGGAACATACCAAGTTCCTTACCAGATTCGTTTATCAACATATAATTTACACCCCCTACTTTCGACTTAACAATAGCTTTTTCAAAAAGTGGTGCTAGTTTGGCGGCAAATTTACATCCCGCGTTACTCTGATGATGTAGCCTATAATACACTGTGTCACCCGGATTATAGCTTATAGGTCGAGAACGAAGGTTGTATACTCTACGATTCTTTTCGTCCGATTTTTTTAGACTTTCTCTGACCTTTTCAAAAACGATAATTTGCCGATCAGCTAGTTTATTACAGATCATTTCTGTATCACCGAGTGCCTCCAAGTTGCGTAGAATTTTATACTCATGAGCATGATTAATTTTCTGCTGGCCAAAGAGCAAAAAATGTGGACTGTAACCAACACTCGCATGAACGGAATTCCTTAAAGCACAGGCAATGTCACTAAGATTTTTATCCCACCCGGCATGATTTGATTGAATGTATGCTCGAATAGCCGCTATAATGGATCTATTCACCCTTTCCGAAATGTTCGCTTGTGGTGAATACAAAGCAGTCTTCATATGTCTGATGCCAAATTCATTCAGAAGGTTTTTGAATTCTCTTCCAGTAAACTGGCTACCATTATCTGAGCAAATGGTCTCAGGAACGCTGTATGTGTTAAACACTTCGTCGCGTAAAAATTTTGTCATTTTAGATGAATGCGCTTTATTCATTGAATGCAGTAAAACAAACCTTGTTAGCTGATCTACCACGATAAAAATGTAACACTTTCCATTTGTAGAACGCGGGTACGGGCCCAAAAAATCGCAATAAATTCGTTGCCACGGTCTCTCAACTATAAATGGATCGCCAAGAGGTGGTCTCAAAGTAAAGTAAGGAGTCTTTGTTCTCTTGCAAATCTCACAGTTTGATACGAAGGCCTTTACACTTAAAACCATTTTTAGCCAGTAAAATTTGCGACGGATTCTCTCCAAGGTTTTTTTCATCCCACCGTGAGCGCAAGTGGGTCATTGTGTTCTTGTTCTAACACTTGCGGTATTATGGAGTGCGGAATCCATAATTTCCACAGGGTTGTAGAAGAAAGGGTATCATTTGGTTTAGGCTCTAGTCGAATATATAATCTATTATTGGCTACCTTTATCTGAGGGTAATCATCAGGGCTACTTAAAACTTTTTCCCGTAAGGTTTTATATTTTTCATCTTCCTCAAATTGTTTCGATTCAATATCGATACTACACACCTGTTGCAAACATTCATTGAACTCTACACATGGATCCTCATATGCCCGAGATAAGGTATCTGGTACGATATTGTCGCATCCCTTGACATGTTCAATTGAAAAATCGAAAGCTTGCAGCTTAAGGCTCCATCTTGCTAGTCTGCCAGACATTCCTTTTTGTGACATTAACCATTTGAGATTAGCATGATCCGTAACAATAGTAAATTTGTATCCTTCGATATATGGACGAAATTTTTCTATTGATAACACTACTGCCAAACACTCAATTTCGGTGACTGTATAGTTTTTTTGGGCCGAATTGAGCTTATGAGACATAAAAGATATTGGTCTATCACAGCCTTCATCATCTTTTTGATACAAAACACCCCCAACTCCAGTGCTACTACCATCGCAACTTACAAAGAAAGTGCGTGTATAGTCAGGGTTGACTAATACTGGTGCATCTGTCAGTATTACTTTCAGTTTATCAAATGCAATTTGGGCTTCATTAGTCCATTCGAACTTCTGTTTTTTTTTTGTTAATAGGTCAGTTATTGGGGCCGTAATATCAGCAAAATTGTGAATGAATCTTCGGTACCATCCAGCCATTCCCATCAACCGTCTGATTTGTTTTACCGTTCGTGGTGCAGGAAAAGACAGAATGGCTTCAATTTTACTTGGGTCTGTTCTCAAACCGTCTTCACCTACAACATATCCCAGATATTTTATTTCCCGAAGTGCGAATCTACTTTTATCTATATTAATAGTAAGTTTGGCTGAATTCAATAGGTTTGCCACCTCTCGTAAAAGAGCAACATGTTCTGCAAACGTCGCTGTAACAATCAGCAGATCGTCCAGGTACACAAATACACATTCATGTAGCTGATGCGGTATCACTTTTTCCATCAACCTGCACATTGTTTGTGGGGCATTGCACAGTCCGAATGGCATTACTTTAAATTGATAAAGAGGCCGACCCGGGACTGTGAAAGCTGTTTTTTCGCGGGATGATTCTTCTAATGGGATCTGCCAGAAGGCATCTTTAAGGTCTAAGCTGCTAATGTATCTAGTATTTTTCAATCGACCTAGAAGTCCATCTATTAAGGGTAGTAGATAGGCATCCTTCGTGGTGTGTTTATTAAGTTTTCGACAATCTAGGCAAAGCCTATTTTTACCATTAGGTTTCCGAACTAGAACTACTGGTGAACTCCAAGCACTCTGACTCGGTTCTATAACATCCATAGCTATCATCCTGTCTATTTCCTTGTACAACAAATTCTCTATAATTGGCGACACAGCATAATGCCGCTGTTTGATGGGAATTGTTTCTCCAACGTCAATACTGTGACTCACTAAGTCCGTTCGCCCTAGCCCGTCTCTGGAAAATGAAGGAAATAAAGGGATAACTGCTTCTAGTTGTGTACGTTCCTGCTTAGACAAATTGTGCCCTTTTCCTTCACATTCGTGTGCCTCAATCTCACTGATACCCTCAAGAGTGATTCCAAATTTCTTCCAAAAATCAATCCCTAGATATAATGGTTGATGCGGGCTAGGAGCAATATGCAATCGCATTAACTTGGTATAACCATTGAAATTTAAGAGTACACAAGCATGTCCGATTATTTTTTCAGATGTTCCACTGGCCTAACCCTTTCAGAAGATGAAATATTTCATTAACCAAACGTTCTTGAGATATATGGTTGGCCCTAGCCAAATGTTCAACTCGAAAAACAAATCTTTTTACGGAAAGGCCTGTCGAAGAACTATCAAAAACCAAATTCCATTTAGAGGGTCCAACAAATTCGTTTGTATGTGTGGAATGACTCCAATAGGGCTTATGAGGTGCGTTATGCGTTTGTAGTCCGGTTGGTGTTTGCTTAGGTTGGGGAAAATAGGAACGATCTGGATGTTCAGGATTAAGAGGTTCTTGATTTATATCAAGCAAATAATTGATATCTTTCAATTCATCAGCTATAGCGACTAAGCGCGATGGTCCTGGTTTATTTCTTTTGTCTTCCACCAGTCCTTCTTTGACTTTAGGGGAAGAGCTAATTCTTGATGTTATCTCATTTTTACTTGGATAGACCTCTTCATCTGACGATGATATTTCCTCTTCACCATTGAATTGCACATCTTTAAGTTCTCCTATAGTGACATTTAATGCAACTGGAGTTCTAATATTTTTGGTAACTATTTTGAGTAGCTTTTCGCATGCTTCAAGTAGACCTTTGGCGAGAGTGGTAACAGTTTTTGAAGCAAATATTCTACTTATTCTTCCACGCACATGTAACAATCTAGACTCCATTTTTACTAAAATCTCTTCGTTCGGTTCTACACTACTCTCGATCGATGTTTGCAAATCTCTCAATTTAAAGGAACAAAGTTTGATTTCTCTGACAGGGTTTTTTCTGGCATTAACATGTGCTTTAATAGGTACTAATACAGGGGCATTTATTTCCGCCAATACTCGTTTTTTTAAGATTTCATAAGCTTCAACCGGGCCTCCTTCAATGCCGCGTACCAAACATTCTACGTCAAACTCATCCCTATTCAGCAAATCGACATTCATTTTCGATCCGATAATCCACGATAAAACGGTACGACAAAAGAAAAATATATAATCGAAAGAAACTGATCCTAATTATTGAATTATTCAGAAATTATTTAACAGTGATACAATTTCACCATATATCCTAAAAATAATTAACACAAGAAAACTTATATTCAAGTTTCCTTTTGAAAATGCTGAATTGCAAAACCTAAATTTTATAAGTTTATAATAATAATATAAGTAAATAAACTATAATAAATAATGTTATGTTAAATCCAAAATTTAAATGTATCCACAACAAAAAAAAAATAAGAAGAAAGATTTAATCAGAATATATGTATAAAAGGATGATGCTAATAAGTGGGATTCCAAATGTTTTAATTCCTTGCTGCTAGAAAAGGGAAAGAAAACAATCAAGAACTGAAAATATTTACGGAAAATTGTTTTGTTTTTGCTGCCCAACTCACACGAAATCTTATTTGATTTCAACAAACAATTGGACGTTGTCAGCAATCCAAAATCATACATAAATATCTTCAATCTAATATTTAAATCGAATTTTATTTAGATATATTAAGTGAAAAGTGGTAGACAAAGTATTTAATCTACAAGTGGGAAAGCTGATTACTAAATCAGTCAACCATGTATTTACAATCCTATTGTTCTTTTGACTGGGAAGCAGGGATTCACCCTGAAATCAAATAACCAAAATAAACAAACTACCACAGTTTAAAAAAAATTAATATTTTTAATAAAAATATGACAATGTTATTAAAAACAGTTGCGGTCCCTGTTTCGGCGCCATTTTGTAACAGTTCTCTCTGGGTTTGCACGTTGTAATAAAAAAACAGATAGCTTCTCGGTTGGGAGGGTTTGTATTTTCCCAGAGTAAATGACTGTTCAAATTAAATTAAAATAAACGTGCGAAGTCAATATAGGACAGCAAAGAAGTAACATTCTGAAAACAACCCACTATCTACATCATCCTTTTAATAAAAAAAATTAACCATTCATATTAATCACTAAGAAGTTCATTTTATTTAATCAAATTTGGGCAAAACAGAAATCATTAATATTATATAATTGAGTTTGATTTAATTAATTATTTGATATATTACTTGATATATTATTAATTTATATTAAGCAGAAAAGCAAAAAAACAAACTATCAATTTTATAAACAATGTTAACAAATAACTCACTCCAATTACTTTCCCAGCAAGCGCTTGGCGGAACTGCAATTAGACGACTCTATATCAAATAAAAGAAGAAAATTAAATGTTCCTGTACGAAACAATAGTTATATAATTAATATCGATGAAAAAATAAAAAAAAATCTAACTACTCTAAGAAATATTAAATGAATAATATAAATTTACCATTACTTAAAACTATTAACTGATAATCAAATGTTTCTTTATACTCCAAAACACAATTAATTCATTTAATTTCTTCACAAAAAATACTATCCAATTGTTGTCCAGCCTTTAGTACGTTTGTACAGTAATATCTCCCGAAACTAGCAGATGAAAAAAATATATTAACTATTTCAGGTTGATGAAAAAAATCAGCAAAACAAATGATAATATCGTAACGTAATGACGTCGTATTCCAAAAAACATAACTCAGGTCCAATTTATAGTAGAATTTCCTCTCCATAAGTTGTTTGACCTTCCAGATTGATTTAATTCGAAGATATAATTATTCAATATAGATTCAATTCTTCATATAAACTGAAGTGATGACGTCACTGAACAATAGCATAAACAACTTAATAAACAGAACGTTGAACAACTGCAACTCGATATATCACAACAAAATTACAAATTTGTTGCTGTTGTGAATCCGGAATAATGATAAAATGTATCAGCTGTTGTAACGTTATTTCCAAGCTTAACAAAATACACGTCCTTTATATGTATGTAACTTGCCGTTCCAAAATTGTTATTTGAATTATAATAAATTAATTGGATTATAATAAATGTAATTGTAATAAATGTAATAACAATTTGCACTATTTTTCTTTATATCACGGTATTTCAATATTTTAGACAATAACATATTTATTTATTTATTTTATTTATTTATTTATTACAGCCATCCATATATTAATAAATTTGGCTAATACATCAATGAGAAAAAAAATTACAATAGTTACAAAAATTACAATTAAATTTACTATAAAATAAAATTATTAAAAGCACTTAAGCTAAAAAGTCTAAAGTTTATTTACAGATCTTTTAAAAACATTTCTCGATATCATGAAATCAAAGCATTCAAAGGCTTTATTAAAGATTCTTAGACAGTTGTTAATTGATTCATTAGAGCCATAATTAGTACTACTGAAATTAATTGCAAAAAATATACCACGTTGGCGAAGCTGCCGAGATGGAACAAATATATCGAAATAATACAATAAATTTGAGCAATCGATCCGACAACACAAAACATCTCTAGCAAAAATCGCACAAGCAACCTCCCTTCTCTTATACAGCGTTTTCAAAGTCAAAAGCTCTAATCGACTTGCATAAGGTTCTAAAGAAAACTGACAAGTTTTATTTGAAGGTAATCTATTCAGAGCAAAAATAAGAAACCTTTTCTGCACGCTTTCAATTCGTGTCGAATGGATAACATACAGCGGATTCCAGATTACAGAACCATATTCCAAAATTGATCTGACATATGCACAATAAAGTGTTTTGAGCGTTAATGGATCACAGAAATCTTTAGTATTACGTTTGATGAACCCTAGCATTGAATTAGCTCGTCCAATCATATAATCAAAATGATCATTAAATGAGTATGAAGCTGTGAAAATAATACCTAAATCTTTGAACTTATATACTCGTTCTAAACTATTATTGCAGAGATGATAAGTAACTAAGATAGGTGATTTGTTTTTAAAAATTGACATAATTTTACATTTAGAGATATTCAAAAACAGCTCATTTTCTACAGTCCAAATATGTAATCTATTCAAATCACTTTGGAAATTAATTGTATCAGTGATTGATTTTATATATGTGTATAATATATGTGTTACATATATGTGTATCACACCGTTACTTGGTCAAAAAAACCAAAAAAATTTCACAATTTTTGAACAATTTAATTTAAAGTTCTTTTCTCCATTCATCACAAAATTATATTTCTTTTCTTCACCGATGTATATATTTTTAAGTACCTTTCGATTCGATTAAAAAAACCAAATTGAAAAATAATTGTTTTGTGTTTTTCATTCACCATTCGATTTTTTTTTAAACTTGAACTGGGCAATTTTTTCTTGTTGAAAAGATAGTCCTCTATTGGTGGATTTTGTATTAATATTTAAAGTAAATTTTCAAATCGTTACAGCACGTGCTAATCGAATGCGGAAGGTTTGCACATTCGAGAAGATTTATTGAGCAGCATATGGGAGAGTCAATCACTCCGCATAGCCTCATGCAATATATGCGGAGCTCAAAATATAACTGGGACATAGCGAATGAGATCATCACAAGTATGATGAAACGACTGAGACAAGACGAACGAAGAGCAGCCATGCTCAACACTACACAGCGAAACCACGACAACACATAATAATCGAGAGAGTACTACACTCAACCCCTGCCCTGCGAAGGAATGCCTTAATTGGTGGTACCGCAGGGATACAACAGGACAACAAGAGCAAGGGAGATGGTTTTACCCGGTAAAAATCCGCGTGTAATGTTGGGAAAGTCGGGTTCCTGACCTTTTTGAAACTTTCCATCTTCCTACGTAAAACAAAAAAAAAATATTGCGACGCTGATGCATAGGCTGACTTCACCACAGCTCTGGAAACATAGTGTTCTGGATATATAATGAGCTAATATCCATAAAATACTTTAATTAAAAGCATTAGTATTAACTAATTATTAGTATTAACTAATTATCATTAAATTAAAGTTGAAGAACGCTCCCGAGCACCAGACTTCAAATCCCAAACTCCATGAAAATTGTCTATTGCAAGCTAAATGTAAAAGTGGAAAAATTTTGAAGTTGTGTGAGGTGAAGCCTCGATCCTGATAAAAAAATAGATTGGTTCTCCTCTTCATTTCATTGAAGAAGCTTCGGTGCAGGGAATGGTACTACTGGTTTGCACCTAAGTACAGACCAGCAGTAGTCATCCCCTTATCACCAGAAAACTCCTTCTGAAATGAAGAGAAGAAACCAATGAACTTCGATCGCATATCCACAATGGACAGAGGCGATCTAAGAACATAGTTCTGTTAAGGGGATGAGCCCCATGGATGGCTTGTTAGGCCTACCGCTAAGGAAAAAAGTTATTTATTTAATTACGCACTTTTTCGACCAAATGCGGGACACTTTCTTATCGGATGTGTTGTTCCACAATTGTTACAATGTATTTCCTTTGGTTAGCTCCGGTTGCTTTCAAATCATCAATTTGTGGCTTCTGTTTCAACCCATGAGTTGCCATGCATAAAGATCTTGTGTGCGACTTTTCACTAATTCTGCATTGCCCTACAACTTCTTATTCAGTTACGGTTTTTTCCCTTAAGAATCTTTCTCTCAAAACACCATTTTCTATTCCTATGATTATCTTGTCTATTATATTTCTCGAAAGAGATGTTCCGAAGTTGCATTCTACGGCTGCTTCTTGTACTTTTCTATAAAATTCGTCAAAAAGTGCGCCCTCGTGTTGTTTTAACGAAATATTCCAGAATTGGTAGCTAGCAAATATTTCGTTCGCATTTTTAGCAAAATCTTCATCGTACTTTTTGAAAACACTGTAGCGGTTCTGCTACCAAACTCCGTGCTGCAGCGTTAATAATGTATTCAACGGTGTTGTTAAATTAAAACACTTTTATATATATGAACACACTTAATGTTTAATAAAATAATAAATAAAAATATTTTATTTTATATAATTTAATAACAAAATTTTATATTGTTAAACAAAAATAATTATTTTTAATGCAAATATTTAGGAAAAACTTTAGCACATAATTTTGTTTGATTTTACGCAATCAATTTGATTTTAATAAAAACAATTATTTTAATCGAAAGTTAAAACCAGAGTGATTAAGTTTTCTTTCTTTTTCTTCAATCAAAAAACCAATTTCCGAAAACATATGTTTTATTAAATTAGTTTTAAAAGGTAGGAAGCGTTGTTCGTTTATTTGTTTGTGGGACATAAATATAATACCGAAGTGAAGTCCCACAATACTCCCCCTTTCGATAAAAAATTATAAAGTGAAATTTATATAAAAAATATAGAGTAAAAAAATATAAAATATTTCCTTGACAATAAATTGTGTTCGATTTCATTTTCACCTATTCGTAATTATAATTTGAAGTGAACCCGTTTTGTAGCTTCTCGATGCTTCGATTTTATAGCGTCAGTCATGTGTGCTGGCTGTGTATGTCCAAAGAAATCGAAATATTTTTTCCATTTATTTCGATTACATAATATTTTCAGAATCGCCTTATTACTTTGAATGGGCCAATATGGTGGTGATAAACCAGTTTTGATTTTATCCACACGAACAAAAACAAAGTCGCATTCTTCTAATTCTTTAGGAATGTAAATATTGTCTTGAGGACCTTCCCGAGTTTCTTTAGGGATAAGGCAGCGCATAGTCTGCTTTAAAATACCGACCAGCGTTGAAGGATCTGACGAATTACCTTCCGAATGCATAGTAAGTTCTCCAGGGATCCTAAGGCTTTGTCCATAGACAAGATCAGCTGGAGTGCATTCAAGATCAGATTTGATCGACGAGCGAATACCGAGTAGAACTATTGGGAGTGTATCAATCCAATTAAGGGTATTACCGTGCGCCTTTAGAAGAGCTTTCAGCTGTCTATGGAACCTTTCCACTGTTCCATTGGCTTTAGGATTGTAAGCCGTTGTCCGAATTTTGTGCGTTCCATGTAAACTCATGAGCTCTTGAAATAACCCAGATTCAAATTGCGCACCTTGATCTGTGGTTACAGTCTACAGTCGTTGCTCGCATATCAACAATCGGAATTGCTTCTGGCCATCTAGTAAAACGGTCAACATTAGTTAGTATGTATTCATATCCATAAGAAGGAGGTAGACGCCTCACGATGTGTATATGGATATGATCAAAGCGACCGCTTGGAATGTCGAACCTACCGAATTCGGTTCGTGTATGACGGTTGATTTTGGATCGTTGACATGCCAGGCATGTTTTAGACCAAAAACCAACGTCGATATTCATAGATGGCCAAAAGTACCTAGAAGAAATTAACTTCCGTGAAGCACGAACACCTGGGTGGGACAAATTATGCAAATTATGAAATATATTTCGTCTTAATTCGTCGGGGATATACGGACGAGGTTTTCCCGAGGTAGTCTCACAGCAAATTGGCTTATGAGCGTGCTCACAAGAAATGAGTTCCAGTTTGAACTTAAAATTTTTTGTCTTTTTAACTACCAATAAGTCTTGGAGTTCTTTGTCGGACTCCTGAAGTTGAATGAGTTGAGAGATATCGAACCCGGTTAGACAAAGAGCCATTTCCTCAAATGATCGTGAAAGTGTATTCGCCACAACGTTCCCTTTTCCTGATATATGTCTAATATCAGTGGTAAACTGCGCCACATAGTCCAAATGACGAGCCTGTCTAGGACTACGTTCCGTCTTGGATGTAATAGCAGTAGTCAGAGGTTTGTGGTCAGTGAACACAGTGAACTTTTGACCCTCGATGAAATATCGAAAATGTTTGATCGCAGCAAATATTGCTAAAAGCTCACGATCGAAAGCAGAATATTTAGTTTCAGCAAGCGAAAGCTTGCGAGAGAAAAATGCTAATGGCTGCCAACATTTATCTGCATACTGTTCTAGTACTGCTCCTATCGCAGTACCTGAAGCATCCGTTTTTAAACAGAAAAATGAGTTCTGTTGAGGATGTGCCAGAAGTGTTGTATGCTCAAGTGCTTGTTTGACAAGGTTAATAGCTGCACTACATTCAACAGGCCAAGAAAATTTTGATTTCTTGCCTTGTTTAATAAGGGCTGCGAGGTGGGTGTGAACTGAGGCTAGTAGTTCTGCCAGTTTAGGTATAAACCTATGATAATAATTTACCATACCCACAAACCGCAAAACCTGTTGAACGGATGTTGGCTGAGGAAATTGTCTAATAGCTAGGATTCGATCTTTAGATGGTAGTATGCCATTTGCCGAAATCTCATGGCTTAGAAAATTTAAGATAGGAACACCAAAAACGCATTTAGACAGCTTGATATTAATATCGAAATCATTAAGTCTTTTAAAGAGAATGCGTAAATGTTTTTGGTGTTCATCTGCACTTTTACTGGCCACCAAAATATCGTCAATGTACACGAAAACAAAATCCAACCCAGTGGCGTAGCTAGGGGGGGGGCGGGTGGGGGGGGGGGTCCGCCCTGGGTGTCACCCGTTTTGGGGTGACACCCGACTGAACCGTAAAAAACTTAAACAAACCATCGCAATGTTTTCAACGATAAATCACTTAGAAACCATTTTAACCAGGTTATCCATATAATTTTAATTTATAAATTGTGATAAGTTATAAATGTGTCCTAAAAATGTGTTATTGGCTCAAAAAGAATCTATTCTACTTTTTAAAATTTTTGAGTTATTACGCGAAATAAAATTTTAACAATATTAATCGAATCAACATGTTGAGCATTGAATACCATCACCACAATTACTCAATAGCTTTGAATATTCCTATAGATACCATATTGACTTTTTTTACGGTATATTATTTAGTATGCAAGAATGATTCTTTAACGACGAGGTCTGAAAACACATATGCTGAATAATGTATAGGAAAAGTGGTTTACGTCGAAATGTAGCACCCTTTGTCGATAGGGTGTCACCCTTGAGTTACAATGTCTCTATTCCAAAATTATTTCTAAAATATTTGCTTAACTTTACTACCTAATATATGTTTTACATTTCAAACAAATTAATTGCAAACACCTAACTAACGATCAAATCACCGTGTTTGTAAATAATCTCAAAATAATTTTTTTCCTATATCTTGAAACTCAAGGAATAAAAAGGAATAGATCGTTTTTCAATGGACACAAAAATAATTACTGTGGAATAAAATGGCAGTTATGCAATTACTGAAGTTTTGCAAATTTTTATAGGAAGATACATACTCATACTGTTTGTTTTCAGTTTTATATATTTATATATTTGAATTAAATGAAAGTTTATCATTTAAAATTACATTTTGTTGGGTTTTAAATCCCTTGTAAATTTCACACTCATCAAGTGATTCCTTTAGAGATCCTTGGCTACATAGCTAGGTAGCCTTCAATTTTTTTTAAAAAGTCGTGTAGCTATTGTTATTAGCTATGTAAATGGTTTGCAAAAATAGACTTTAAATTTTTTATATTACTTCGGTCTGAAAGACTTCGGTCAAAATTTTATTCTAAGTTTTGGAATATTTTTAGAATTTAAAAAAAAAACACTTTTGAATATTATATATATTTTTAGAGTTTTGAAAAAAAGTTTCAATTTTTAATTTTGTAAAAATTTTTGGAATATTTTTAGAATTTCGCAAAATTTTAAATTTTTGATTTTATTCTAATTTTTATAGTTCTGGAAAAAGATACAATTTTTGATTTTGTTATAATTTTTGAAATATTTTTAGAATTTTTGAAAAAAGTTTTAATCTTTGATTTTGTAATAATTTTTGAAATATTTTTAGAATTTTGTTTGAAAAAAGTTTGAATTTTTGATTTTATTTAATTTTTACAATATTTTTGGAATTTTGAAAGAAATATGAATTTGTGATTTTGAAATATTTTCTCGAAACGCTAAATGGAGAGGTTTTGAGTAGTTTGCTGATTGTACAATCTTTTCACTAAATTATGTATATTTATGATCTGTTATAATTTTCCGACAACGTATTGATGTTTCGTGTTAGTTTTGTAATACATATCGAAAAAGAGATAAAAATACAAGTACTTTAACAAAAAGTTATGTTTGATATACATCGCTGCATAAAACTAAAAAACATGTCCTCATAAATGTTTTTTGCTGAAAACTCTATCAAAATCCTTAACCCAGACTGAAGTCTTGATATCTCAGAACTTGAGATTTCAGTCCCTCCATATTTTTTCTTCTTAGGAAGCTATTCCTTAAATCAGTCTTTAAAACATTTTTCGGTTTTCCCGATGTAAAATTTTTTACAAAAATCACATTTAATTTTGTAAATTATTGAGCATGATTCTAATTGGATATTTAATTTTGGTTTCAATTCTTTAAATAAAATATCTTTTAGGATTTTATACTTATGTTTTTTTAAATACTTCCTTATAATATTAGGCATATTATGATTTATATATTCCATTTTATCAAATATTATTTAATATAAGTTGTTACAAGGTATTTTAAATAAATTATTTCTTTGGCGGTGTATTTAGTCATTAACAAAGTGTACTTATTATGAACTAGACATATTTGCATCCTACAAATATATTTAGAATTAATGCTTTGCTGATACCTTCTATAATTAAAAAGATTTTAGATTTCGTTTAGCAAATATTCCAAAAAATAAATATACCACGAGGAGTTCATATTTCTTAAAGAAAAAGTGGGTTCCAGCACAGAAAGACCAAAAAGGCTAAAATAGATGCAGTTCAGAGCATATCTGGATCCATCTATAAATTAGACTGTTTCACAAATCCACTTTTTTTGAAATGTTCAGGTCCACATCAAAAATCTGAAAGTTCTCGATGAAAAAAAATTTTCCGCCCGATCTGAGCTTTTTATCTCATTCCCAGAGCGTGCGGTTTTGCAAAACGTCCTGAACTTTGGGCTATTCATGCAGGAAATTCAAATTGAGGCTAGATGCCGATACGATAACATAAAAACAAAAATACCGGGGTGCTATTCGATGGAAAATTTTCCATAGAATTCAAAAATAACCATGGTGCACACGTTTTCTGAAGTCTAACCATGAAAATTTGAAGCCGAAGTCAAAAAATATTGCAAAATTGCGCATTTTTCGAAAAGTGGTGTCATTATTTTAACTTTTTGTCATACTAACCACCACATTTAACGATTTTATCTCACAATTTTATTAGCTTGCCAACAAAAAAAATCTTAGGTCTTTTGGTGGTCTAAATCGCGAGATATCTCACTTTTAGTGAAGTCGTGTTTTCCAGAATTTAGGCTAAAAGGCAACTTCTTCATAATTTCACAAAATCTACTTAATAAAATATACAAAATTATCATTTTCATTTGAAAACTTTTTATTTTACTTTCGATAAATGATATTTTAATTATGGCAAGTCCCTTCAGTTCAAATACAACTCCTTTTAAAACGTTAACATAGTACGCATTTTTAGGATTTCTTTCAATTTTAAGAAAGTTGTTCAAAGGTTTGTATTAGTTTTGTTTTATTTCTAGTAGGAAACATTTGGCGATGTTGCTCTATCGCTTGGTAAATAAATTATTTTTGATCTTCATCCCATGTTAAAACGGAATGATACTGTTTCATTAAACCGATAGCTCTTTCGGCAATGTCGTTTGTTATTTGAAGGAATTTGATGAATTTTTCTGCTTTTAATGGACTTCCTGAAGGTAGATCCGTCTCTATGGCCGGAAAATGATGAATATTTAAAAGCAGAAGAATTCATCAAATTCCTTCAAATAACAAACGACATTGTCGAAAGAGCTATCGGTTTAATGAAACAGTATCATTCCGTTTTAACATGGGATGAAGATCAAAAACAATTTATTTACCAAGCGATAGAGCAACATCGTCAATTGTTTCCTACTAGAAATAAAACGAAACTAATACAAACCTTTGAACAACTTTCTTAAAATTAAAAGAAATCCTAAAAATGCGTACTATGTTAACGTTTTAAAAGGAATTGTATTTGAACTGAAGTGACTTGCATTAATTAAAATATCATTTATCAAAAGTAAAATAAAAAGTTTTCAAATAAAAATGACAATTCAACTCACTAAATAAAGTTTCAATAAGGTCCAATCAAAACGCTTCTTTTACTATTTTTTAGCAAATCAAAACGATTTGTTTCGATTATTTTTTTCTGGTAGGAAGGAACAGCGAATATTTTCGAATATTTTCCGCCTACTTAATATATTAATTTAAAACAAAAATGCACATACAAAATTATGTAAAAATGCAATTTCCAAATAGTAAAAATGTCCGTTTTCATTCATAAATGATTGCATGTTTATGTTTATTTGTCAAAAATAAATTACAAATTTATAACATTTATGCGCCTACTAAGATGAAATAATATTTAATTTTGTTTGACAACAAAGGATTATGTTGTATGAAATAATGTTACTATTTCTGTTCGTTAAATTGTCTGCTAAATACAACTCGTCATCAAATTATTAGTCGATTATTTTTCAACATTACCACTCATGCCATTTGAGGTCAAAAATTTCCCTCGTGCGCACTTGGGACCTCAAATGACATTCGTAATAATGATTATGAAAAATAATCGACTATTATTTGACGACTCGTGATATTATATATGATAATTTTGTATATTTTATTAATAAGATTTTGTGAAATTATGAAGAAGTTGCCTTTTAGCCTAAATTCTGGAAAACACGACTTCACTAAAAGTGAGATATCTCGCGATCTAGACCATCAAAAGACTTAAGATTTTTTTTGTTGGCAAGCTAATAAAATTGTTTATGAGATAAAATTGTTAAATGTGGTGGTTAGTATGACAAAAAGTTAAAATAATGACACCACTTTTCGAAAAATGCGCAATTTTGCAATATTTTTTGACTTCGGCTTCAAATTTTCATGGTTAAGCTTCAGAAAACGTGTGTACCATGGTTATTTTTGAATTTTATGGAAAATTTCCCATCGAATAGCACCCCGGTATTTTTGTTTTTATGTTATCGTATCGGTATCCAGCCTCAATTTGAATTTCCTGCATGAATAGCCCAAAATTCAGGACGTTTTGCAAAACCGCACGCTCTGGGAATGAGATAAAAAGCTCAGATCGGGTGGAAAATTTTTTTTTCATCGAGAACTTTCAGATTTTTGATGTGGACCTGAACATTTCAAAAAAAGTGGATTTGTGAAACAGTCTAATAAATATGTTACAAAACCCGATCATATATCCAAGGTTCATCAAAAGAAACGGATGCTCACGTTGATGCAACGAAAGTTTCAAAGAATATTGGCTCATCTTCGGAAAGTAACAGCGACAATACAGAATTAATAATGATAACCTATGATGAAGACGAATCAGAAAGAAATACTGAAAATGACAGTGATAATGCTGCTAATGCTTATACTATCGAATACAGTATTTGCATGGGTGAATCACTTCAGGACTTAAGAGATGTAACACATTGGAATATACTCGTCTCTGATAATGTTCGCATTGAAATCATAAAAAAAGGAAGTGAACATTTTCAAAATAGAGAAGGGTCGTTTGCTACTGTATCTAGACACGGGTTGGACATAAAAGGTGATGTTCGCCATCTTTCTAAAGAAAGGTATTATAAAGTGATGCCTTATGGTGAAAAAATTCTGCGGTCATGGATGGTTTATTCTCCTTCAAATAATAACCTGTACTGCTTCTGCTGTCGTATATTAGCTGTCACCAATAGTAATAATACAAAATCTACGACTGGATTTCAGAAGTGGTGGAAACTAAATCCCAAAGTAACCGACCATGAAACTTCAAATGAACATCTGGAGAATTTAGAAAAGTGGAAAACTTTGGAAATGAGGTTAAAATTTCATAAAACGATATGAGACACTGCCTTGCAATTAACATATAATGAAGAACAGAAGTGGAAACATCTTTTATCTAGATTATTGGAAATAACTTTGTTTTTATCTAAACAAAACCTAGCATTTCGTTGACATGATGAAGGACAAAGTTCTTCAAATAAAGGAAATTTTTTAGAACTAGTCAATCTATTGTCAAAATATGATGTAGTGTTAAAAGAACACATTTTGAATTTTTAGCATGGTAAATCACCAAAAGTATCATATTTGTCACCAGATATATAAAATGAGTTCATAAATGTTTTAGCGAACCACGTAAATTTTAAGCTTGTCAACGAAATTAAATCGGTTAAATATTTTGGAATTATGTTTGATACATATTGATTATGTTTGATACATACATATTGATCAAATGTCAGAAGTGATTCGTTATGTGAAAATTGATGGTAGAAAAGTGGAAATCAAGGAAGTATTCCTTGGATTTTTTCCTTTACATCGAAAAAAGCCGTTGATTTAAGCGATGAAATCCTTACACTTAACAATAAAGTTGAAGTAATGACAACCTAATCTCGAAGTTGGCAGTTTATTATTCATGCAAAGAAAAGATATTTACAAACAATTTCACCGTGATTGGGGCAACTACTTTATAGTACTCAGTAGCATTATCCTGACAACAGAACGAGGTTTATTTAAAATGTAAAGTGTTATATCCAATATAACAGTAGTTGAATAAAGTAAATAACTATTTCCATGAAAACATATTTTAGACCAGGGCCCAGAGCCGTCTTAAGCCTTTCGTAGGCCCTAGGCACATTACAATATATATTATGAAAAAGAAATTGGTACACCAGAATTATTTTCTGAACAGTACAATTTGGATTTGGATTTTCAACATTGCAATTTGAATTTTCAATTGTCTTGGAATAGTTGATAGGCGCATAGCACCGTTAAATATAAGTTTGCATAATTTGTGTTATTTTATGAATATGGACATTTTTTTACAAACCGAACCTTTTTGACCAACACATTTTGGATTTGGCTGAAATTTATTCGTGGGTTTATATTGAAAAATAGATATACGTGTTCCAGAATTTTTTTTATTTTTTGGAAATCAGAGCTTTTTTAAATTTCGAGAGTTTCGTAATTTTTTGCTTGAAGACTTATTTTCAAAAATTAATGACTTCGGTTCTATTAAGATAGAAACTTCTATTTTAATTTATTTTAAATTAAAAGGATGCAATTTAAAAAAAAAATAAAATCAATAAAAATTATTAACAAATTCTTAGTGTTATAAACAAATAAATTGTTAAGATCGATTTTTAGTCATTTTAATGTCACTAATTTTAGTCACGTAATGAGTTTTTTTTTAGTATGACCATCGTATTCTAAGTTTAATTTTCTACAAAAATCGTATTTTTTATTAATGGAGAAATTATTTTTACTGTTAGAAATAAATTAATCTATTGAGCGCGGGACGACAAGAAATTCCATAAATGGGTTATTCTTTTACATACTGAACAGATTAGGACAAAATCTGACCAACACATTTTTGATTTAGCTTTTTACGGGTTCTATATCGAAAAAAAAATATACGTGTTTCAGGATTTTTTTTTTCTTTTTTTTTGGAATTTAGAGCGGTTTTAAATTTCAAGAATTTCGTGATTTTTGGCTTAAAGACTTATTTTCAAAAAAACATCTTTTAACTTTAAAATAAAAGTCCAGGGTTGTTCCTTTACGCGTAATCTAAAATAGATTACATTACATGTAATCTATGTAATGTAATCTATGTCATCTATGTAAATTTGGTGTAATCTATTGATTTTGATTTAAGAAGAAATATGTGGAAATATTGTATTATCCCTACTGAAAATTTTTTTCGATTTTTTCGCAAAAGACATGATCAATAATATTGTCAAAAAGAAAATCTTGCGATCTTGAGAAAAGTTAATTTAATTGCTAAAAAGGTTTAGAATGCACATATCAATTAAATAGATTACATAATAGTTTACATTATAGATTACACGAAAATATCTCGCGTAATTTACACGTAATCTATGCGTAATCTATACATGTAAAGTAATCTATTTTGTCTACGGCACAACCCTGAATAAAACATAACAGAAATTTCTATCTTTAATAGAACCGAAGTTATTAATTTTTGAAAATAAGTCTTCAAGCCAAAAATCACGAAATTTAAAACCGCTTGAGATTTAAAACCCCTAAAAAATTTCAGCCAAATCAAAAATGTGGCGGTCAGATTTTGTCCAAATCTGTTCGATTTGTAAAAAAATGCCCCGCATGTGAATAACTATGTGCATTATTCAAACAGATCTCAGCATCCGAATTTTCAAACTTACATCATTGAAGGTTTAGTTTTCTAATTTGTATTTATGTCGAATTCTTTTTGCCAAAAAAATTGCTCGATACGCCCCTTTTTGCTCTCAGATCAATTTTTTATGACATTACATGTTCTATTTGGCCAAAAAACTGATATTTTTTTACCCTAAAACATATTTTTGAATCTAAATTTTTAGCTAGAGCAAAGCATAAAATACAATAAATAACACAATAGCTATTTATGTATTAAGGGCGTAAAATATGTCTTTTCCGCTTGAGAGTGAAATTGTTACTCGAGCCGTAAGCCGAGAGCAACTATCACTCGAAAGCAAAAAAGATACTTTATACCCGAATTGCATACAAGATTTTTTGTACAAGTAAGATTCTGTATTATTTGCATAAATTAAAATACATATATACACAAAATAGTACAATATTTTTTGAGAAAATTGTTTAATCCAAGTAGTTTTGCTTTTCATATTTATTTTCTAAATTTCTATAGCATTCAATTTTTTTTAAATTTCTATGTTAATTTATTTAAAACATTTTGTTTTTCAGTTGTATTTGAGCTATCGTATAGATATGTATATTATTGTGTTTTGTAAAATGTATTTGGAATAATCGTTAAGTTCAAATAGTTTTTTGTTTATTTTTTTTTAAATTTCTTCCAAATTATTTAATTTTAATTATATATAAAATTACAAAGTAACAAATAAATGCTTAGATTAAACAATTTTCTCAAAGTAAAATTTCACAAAACATATATGTCTGTAAATATATACGTATGTTTATTTTGGAAATAGCCACTATGTATTTTGTTCTTTTGAGTTCGTTTGATGTTGTCAAAAATATTTACGCTTTAGGGCGAAAAATAGTAATAGCAATAGTTTTGGCATTGTTATTTCAATTTTAGGCATTGTTATTTCAATAGGAAAAAAAGGCCTGCCTTACGCACAATTTTTGAATCTTAAAAGTGCATTTTACGGTTTACTCGCACAAAAATACATTTATATGCCTCTCAAAATTAGTAAACAAACAAAACGCCATTTACTTATTATGATTTTTAAAGTGAAATAGTTATTGTTTAAATAAAAGTTTTTTTAAATCGTGTTTTAAATTAAAAATTAATAACAATATTGAAATAAAATTATTTTATTTTCTTTGTATACATATGTACATATTTTATTTTTTCTTCGTAGGCCCCCTTAAAGTTCGTAGGCCCTAGGCACAGTGCCTATGGTGCCTATTGGATAAGACGGCTTTGCCAGGGCCAATCCTGTTAGAGGAAAAAAAATTCTTAGCAGTATACGAATGGTCGGAAAATGTAGCTAAGGGTCTAAGTAATTAAGGAAAAATCGACCGAACTGTGTAAAAGTCCCGGAAAGGGGTGGGGGGTCGTAGTATATACGTTTTTAGGGGTTTGTATTAGTTTTTCGCGATTTGCGACTAAACTATGCATCCCATCGAAAAAAATGAATCATAAAAGTTGTAGATAATAAAAAAATCTAAATCTTTTTTACTGGACATTATTGACCATAACCACAAAATTATCGAGAAAAATGCAAAAAACTGTTTTTTTTGTTTTTAATTTATAACTAGCGCAAAAGTTGTTATATTTTCATGAAAATCGGTGAAAATGTTTTTTTTTGTGTTTCAAACAGTCCAAAATTTTTTCAAAGCGAAATATTTAATTTCCGATGTTTTATGAAGAAAATTAAAAAAAAAGACCTAATTTTCAATCGAAAAATTTGGTTAGGAAATTTTCGATTTTTGAACTTTACCAGTGCTCATTGTTTTTGTTGAAATTCCAACTTTAATATAGAATTAAAATATAATATTGTTTACGTACAAAAATTTCGTTAAAAAAGTGAAAAACCGAAAAAACTACTTTCAAATCATGAATTTCTTTTTCTATGTTGTAAATAAACGTTTCCATTCATAAAAAGCGTTAATTCACATACGATACTATGTTATACAAGTAATTTACAGATACTTAACTAATCTTGGCTTTCAAAGTCCCGAAACCATCGTTTAAACTGTGGTGATTATTTTATTTAATCGTTTGCTTTATTTGAAAATCTTTTCTTTAAATTCGTTTCAAACTTTTAGCAATAGATTCAAGTTTTGCTAGGAAAGGAAAAAAAAACAATTATAAGATCATTAATCATTAAAAATAACAAAATCATAATTGGCCAATAAACATTTACTTGATCTTGCAGAAATTTTTATGCAATATAAATGCAGACAAACAAACGATTACCGAAAATGGATTACAAATAAGAGCTTCTATTTACAAAAGTAAAATTATGAATACATCTCTACACGATTTAAGATTTGAACTCTACCAAGCGGCTTCTGTAAAATCATCATTTCATTTGGAAAAATTACCTTTAACTGAAGGAGCAGTTAAGCTACATTGTTACAGGGTGTATTTTCATCAATTACAGTCATCAATTTACAGCTACAGATTGGGGATGGAAACATCCCTTTTATGGTATCGTACCTATATTTACAGAATAGGAATTAATTCCCAAAAATTTATTGAAATTTATCTGCGACAGCTGCGAAAAAGGATGCAGCAATAACATATGTGGGTGTCGCAAGCATGGCTTAAAGTGAACAATTTTGTGCATAAATTGTCACGGTCCTGATCTGTGTTCTAATGGCGAAAAGTTCTTATACGAAAAATTTTGTAATCTCGAGGACATCGAGGGCGAAAATCCGAAATTCTACGTCCACGCCGTGCTACCTGGGTAACGCTAACAGAATTAGGTTGGTGTAGTTGAGAGGGGCAGAGTAAATACTGCTTATACTCAATGATTCTGCACCATGGCGAGTCATTGGCGCCATAAAACCAATGCAACTCAAGCGTCTGTTCTCCATGTTAGGGGCGGCTTGGAGCGGGCGTCTGTCTTGGATCAAGCGGCTCGCTATATAAATGTGTAGAAAGCGTCTGTTCTCCATGTTAGGGGCGGCTTTCAGCGGACGTCTGTCTTGGATCAAGCGGCTCGCTATATAAACGTGTAAAAAGGTTGTTTCTGGTGACCTTAAGATGCAGAACGAACCCATTCACGAAAATTTGGGTTGGGCGAAGGGCTAACACCCCATTTCCGTAAAAAAATTACTGTCATGAATTCTGTACACAGGCCTCGGAATATCTCGGTTTCATTATTGGAACGACCTTGGAAACTGTACCCGGACTACGATTTAAAAATAGGAACCTGGAACGTGCTAAGCCTTAGAAGACCAGGAGATCTCCTAAAACTCACCCAACAAGTCGAGAGCTACACACTGGATATAGTGGCATTACAAGAACTAAGATGGCCAGGCAGTGGAATCCATGAAACAGCGAAAGGATACACTCTGTATTATTGCGGTCATCAAAACGGAGGAGAATTTGGAGTTGGCTTTCTTATACACCATCGCGTGAATCAGCATGTTATCGACTTCTGCCCAATTAATATGCGGTTATGCACACTGAGAATCCGCACGAAAAAATTCAATGTAACGATCGTCAATGTTCATGCACCTACTGAAGATAAAGCAGATGATATTAAAGACCTGTTCTTCCTAGAACTCGAGGAAGTCATCAATAACATCCCGCGGCACGATATAAAAATCGTGGTAGGTGACTTTAATGCTCAAATCGGTAGGATTGCAGAACTTAAAACACATATCGGCCCTAACAGCTTGCATCATACCAGCAACAATAACGGTTTTCCGCGCAGCCGAGCTTACTATGATGTATGATCTAGTAATTTCCAGCACTTTCTTCCCTCACAAGAGAATTCACAAGGCAACGTGGAAATCAAATGACGGAAGAACGGAAAATCAAATCGATCACGTCATGATCTCTAAGAGACACTCTACAAGTATAACTGACGTTCGATCATACAGAGGTGCTGATATGGACACCGATCATATGCTTGTCATCTTTAAGTACAAGTGCAAGTTGTCATCTACATTCAACAGACAAGCAAAAAAGACCGTGCGCTGGAATGTCGAAGCATTTAAACATCCGGAAACGCTGAATAGATATCAGGAAATAATAACACAAAACATAGAAGAGCATGACATCTCTTCTGAGATGCCATTAAACATACAAGAAGAACGGCAAACGCTTCAATCAACCATTATAGCCGCAGCACAAACTACAATCGGAAAACGACCACCGAAATCACACAACGAATGGTTTGACGACGAGTGCCGCCAATCCGTTGAAAATAAACAAAAACTGCGAGAAAAATGGTTAACAAGGAACACCCGAAGCTCCCAAGCTGATTATCTATGCGCCAGGAAAGCCTCAGCAAAACTTTTACTTAAAAAAAAACGCGAACACATGAAGAGCTGCATCGAATACATCAACCAACATGCGGCCAACGGAAATTCAAAAGAGTGCTTTGCCAATGCACGGGATCTGACAAAAGATTTCCACCCAAGATCTACAGCCATCAAAAATGAAAATAATGAACTTACAACAAGTGAACGTGATGTGCTGGCAGTGTGGCGATCCCACTTTCAAGACCTACTCAATAGGACAAACGAAGCTCATCCTATTCGAGCAATTGCTCCATCAACTGAGGAGATTTTTGTCCCTTACCCAGCAATAGAAGAAGTGGAAGCTGCCATTAAAAAACTGAAAAATGGCAAATCACCAGGTTTCGATGGAATTCCCGCAGAACTTCTGAAAAATGGAGGAGCAGCTCTGGTCTCACGTATATACGATCTGATTCTTGCAATCTGGGACCAAGAAGAACTACCTGCTGAATGGAAAACAGCTCTCATTGTTCCGCTACATAAGAAAGGTGACCGTCTAAAGTGTGAAAATTATCGTGGCATCGCACTGTTGAACACTGCATATAAAATACTAGCTAATGTTGTACTTGCTCGACTCATCCCGTTCGCCGAATCTATCATAGGTGACTATCAGTGTGGTTTTCGTCCCAACCGCTCAACCACAGATCAATGTTTTACATTAAGGATGATTCTGGAAAAATGTTGGGAGTACAACATCAGCATTCACCAGCTCTACGTTGATTTCAGGCAAGCATATGATAGTATCATCCGCGACAACCTCTGGTCCGCACTCATATGCCTTGGTATCCCAGAGAAACTTGTTTCTCTGTGCAAGCTCACAACATCGGGATCAAATTGTAGAATAGTAATCGAAGGGTCTGTTTCTGATCCTTTCGATATAACATCAGGTGTTCGACAAGGTGATGCACTCGCGCCCATACTATTTAATTTGGCGCTGGAGTACGCGATAAGAAAAAGCCGAATTGAGACACAAAACTGCATATATAACAAATCTAGTCAAGTTCTTGGCTATGCAGATGATATTGTGCTTCTCGGACGTAGAACAAGCGATATCAAGGATAGTCTCTCTCAGCTTGAAAGAAATGCTAAACGACTTGGATTATGCATTAACACCGGCAAGACTAAACTTTTAACAACATCCAGGAATATACCTCCCGGCAATCTGAATACTGGCGACTATGAAGTGGAACGTGTAGAAAACTTCAAATACCTCGGATCTGTAATAACATCGTCAAATGACATTCAGGCAGATATTAAAGCCCGTGTCTCAGCCGCATACAGAGTTTTCTACGCATACTCAAAACTTTTGCGATCCAAACATCTTTCGCAGTCGTGCAAACTCACACTTTACAAAGCATTAATCCGACCTGTGCTCACATTTGGAAGTGAAAGCTGGACACTGACTTCATCCGATTGTAGACTTTTATCAACATTCGAGAGGAAAGTCATACGAACAATTTATGGTCCATGTAAAGTTGCTGAAAATCAGTATAGAATCCGAATGAATCATGAAATCAGACAGCTTCTTGGAGGCTGCGATGTAATCGGATTCATTAAATCCAACCGGATTAGATGGTTTGGTCATGTAGAAAGGGCTCCATTGGAAAGAATGATAAAAAAAGCGTCCCAACAACAACCAGCTGGTGTTCGTCGAAGAGGAAGACCTAGACAACGCTGGCGTGATGACAGCATCCAAGACCTTCGTGATATAGGATGTCGAAACTGGGGTCAACTGGTCATGGAACGAGATGATTGGAAGCTGGTGGCACAGACGGCAAAATCCCTTCATGGGATGTAAACGCCAGAGAGAGAGAGAGAGGACATCGAAGACGAAGATGGTATCCACTGTCTAATAAATAATAATAATGAAAATAATGATACTGAACTGGAAAATCCAGAACAGCTCCAAGGAATTGAAGATGTAGAAAATGAACATGAAGAAATCGAAAGGTTGATCGATTCTGGCGATGAAGAATGCGATTCTGGCGATGAAGCCCGGGAAGGAAAAAAGATTTCAATGAAATTATTTTACTTTTAATTTTTGTATTTTGTCATCAAAACACTTTTACATGATAATTTGTAGATACTTACGAATCCCAAGAAATAATAAAAAAAATTTCTCAGTCACACACAGTCTTTGTGTTTTTTGAGTTTTTGCCTATTTAATTGCAGTTTAAACGATGATTTCGGGACTTTGAAAGCCAAGATTAGTTAAGTATATGTAAATTACTTGTATAGCACAGCATCGTATGTGAGTTACCGCTTTTTATGAATGGAAACGTTTATTTACAACAAAGAAAAAGAAATTCATGATTTGAAAGTAGTTTTTTCGGTTTTTCGCTTTTTTAACGAAATTTTTGTACGTAAACAATATTATATTTTAATTCTATATTAAAGTTGAGATTTCAACAAAAAAAATGAGCACTGGTAAAGTTCGAAAATCGAAAATTTCCTAACCAAATTTTTCGATTGAAAATTAGGTTTTTTTTTTTAATTTTCTTCATAAAACATCGAAAATTAAATATTTCGCTTTGAAAAAATTTTGGACTGTTTGAAACACAAAAAAGAACATTTTCACCGATTTTCATGAAAATATAACAACTTTTGCGAAAGTTATAAATTAAAAACAAAAAAAACGATTTTTTACATTTTTCTCGATAATTTTGTGGTTATGGTCAATAATGTCCAGTAAGAAAGATTTAGAGTTTTTTATTATCTACAACTTTTATGATTCATTTTTTTCGATGGCATGCATAGTTTAGTCGCAAATCGCGAAAAACTAATACAAACCCCTAAAAACGTATATACTACGACCCCCCACCCCTTTCCGGGACTTTTACACAGTTCGGTCGATTTTTCCTTAATTACTTAGACCCTTAGCTACATTTTCCGACCATTCGTATACTGCTAAGAATTTTTCGTTTATTTCGATATTTATAACGGTTTGGCCCTGGTCTATTTCTTTGGCCTTATATCATGAATTTTTCATTTTTCAAATTTAAGTATTTGAGATTAATTGAACTATATTTTGTTTTCACATAAATATTTCATGTGATTGTCGGCTTATAATTGTACAGTTGTTGAATCAATCTCGTAGTTCAATTCGCCATATCTGTCCGCACGGTGAGGTTGAGACAACTGCATTTCGGTTGGAAATAGTACATGTTTTTTTCAGAGTAAAAATCTTGAAAATGACGGTATAGATGTTATGAATTGTCGTTCCCAAAGTTATGATAATGCAGCTGTTATGTAATGTAGACTGGAGCATGATAATGTAGAGCGGTAAAAATCCCGATTTATTCAGTGTCTGTTTTCTCATAAGTCATCATTTTGATTAACATACGTAGGTCATAATAGTTTCTCATCCATCCACAATCTATAGTCATATTTTCATTTAGTTTCCGTACATAAATTGGTTCTTAGCATAAAATAATTAACAATAATATTTCGTTTACAATCCCCTATTATTGACTCATACTTCGTTTTCACCCGCCTTACGTTACCATACTGCTAAAATTTGAATTCTCTAAACCCTAACCGTACTTGATCAACGAAGTTTTCAAACCTCAAGACAGCTGTGCATATTTGTCCGATCGACGCTCTAGACAAAATTATTATCCTACAATTCGTTATGCATTCGATTTCCTATATGGGTATTCTTATCAAATTATCATTCCGTTATGGATCTGAATTTCACTGTAATACTGTTGTAAGTTGTTATTTTGTAATAAGTAAACATCAGAAAGTCGATTAAACTTACGTTTAATCCATTCTAATTCATTGATATTTCTTACTCGTGTGTTGGAAATAATTTATTTCGTCAAATTATTTGGCAATGTTAAGTATTACAAGGTAACAAACAGTTTTATTTTAATGAAAAAAGGTCCTAACATTTATTTACACAATGTAAATTAATTTCCTTGCATCAAAACACTTTTTCGAATTTTTCGATAAAAAAGAATTGCTATATAAGGAATGACTATACATTTTTTCAATCTCTTAGTCTATTACATTTTTCATTCGTTTGTTTGACGTCTCTGAGTCGATTATTATATTCATTCGCTGATGGAATTTCTATTTTGCACTTGAGCTGTCAATTTGGAAAAAAAAATCCCAGCGGCAGGTATATCCGCTAGAAATAGGTAGATTTCGGGGTAAGACGGTTTTGTGTCCAAATAAAATTAGATAAATCAGATTAGTTTGAATAAAAAATATAAGTAGAAACAGAATAATTCAAAAAAATTATCGAACCAAATTAAATACATTATCCGAACTAACTCCATCAATACAATTTCGGAACAGTTTTATTTAAGTTGGTTTAAACTACTTTTAATAACATATTAAATCCACCAAAGATCAAATGAACTACGTCACAACTACAATTATACCATCACACATAATTTATGATCAAACATTATCAAACAATTTTATTTCAAAATCATCTTTTGTTGTTGTGTTTTTTTGTTCTTATTTAATCTTTTTTCACACGGCTACTTAGTAAAAAAAATAAAAACAAAAGAGATTTTGATAGTTTTTCTATGGTATTAAATGGCTTGATATTTTTTTGCAAGAGGTTCATTATAACGCTTATAAAAATGGAACCGTTTGGGTTAGAAAGCTGAAATTTTTTGAGGCTATAGTTAAAAAGTATGTTTGAAAGCTAAGATAAATTTAAATAACATAAACTGAAACATGATAAAGGAATTCCTTTTGCGTTTGTTTTCATTTCAACAGTCCTAGCGTCTCAACCGTTAGACTTAAACTATTATTTTTAAAAATTTTGAAAAGATTTATATTTTAAGTACGTGAAAAAAAGTTTTCAAATATGAGCTTGGCCATTTCAGCTAGATCAAGGGCAGCAAAGTTTAGTAAATTTTTAAAACAGCTGATTTTTGAGGAACCTGAAACGCCAAGGTTGTCACCTGGATAAAAATGATAAAAACGGGTTCAAATATTCAATATTTTTAAATTTTATTAAAATACTATTATTTAAACGGAAGTTATAGCGCCCTAGATTATTCGACTTTTTAGGCTCTAGCCGCTTAACCGGTACCCGGATATGGCCAGTTCACGAACTTGTCCAAGACATTATTTGCCGAAACTAACACAGAAAATTATTTTGGTGTAGGTCGAAAAATGCGACCGTGAGAGTGCCGCTAAATTCCGTTATAACTCATATCGTTATATATATATTTATATATATATATATATATATATATATATATATATATATATATATATATATATATATATATATATATATATATATATATATATATATATATATATATATATATATATATATATATATATATATATATATATATATATATATATATATATATGTATATATATATATATATATATATATATATATATATATATATATATATATATATATATATATATATATATATATATATATATATATATATATATATATATATATATATATATATATATATATATATGTAGAATTTATGGTGTTTTGGGCCATGAAACTTCGAACGAAAAATAAAATGAATGTATATTTACAAAAATAAAATTTACTTTATTATTTTAACTTCAATTTTTGAAAACTCAAAGACTTAAAAATGTTGTTCACTCGTTTATGTTTTAAACACGACTGTCCCGCTTTCTTGTTTTTATTTTCTCTCCTCGTTCCTAATCGTATTTAGATATTCTTAAAATACGTAAATACGAACAAGCGAATTTAAACTTATTTGGTGGGATTTTTAAATAAAAATCCCACAATTCGGCCTTCCTGCTCTTCTTCAGTCCCTGAAGGTTCAGTATCGCTGCAAATAGCACCATACCACGGCTTCATGTAATCAACACTGGTATGTGTTACCTGTGGGCCTTCATGATCTCCAATTTTAGTTACATCGTATCTATCATTAATTTTTACTTCGGTTATTTTATAGGGTCCTAAGAACTTTGCCTTCAGCTTAAGACCAGTGCCAAATTGAGTTCTCTTAATGGCAACTAAATCTCCTATGTTGTAATTTGTACTTTTTTTTCGTTTTTTATTGTACGACCTACGATTTTCATCTTGTATATTCTGTATTTGTTGTTTGGCATGTATTCGTAGATCTTCTCTATGTTCTTCAAAAATATCAATGAGTTCCTTTTCGATCGCTTCTTTTATTTTGATGTTAGTTTTAGTTTTCATTTCAGTACCAATTAACAACTTAAATGGAGACATTCCTATGCTCCTTTGTACTGTACTATTTATTGCAATTTGGACATCCTCTACGTGTTGATACCATTTGCTTGGCTCAGATAGTGACAATTTTGTTAACACAGATATAATTATTTGGTGAATACGTTCTACCTGACCATTGCTCCTCGGTACGCCTGTTGTTATAAGAATTCTTTTGATATTTTGATCCTCACAGTATTGGTTAAATTCTTCAGATGAAAAAGCAGTTCCTCTGTCTACCACAATCTGCTTTGGATTTCCAAAAACGGTCTGTATAATTTTTAATTTGCTTATTGTTTCTTTACTGGTCAACGACTTTGTTGGGAAAATCCACACGAACTTTGTGAATCCATCAACTATTACAAACACATGGTTATAGTTCTTGTTTGTAGATTCTAAAGGTCCTAGATGGTCAAGATGGAAGGTATGAAGTGGTTCCTCACCTTTATCAATAGAATTCAGAAAACCTTCCTGTTTACCCCTCTTTCGACTTCCTAATATGCATTGAACACAACATTGAATGTATTTTCTAATTTTACTCTCCATTTTATCAAACCAGTAATCCCGTTCAATTAATTCTTTAACTTTTTTCATTTGAAAATGACCAATGTCATGATTTTTCTGAATAATTTGGGTTTGCATTCCCTTCGGAATAATAATCTTTTGTTCATTATTAATCATTTTATAAATTATTCCATTTTCAATTTTATAATCCTGATATTCTTTTTTTTCACCTGCTAGCTCATGTATTAACTGCAATTTTTCGTCATTTGCCTGAGCTTGACGAAAACTTTCAAGAACACAGTTTCCTATGAGCATAACATTTCGACTTAAACTGTCTACGTGCTGCATTTTTTTGCTAGGTCGATGTTCCACTGTATATTCAAATTCTTCCAAATATAAAACCCATCTCGCTACTCTTGGCAATAAATCTTTTTTTCGCATTGTTAATTCAAATGCTTGACAATCAGAAACTATTTTAAATTTAATGCCGATTAAATATACTCTAAACTTTTTCAATGCATTAATAACTGCTAGAATTTCTAGCTCATAACTAGAGTACTTCGCTTCTTGTTCAGAAGTCTTCTTACTAAAATAATGAATCGGGTGAAATTTCATATCTTCTGTACATTTCTGAAGTAAAATTGCTCCGAACCCTTGAGAACTTGCATCGGTGTGCAGTTCGGTTTCTGCCGATGGATTATATAATAATAATACTGGATCATTACACAACTTATTTTTCAGTTCTTCGAACGCCATTTCTTCATCTTGTTTAAAAATGAATTTTACACCATTCTTTAGTAAATTTGTTAAAGGCCGCGCTATTATTGAATAGTTCTGGACAAAGTGTCGAAAATATCCTGTTAAACCAAGAAACTGTTGTATTTGCTTGACATTTGTTGGTTTTGGAAAATTTTTTACTGATTTAATTTTTTTTATATTTGGCCGAACTTCGTCTTTTCCAACAACAAATCCTAAATATTCAACCCTTTCTTTCAAAAAACTACACTTCTGCCAATTGATTTGCAGTCCAAACTCTGCCACTTTATCCATTACTATTTTTAATTTGTTGATTCCATCTTCAATCGTTTCTGATAATATGATTAAATCGTCTATTTAAGTTAGAACCCAACCGGATTTTATTTGTTCATGAAAAATACTATTTATATACCTTTGGAAAATGGCCGGTGAATTGCACATATCGAAAGACATGCGTTTAAATTCATAGTGACCACTTGGCGTCACGAAAGCTGTATACTTGATGCTATTTTCTTCTACTTGAACATGGAAGAACGCATTCTTTAAATCCAAAGTGCTATACAGTTTATTTCCCTGAAGCTAATCCAATTGATCTTGTATTAAAGGAAGTGGGTACCTATCCCGTACCATAACTTGATTTATTTTGCGGTAATCAATGCATAGTCGAATAGTTGCATCATTTTTTTTACTGACAATTACGACTGGACTGGCAAATTCCGGTTCACTTTGTCTAATTATTCCTACTTTTAACCATTGATTTACTATCTCGTCCACTTCATTTTTTTCTTTCATCGCCAGCCTTCTAATAGTAGTACATAAAATTTACAGCAATATTCATCATCATCAAAAATGAGATTCATTTCAAAAAATCCGTATGTCAGTACTCTGCTATTCGATAAACCATGTAGGATTACATTATCAGTCTCCAATTTCGGTGAACCTATTTGTACATAGCTACTAACACTAATTAAATTAACTTCACTACCTGTGTCAATCAAACTTTTAAATTTATTTCCATTAAGCATCACTTCTTTTAGTAGTAAAAATGAACTAGAAGTAATGTTTGCTTCTTTCTCGGTTTTCTTATCATAATCTCTCAGAGCTTCTGGTCTTCGCTGATCTTTATTTGGACAGTTTGGAGCTATGTGTCCAAACATATTACACTTAAAACACTTCATGGAGTCGTGATGACAATCTTTTATGTGATGATTTCGACGACCACATCTTTGACATCTCTTAAAACTACCATGTGTATTTTGGTGGTTTCCTTCTTTTGAGTTGTTTTTGTTATTCATATTGAAATTATTTCTTGGATGTTGTTTTACAATTTCGGATTTTAATCTTTCATAAATTTCGAACTTTTGTTTTAAATCTTTATATGATTTGGCACCATATAAACAAACTTTGTTGATTGGTGAATCAGGAATTCCATTCACAATGTATTCTACAGTAACTTTTTCTTCAATGTCGGCACTTTGGCTTGCAATTTCTATAACTTTATACATAAATTCTTGTCAAGTTTCTTCTTTCTTTTTAACAGTGCTTTCAAGTATTCGATGTATTTGAAGACTTGAGATTTGAACAGAAAATTCACTATTTAAGGCGTCTTTTAAATCATTATAGTTTTTAATATTTTTCTTTGTACGTAAAAATAACTTAGCAGTCCCTGTTATTAATTTTTTCATGTATAAATATTTTTGTAAATTTGACCACTCTAGCATTACTGCTACTTCTTCAAAATCTTCTAGAAATTTATTAACATTATAATTATCATCGCCACTGAATGAATTTAAAGCATCCTCAACATCTTTAAATGTAAACATATTTGACACCCTTGTATCATCTTTCAACGCATAACTTTTACTTCTTGGGCAATTTGATTTTGAGCTATGAGCTGCCGTTTCATTTGAATTGTCTGGATCTTCCACCAAATTTTCATCATCATTTTCGGTTGTATTCTTATTTTGAGTAAAACCGTTTTCCTTTTGATATTGTTGATACCGTTCCATTAAAATCTTTTTTGTGCCATCAGTTTCCAATCCTAATGCTTTTAATTCTTCTCTTAATGCTTCAACTGACATTTTATTTATGGACATGATTAATATTTTGGTCGTTACTTTTGTTTAATTAAACTTTATTTCCTGTTGTTGATTATGCCAGATAAAACTTCAACTTCAATAACTTGGTCTTGACATAATCACATTAAACTTCTTTATTTTAATTTTCTCTAAACTTTTTTAACGCCATAAAATTATTTTTTCGAATCCGATCCGAAACACGAAAAATCTGAATTGGAGTTTTTTTCTGAAAAACTTCAAACCATACCTTTGAATTGAAAAAATTCCAATTACTTCTTTACTTACTTGAGTTTAATTGATCTCAAAAATCTAAAATAAAATTTAAATTCCCTTAATGTAGTCTAATGTTAATACATATAGAACTACAAATTGACCAAGTGTCAGCCATTGATTTCACATTGATTGGAAACAATCAATAATGACTATACAAACGTGACTTAGGATGTTAATTAGAATAGAAATGTTCCCCATTCTATGAATTCACACAAAGTATTGTCTAGAAATTTAATGCAAAAATCCCATATAATGTAAAAACATTTCCATAATATGGAGTCTAATGACAGTGGAAAAATTCAACTTAAGTAAAATAAATAAGTGATGAAGAAGTTTCAACTTTGAAATTGTCATCGCCTCAACGGCGTAATCGATAGCGTGTCTGCCTAAGGATTCGAGCCGGGCACTGATGAGGGTAGGTTCGAATCCGATCCGAAACACGAAAAATCTGAATTGGAGTTTTTTTCTGAAAAACTTCAAACCATACCTTTGAATTGAAAAAATTCCAATTACTTCTTTACTTACTTGAGTTTAATTGATCTCAAAAATCTAAAATTATTTTTTATATTTTTAAAAACATTTGACAGGTTTTTTTTATTTCTACTCAACCCTTATAAAAACTTAAATTTTGTTTTGATTTATGCGCAAGCGCATGTATATTTTAACATATTTGGTGCGTTCGATTTGACTGAAACAACTGAAAAAATAACAACAATTGCATTCAATTTATCAGTTGTATCAGTTACTTCAGTCAAATCGAACACGGCTTATATTTTTATGTTTGTCTTTTTCTTTTTTTGCGCATCAATATAACACAAAAGCGGCAACACTTTAAAAGCGTTTAGCAAAACGTGGTTTTATGTAAAAATGTGGTTTTCACTTATTGTTTTGTTTATAATAATTGTTTAATTTTTCATTTGTTATACATTTATGAGTTTTAAATTGATTTCACTTTCACACTTTTTCTTCATCAAATGTTCGAACTTTCATGGTTCAAAAGCCAAAAATTTGTGATTTTATGTATTTTAATTTCATCTCCTAGACGAGCCCCCATTTGTAGAATTTATGGTGTTTTGGGCCATGAAACTTCGAACGAAAAATAAAAAGAATGTATATTGTAACGACTCTTCGTTGGTTCTTTTAGATTATTGAACAAACACGACAGTAAAAGACAGATCTTTAGTTAACAAAATCTCAAACTTTATTTATCAACCAGTTACAGCAACTTCCGATTTTAATTACAATGAATTCCAGGGTCTCCAATTTATGCACGATGAACTTCACTGCTTTTCCACAGTTTGAATCAATAATACTCGGAATCGTAAAATCTGTATTTACTATTCCACTAAGTTCAAATTCTTTTACTATTAGTACCCAGGCTCAAGTACCACCGATTATTCCTTATGCTTTCGAATATTTGTAAAACACTTTTAATTGCAAAATCAAAACTGATTCTCTGATATTTTGTTCGCCTCTTTTATATTCAAAAACAAATAAGCAGAATATTCTGGTACTCACTGTAGTTGTTTCTAGAAAAAATAGGCCACTCCTCCTTTTAATTTCATTAATGTAAACAAATTTAATTTACATTAATTTATGCAACTTGTATTAGTTAACTTTTACTTCATCTTTGAATGTAGAAAACATTTAGGCGGAACGTATTGGTTTTTTATGATTAAATGAAATTAACCCATTCTGGACGAAGTTTATTACAATATTTACAAAAATAAAA
>CAVNZG010000695.1:185707-228662 GCA_963693315.1 Diogma glabrata
GAAAACCCATCAAATGTTTTATTAATATATTAAATGGAAATTGGTAATTATAAAAGTATTAGAAAAAAAGAATATATTTAGAATATGCTTTCAGTAAAAAGACCTATTATTGATGTGTTAAGAAAACGATGTTGTGAAAACATGTATTTGGTCTATTATGTAAATTTGTTATCTGAGAGAACCCAACAAATGTTATATCGATAGTAAATTTTAATTTTTATTTCATTTTATTTTAGAACGTTGGTAGTTATTTTGAAGTGATGAGATTAAAAAATAATTTAGTAGGCTTTAAAATTTTGTGTTTTTAAGCTTTATGAGATATAAAGAAAAGAATTTGAGAAAATTTTATTATTATTTTAAGGGTTCCGTACTTTGAAAAAATAGAACAAAACCCTTATGGTGAGGACTTGATTGTTTATTATCCATTATTCACAACGACTTTCTCACTGAAAATGAAAATATATTTATTTACGTATATTTATGTGGTAAGATAAGGCGAAAATGACAAATATGTGCCGATTTCGAGACTGAGGTGATATATAACCGTAAAAACTTAAATTTTTGAAAACTTTCAGTCAATCATAGACTATAAAGCTTATGGAAGACACCAATGGTACTTGGCTGAACATAATCAAGAATTTTTAAAAAAACTGTTTAATTGCGAAACACTTAATTTCACATCTTTTTTCGCACAATGTTGTTTTGTTTATTATTTATTTAGAGTAAATAACAATCGATTTAAGCTTTTATGCTATCCTCAAGAACTTTTATAAAATTGTTTTGTTAATTTTTTAAAATTATTAGTCAAAGACTATAGTTTTTATCTGTGTGTTTCCGTTGTATGTAATAATTTTATTAATTTTCGAATGCATTGCTTTAGACTTATTTTCGAATATTTCTTTTACTTTTTCATGAGTTGTTCATGTCATGAGTTGAGGCCTGTTTACATAAAAACGATACTTTTATTTTTAGTCGCGCTATAGTGCAACACGCAGTGATTAGTAGAATTACTATAGCCAAATAAAAAGTTGGTGCCATTCAGATAATACTAGGAATTGGCGCTCATTAGCGTGATTGTAACTTTGATTAACTTCGACATTTAGTTGTTCAATAGTGAAAAGAAACTGTTTTCTTGTACTTAGTAACTGTAACTTATTTTAAATGAATCCTTATGATAATGTGGAGTGTAGTAAATTATTAAACGAGTATCTGTTATTTTGTTGTGTAGTGTAGTAAATTTTAGACTCTCGCTTATAGTGTTAATCTGATCCGCATAATTATCGGGTACGTGGCATGCAAAATGCAATAAAATTGAGCATAAATAGAATCCTAGGGTGATAATCATAAATTTTATGCTTGTTAGTTATATAGACGTAATTGTCCTTAGGCTACTAAACTAACATAAACTAATAGTTAGTGTTCCATAGTGAAAGAAAAACTTTTGTTTGTAATTAGTATCCGTAAGTTATTTATTAATATCTAGGACAATTTTTTTTGTTGTATAGTGTAGTTTTCACAATAGTTATATAGAAGTATTAGTCTTTAGACTATTAAATTAAAATGAACTATTAAATTAATTTAAATTAATTAAATTCAATTTATCCTCAATTAAAAATAAAATTTTTTTTTGTTTAAATAAATTTAAAAGAAAAAGAAAAGAAAATATATGTTTGAGTGACTTGTTGTTGTGTTGTTCGTCTGTTTCATCATACAGATTAAACCTTGTTAAACGGTGTAGAAAATATTCTTGTTGTTATTTGTGGTTTACAACTGTCGAACTCATGGTGTAGCGAAATCGAAAGCCAAGGTAGAAAAACATACGACCAAAAATGAGGAAACAATTTTAAATTCGAACTGAAAAGGAAGGTGATATATGTTTTGAGTTCTGATCCGCCGGGTGTTCCAGCGAGGTTTATATGATTGATTCGAGGCAAACATCCGTTTTTCTAGGCTCCGAATTCACCACAACTGTCTGACTCAACGATCTCAGGTGATTACTTTCACGCTTGTCGCTTCTTCTTCCAATGGTCGCAGCACTCAACACCATCCTCAAAATTTAAATATCTGCATTCGCCATTCAACTGCGTTCATTAAACTTCACAATAGTAGCTGTTATTTTTTTTTCCTGCACGCGTTCATCATTCATCGACATAGTCAAATTTTCAACAATTAATTATTCAAACCAAATCAACCATAATTATCAAATTTATATACCAACATTACCTGTGTCAATAGTTATTATTTGGGTGACACTCGTTCATCATCCATCGATATAGTCAAATATTTAACAATTAACTATTCAAACCAAATCAACCAAAATTATTAAATTTATATACCAACATTACCTGTGTCAATAGTTATTATTTGTTCGGCACTCGTTCATCATCCATCAATATAGTCAAACGTTCAACAATTGATTATTCAAACCCAAATCAACCAAAATTATTAAATTTACATACCAACATTACCTGTGTCAATAGTTATTATTTGTTTGGCACTCGTTCATCATCCACCGATATAGTCAAATATTTAACAATTAACTATTCAAACCAAGTCAACAAAAATTATCAAATTTATATAACAACATTACCTGTGTCACTAGTTATTATTTGTGTGGCACTCGTTCATCATCCATCAATATAGTCAAACGTTCAACAATTGATTATTCAAACCAAATCAACCAAAATTATTAAATTTACATACCAACATTACCTGTGTCAATAATTATTATTTGTTTGGCACTCGTTCATCATCCACCGATATAGTCAAATATTTAACAATTAACTATTCAAACCAAGTCAACAAAAATTATCGAATTTATATACCAACATTACCTGTGTCAATATTTATTATTTGGGGTAGCACTCGTTCATCATCCACCGATATAGTCAATTATTCAACAATTAATGATTCAAACCAAATCAACCATACTTATCAAATTTATATACCAACATTACCTGTGTCAATAGTTATTTTGTTTTGATGGCACTCGTTCAACGTCCATCCACATAGGAACCAATTTAATTATCAGCTGATATAACGACATCATTCATTGTATCACTGAACCGTCGGTGTACCAGGATAGATGGAGTGGACCGAGAAGAATGAGTGGCTAATTTGTCCCGATAAAGGGAGGGGGATCTAACCTAACCTAGTTAACTTATAATTTTATTTCATTTTTTTTGTATGAATGTGTATGGAGGTGTATGTCTTTATGAATTGAATGAATTTTGCATGCATGTATATTTAGGAGTGATCGCTTATAAGTATATGTGAGGCTGTGAGAGTGTGAATGTATGTAGATATGGGGAGAATTCTATTTACTACTACCAGTCTCATTTATGGTAGAATTCACCACCAAACTATATTAAATTGATTACTTGAATTTTAATTTTCTTTAACCCGCTTTAAAGCATTGTAGCTAGTTTGAATATTGAATTTAATTTGATTGGTTATACAGATTATGAGAGTTACAAATTTCATCATTACCGGTTATCATTCATTGGCATTCCTAGATCAAGTTGAACGTCTTCTTGTTGGAAACAGAGGTTGGTCCAAAATCCTAGATATTGGGTTGTTTGGACAAAGATCGAACTTTAGTGTCACTCGGGGAAACGGGGTGTGTTAACCGTGTTCAGGCTCCACAGCTGCTGCCATATGGAAGCGAGTGATTTTCATTGCATGATGCCACGAATCATTTTCTTTAATTAATAGGATTACCTGATCTGTAATAACACTTTTTTTTATCGAAGTTATAAAGCACAAAACAAACGATATATTACTGTATATGGCATAATGCTTGGACCCAAACTCTCCAATCAATCCAATTTTGTTTTCGATATTTCTACGGATAGTAAGTAATCTTTATCACACTGGATGTCGGAGTTCTCTTTTCTATGAAAGACGACTGTATGTGTATATGTGAGTGTGAGTGTATGTGAGTGATTGTGTGGGTTGGACGCGCTGATCGTAGGTCTTTCGCAAACGGGGTCGCCAGAGTCTGCATTTTCCACTTGTATTTTTTTTTCCATTTCTGTAACTCTTCGTAAATTTCATTTAACGTACATTTCTGCATTTGTGTTGAAGCAGCAGGTATTACTCCATCAAATCCACGAGGACTGAGCTTTAGTCGTTAAGGCGTAAAATTACTCTAGGTACGCATCCTGCTATGCCATTCTCATTGGTTCGCCAATGAGAAATCTCTTCATTACAAATTGGCGCCCAACGTGAGGCTCCTCTAAGGGTTTCTACAGCAATGTAGGACTCTGGAGGAGTCCCTTCACATTACAAAAAACTTTGAAAAATTTTTTTTTTAAATTTTTCTTCTCAAATTAAATTTTCCGTTTCCACCCAACCATAGTTAGAGGCTCTGGCGACGGGAAGCAACTCCATGCTTCATACGCACAGGAGCGAAGGAAGTCTGAGACCCCGCAGACTTTCTTTGATGGGGTTTTGCGTCCCCACGCCTCCAGCAATATCTCCTTTTTGATTTTCTGAAACGCAAGGGTGAGAATGATTCTGCGGGATCATTCTCAATGGGCTTTACAAACCTACGAACCCTAGTAACGGCTGGGTTTCTTACTGGCACGGGGAATGCCGGAGGTGACCAGATGCCAGGATTAGATATTTGTGAAATGGTGTATACGCCTACCACATCCATTCTGGTCATCTGGTTATGCTCTGGATTCGCTGTGGCAGCGAGATTCGCAGCTGGGCTAACGACTCCATAACGTTAGAGTCACCTCCCTGGAGCGTTAGCACCCTATGGTCTGAGTTGTCCAGTTCTCGCGAATGATACTGGGGAGCATCTTCCAAAGCAGTTTGATATCAACTGCTGAGGGAAGATGTTCGCCCAGCCTTCATGTCGTGAGTTAATTGGATTATCTCAGATCATAGCACCTCATCCGTGTGTGTTGATGGTGAGAATCGAGAGTGACAGGTGACGAGAATAGAATGATGGTGCAGAGGATTTATCTTCTGACCATCCTATCGTCCCCTGTCGTTCAAGTGATACACTACCAGAACACACCCAATCTCATTCCTTTCCCACCCTACCTTTCCCCATCCTTAGCTATCCCTTCTTGTTCCCCTTCCTTTATCCGATTCCCATCCTGTAGAGTAACTTATCTTAAACTTTCTTTGGTCCCAAAATTATAAAAACTAACTTCAACAAATGTTATGAATGAACTGCGATCATCACCTTCAACCCACTGCAAGTGATTACCCCATGGTTAGTCCGTCCGTCCGTCCTCCGTCCACAAAAAAATTGAATAAATAAATAAATATTTATAAATAATAAATAAATAAATATTTACAAATAATAAGTAAATAAATAATTATAAATAATAAATAAATAATTATAAATAATAAATGGATAAATAATTCAAGAAATACATAACAGCTGATAATATTAGGTACTAATACCCTCTTTTCTAAAAACATTTTAGGTCAGCACCAAATTCAATTAAATACCCTATTAAATACAACATCAAGAATAATTAATATATACAACATCAAGAATAAATAATATATACAACATCAAGAATAAATATTAAATACAACAACAAAACCAACATATATTCATAAATTATAAAGAACAACAAAAATGAAGAAATTAATTAAGGTAAATTGCGAAAAGGACCAACTAAAATCAAAATAATAACATTTTCGTTTTGTAAAACACGAAATTTTTTTTTACTTAGTTGATCCTTTCCCCAATTCAATTAGCATTAGCTAGAATAAGGTTAGGTTAGCTGATAGATAATTTCTTTTTTTGATATACCTGCTCTTTTTTTTGTATTTTGCGACCTTCGCGTCTCGGGAACCCCCAGATCTGCCCGGAATTGGATCTGGAAAGTTTTTTTTTATTTGCCACCTTCTGCCATAACTTTAGTATACCTGCTTTCTTTCTAGTTTCAACTTTTATCTTTGTTTGGTCAAATACCAGCATCATCGAGAATAATAGTATTTTTTTGTGTGTTTCACCCTCGGCTATTGTCAGATTACAATTTTCCCTATCCAATACTTTTGTCAATTGGTCAAATATCGCACGGTTGTTCTCGGTTTGAATATTCATAATGTCGGCTACAGATGGGATTGACGTTTCAGACAGATCTAGCTCCTGTGCGGTCTGCCAGCATTAGATAGTGCCGGCAGACGTTAAAATTCTCACCAGGTGTAACCACCTGTTCCATGACATCTGCCTCAACGATTGGTTGTTGCAGAATAATACCTGCCCGATATGTCGAGCCGCTTGCGTACGTTCGGAGCTGCAACGGCTGCCTCGAGGAACAGAAAAAAGTAATTACACTGTCGTGGCTTCACCTAAAAGACCTTACCCTCGAGCTCTCGCCGCCGAGTTGCACCAACGACGATTCAGCGCTGGAAATCAACTGTCATCGACTAGAGTACCAGGTGGTCTTCTTCCACCCCTCCACGCCAACATAATGAGAAGTGACCCGGCCCAGAGGTGTCTTGAGCAAGGTGAAGCTGCTGCCATGGCACGAGCTTCGCGCAAGATCGTTCATGCTCGGGTGGATCAAGAAATGGCTGCACTAAGAGACTCAATAGTCCAAAACCGTGCTCCTGCACCCGACGAACTGGGCCCTGAAGATCTTTCACCGGAAGAACTACATGCCATGTCTCACATCTCCCCACGGCAACAGTCTGCTCCGTCGGTACGCTCAGTAAGAGAAGAAGTGGGGCCACAAAATATTATACCAATGCCACCCATGTTCGCTGAACCTCATCTCGCTCCTGCTCCAGCCAGAATACGAGCACATCTCGAACAGCACTCTACAACAATTAGGAATTGGAACGTAACGTTCTCAGGTAGACCCGATGGTTTAGATGTTGAAGCGTTCATCTTCAGAATAGAGCGGCTGACGGAAATGTGTTTGAACAGTGACTTTACTATTGTCACCCGTTGTCTATACCTGTTGTTCACCGATCGAGCAGCTGATTGGTTCTGGAGATATTTTCGCCAGAACCGACAGCTTATTTGGACTGACTTGTGTCATGCTCTGCGAATAGAATTTCAGGACCGGCAGACGGACGAAGAAGTGAAGGAACGGATGAGGTCCAGGAAACAGAGACCCACGGAACTATTTGATGAATTCTTACAGTCAATTTATCGACTGGCAGATAAACTACGAGTACCGATGTCGGATGTGGAATTGTTATCCATGATTCAAAATAACTTACGATTGGAAATCAGAAAGGATCTGCTCTATGTAACCATTTATGGATTGGAACATCTGCGCCAACTCTGCCGAGCCCGAGAAAAATTGTGGGCCGAGTCCATATCAAGACCGCGCGATTTTAATATTAGACCATCTAGACCGGTGTCTGAGGTGGATTTAGATTGTGAATTTTCTCAAATATAAATTAGTGAATTACCGATTCTTTACCAATTGCATCTAATGAACTCGCTGCAATTCTGTCAGCTCCAAATATGAAACGAATCACCAGTTCCACTATTTGTTGGAACTGTAAAAGACCTGGTCATCGGTGGCACGACTGTCGTGAAGCTCAACGTTTGTTTTGTTGGGGATGTGGAAAGGACGATGTGTTGTGTCCTAATTGTGAAAATTGTCGGGGAAACCGAAGGAGGGGGCCAGAATCCCAACACCTTTTCTCGCTCCCAGGACACATCTTAGACTCATCTGAGCCTAAAAATGGTCTGTCTCCAGATACTACAATTATTTCGTCTAACAACCCATTTCTTTATGACGCAGTCTCAAACTCAGCTTCAACCTTCAATTTGCGGAATAACTCTTTGAACGCACCACCTGCCAATAATTCGAACCATAACGAACCTGCTGAAAGGTTGTACGCCCCTATAGCACAGTTTCAAAATACTGCTTCTGATACCCTGGTCTGATATCCACTCATGATGCTGAATTGAAATTATTGAAGCAAACACCCGCTCATGCTGAACCACAACCATTGTGTACCAACATCAAATCGTTCCAACAGCGATTGAATGAATACCTGAAAATACGTTCGAGGATATTTATCGATTCATTATCATATTTGAAACTTCCATCGCGCTCTGCACTCCGTTCTCATATTTATTGGCAACAACGACGCTTGTTTAATTCCAAAACCATTTCCTCTATTGTGAAATTGGAAAACGATGTGAGATCTTATGCCACAGTGTCAATATTGAGTAAACAACATACTGGACTGTTGGATAGTGGAGCGTCCTTGACTGTAATTGGTGGTGATTTTGCTAAAGAAATCGTACAGACTCCAGACCTTCTGACTTATTCATCTGCAATAGTTCGTACTGCCGATGGCCAAAGACAGAAGATCTTGGGATTTGTAAAAACAAAAATTTCGTTTATGAACCAAGTCAGGTCACTGGATGTGTTCGTTATCCCGTCTCTAACCCAAGATCTATACTTAGGTATAGATTTCTTTAATGCTTTTGGCTTGTTTAACCCAATATTTAACTTACCTACATTTTCGACTACAGAGTCAGTAATTTCAGAGTTGTCTATGGACAATCAGGAACGCTTACAGAACGCTATTCAACTTCTACCATCATTTTCGAAAATGGGTCTGGGTCGAACACATTTGATAGAACATGTGATTGATGTGGGGACGGCTGCTCCCATCAAGCAACGTCACTATCCGATTTCGCCCGCCATTGAGAGACTGATGGGAGAAGAACTGGATAGAATGTTATTTCTGGGTATTATAGAGGTCTCTAACAGTCCATGGTCGAGCCCAGTGGTTTTAATTCGCAAACCTGGAAAAAATCGTCTTTGTTTGGACAGCAGAAAGGTGAATACCGTTACGAAAAGGATGCGTACCCTCTCCCACAGATAGATGGAATCTTGAGTCGCCTGCCACAGAGTAATTTCATTTCCAGCTTGGATTTGAAAGACGCTTTCTGGCAGATACCTCTAGAAAAACACTCCCGAGAGAAAACTGCTTTTACGGTCCCAGGGCGGCCATTGTATCAGTTCGTAAGAATGCCTTTCGGACTGTGCAATGCGCCGCAATCAATGACTAAATTAATGGACCAAGTAATTCCTCCACATCTCAAGTCGTGCGTCTTCATATACTTGGATGATCTTCTAATAGTTACAGATACCTTTGAGGCCCATCTGAAACTGTTAGAAGATATCTCCCAGTGTCTTAGACGTGCGAACTTGACGATAAATGTGGAAAAAAGTAAGTTTCTCTTGCCGGATGTGAAATATTTGGGATATGTCGTGAGAGGTGGTACGTTAAAAATCGATCCTGATAAAACTCAGGCCATTTCTGAATTTCCTACACCGCGTACGTCCAAACAGATTCGACGATTCCTAGGTATGGCGGGTTATTATCGCCGTTTCATATCCGATTTCTCTGCTATGTCCTCTCCGATATCAGATTTGTTGAAGAAAAATTCTAATGAATTCATATGGACACAAGAAGCTGAAACATCATTTAAAAATCTCAAAAATGCTCTGGTGTCAGCACCAGTTGTTATCAATCCCGACTATACTAAACCCTTTACTCTCCAGTGCGACGCTAGTAATGACGGTATAGGTTGTGTACTGCTACAGTGTGAAATGGACGGTATGAAACATCCCATAGCGTACATGTCCAAAAAACTAAATTCTGCGCAGTGCAACTACTCAACTAGTGAGAAAGAGTGTCTAGCCGCCGTACTGGGAGTAAAGAAATTTAGAGCGCATGTCGAGGGTCAGGCCTTTAAGATCGTAACTGACCATTCTTCATTAAAATGGTTAAAGCAAGAGAAAGACCTATTTGGTCGATTAGCTCGTTGGAGCTTGAAATTGCAGGGTTACGTCTTTGATATTGAGTACCGTAGAGGAAAATTAAATACGGTTCCTGACACTCTATCAAGACGTGACTCTGTCGATGTCATTTCTGAACTATGTCCAGTGCCTGATATAGATCTTAAGTCACCTTTCTTCAACACTTCTCGATATTTGGAGTTGGTAAATCTAGTTACCGAAGCAGACGGTACACTGCCTGATCTGAAAGTAATTTCTGGTCGGGTATATAAACGATTGGCTTGTCTGGATCACGATATTCCTTCAGAAAGTGAGGTTTGGAAATTGTGGTTACCTGAGGAATACGCCAACGAGTGTATTGCAAGGGCCCATAATCCTCCTACCTCATCTCATGGAGGTTTAGCGAAAACATTGTATCATATCCGTAAATTTTACTATTGGCCTCGGATGTATACCCAAGTTAAAACGTTCATAAGGAATTGTAAAACTTGTAAAGAAATCAAAGCACCAAATGTTCCACTTCGTGCTCCCATGGTATCTCCTATGAAAACTGAACGAATTGGTCAGCGACTTTATATAGATATTCTTGGCCCTTACCCTCGCTCAAAGGCCGGGAATATTGCTATTCTGGTGATATTAGATCACGTAACTAAATATCCATTTTTGTTTCCTTTACGGAAACTAACTGCTGAACCAATTTGTCAATTATTGGCTACCAATGTCTTTCATGTATTTGGTTGTCCAGAAGTACTTGTGTCCGATAATGGGACTCAATTTAAATCTAAACTGTTTGAAGATTTCTTGGCGAAGCACGGAGTGAAACAAACATTACTAGCGTTATATTCACCTCAAGCTAACGCTTCTGAGCGAGTAAATAGGAGTGTTTTGTCAGGTATTCGAGCCTGTTTAAAGGAGGAGCATTTAATTAAGATCTGCACTTGAGCGAGATCGCTTGTGCACTACGTTGTTCTCTTCACCAAACTCTTAAATACTCCCTCTATTTCGCAATGTTTGGAATACCTATGGTGACTCATGGTTCGTCTTACGATTTGCTACGACGACTGAACAGTCTTCCTGAACCAGGGGAAACGATTCTACGCCCTGACTACCTTAATAAGATTCGGACTCGAATTCTTGATTTAACTGCCGAAGCATTTGTCAAGAGTGCTGAAAGATATAATCTACGAGCTCCAGTAACTTTGTTTAAACCAGATGATACGGTGTTCCGAAGGAACTTTATTTTGAGTGACGCCGGTAAAAAATCATCTGCTAAACTTGCACAGAAGTTTGTTAAAACCAGAGTAATAAGGTTAGTAGGGACCGTGGCCTACGACCTGGATGACCTGGTTTCCAAACGTAGAGGTGTTTATCATTCCAAGGACATTCGAGCCTAACATCGGTAATAAAATTTTTTTTGATAATATATTTCGTTTATGTTTCACAGCCATTGTAGGTCAGTGATATCGACGACCTTAAAGTATAAGGGTGGTTTCGTTTCGAAATAACAGTTCAGGGAGTGTGTACCAACTTTGGAGTTCATGCCTTGTTTAGGGTCAATTTCAGAATTTCTTTCCCTGATAGTGGCAATTGTAAATTCAGAGATTGAATGTGTTGAATTTGGTTCAATTGGTTACTTTGAAACTATTTGAACAAACTTCAGAATCACCTAGTCGGATGCGTACAACAGTGTGGCCCGGCTAACGTAGTCGGAGAAGCATGAGACTCTTAATAGTTCAGATGTAGGGTTCGAGCCTGTAAGACATAAGTACGTAGACGTAGTTGGAACCATAGTGAAAGGAGTATGCTAGATGTTACGTCGCTTTTCGAGTCCTCTCATTTTGATTTTTTTTGGTGACTTTCGAGTCCGGGAACCCCTAGATCTGCCCGGAATCGGGTCTGGAAAGTTTTGTTTATCCATCGCTCACAATAGATTAGTATACTATTTTCCTCTCTACCTCTCAAGATTTTTTTTTGTATTTGTAGATAACTGATATATTTTTGATCTATTTCGTTTTCAATTCAGTTCTGTATGTATGGTCGGCGTTTCCTTATAAGCGTTTTGTTACACTTGGATTGAACGGCTACATACGCGCTCATACTATTTCAATTCAATCCTGTGCATGGTTACCCGTGGTTGAATTAGTTCGGTGTTATAGTAGATCCAGTGGAGATCGATGGTAGAATTTAGGACCAGCCTACGTCTTTTCAAGTTCTTTTTGGACCGTACGTTACCAAAAATTACTTGACCTGTAATGTAGACTGGAGCATGATATTGTAGAGCGGTAAAATTCCCGATTTATTCAGTGTCTGTTTTCTCATAAGTCATCATTTTGATTAACATACGTAGCTCATAATAGTTTCTCATCCATCCACAATCTATAGTCATATTTTCATATAGTTTCCGTACATAAATTTGTTCTTAGCATAAAATAATTAACAATAATATTTCGTTTACAATCCCCTATTATTGACTCATACTTCGTTTTCACCCGTCTTACGTTACCATACTGCTAGAATTTGAATTCTCTAAACACTAACCGTACTTGATCAACGAAGTTTTCAAACCTCAAGACAGCTGTGCATATTTGTCCAATCGACGCTCTAGACAAAATTATTATCCTACAATTCGTTATGCATTCGATTTCCTATATGGGTATTCTTATCACATTATCATTCCGTTATGGATCTGAATTTCACTGTAATACTGTTGTAAGTTGTTATTTTGTAATAAGTAAACATCAGAAAGTCGATTAAACTTACGTTTAATCCATTCTAATTCATTGATATTTCTTACTCGTGTGTTGGAAATAATTTATTTCGTCAAATTATTTGGCAATGTTAAGTATTACAAGGTAACAAACAGTTTTGTTTTAACGAAAAAAGGTCCTAACATTTATTTACACAATGTAAATTAATTTCCTTGCATCAAAAACACTTTTTCGAATTTTTCGATAAAAAAGAATTGCTATATAAGGAATGACTATACATTTTTTCAATCTCTTAGTCTATTACATTTTTCATTCGTTTGTTTGACGTCTCTGAGTCGATTATTATATTCATTCGCTGATGGAATTTCTATTTTGCACTTGAGCTGTCAATTTGAAAAAAAAATAAAACAATAAAAGGCGAATTTCTTGCTGATAGTTTATTTTGAAGAAAATGGAAACGTAATCTGGCCAGCAAGTAAGGTATTTTATTATCCAAATTATTGATAAATCTACTTCATTGAGTGAATAGCATGATCTTACAAGTTTAATTATCGCGCAAAGATATGATGTCGCTAGAAAACAAGTGTCTTTTTTTTTGGTTAATCTATTAAATACGCATTTTAAGGAATGTTCAAGAAGATTTTCAAGTGTATTTTATTTTATAAATATAAAAACGGGAGTGATCTCATAGTGAAACAGGTAATAATTTAAAAAGAAAATTAACCTAACAAACGAATTGTTTCAGGGCCATTTTTGTTACCTTAGACAGTTTTTTTTTGTTAAAATGCTTGGCAAGATCCTATAAATTAATGAGTCACGATACCCCGGAAAACTAGTCGCGCTATAGTGCAACACGCAGTGATTAGTAGAATTATTATAGCCAAATAAAAAGTTGGTGCCATTCAGATAATACTAGGAATTGGCGCTCATTAGCGTGATTGTAACTTTGATTAACTTCGACATTTAGTTGTTCAATAGTGAAAAGAAACTGTTTTCTTGTACTTAGTAACTGTAACTTATTTTAAATGAATCCTTATGATAATGTGGAGTGTAGTAAATTATTAAACGAGTATCTGTTATTTTGTTGTGTAGTGTAGTAAATTTTAGACTCTCGCTTATAGTGTTAATCTGATCCGCATAATTATCGGGTACGTGGCATGCAAAATGCAATAAAATTGAGCATAAATAGAATCCTGGGGTGATAATCAAAAATTTTATGCTTGTTAGTTATATAGACGTAATTGTCCTTAGGCTACTAAACTAACATAAACTAATAGTTAGTGTTCCATAGTGAAAGAAAAACTTTTGTTTGTAATTAGTATCCGTAAGTTATTTATTAATCTCTAGGACAATTTTTTTGTTGTATAGTGTAGTTTTCACAATAGTTATATAGAAGTATTAGTCTTTAGACTATTAAATTAAAATGAACTATTAAATTAATTTAAATTAATTAAATTCAATTTATCCTCAATTAAAAATAAAATTTTTTTTTGTTTAAATAAATTTAAAAGAAAAAGAAAAGAAAATATATGTTTGAGTGACTTGTTGTTGTGTTGTTCGTCTGTTTCATCATACAGATTAAACCTTGTTAAACGGTGTAGAAAATATTCTTGTTGTTATTTGTGGTTTACAACTGTCGAACTCATGGTGTAGCGAAATCGAAAGCCAAGGTAGAAAAACATACGACCAAAAATGAGGAAAAAATTTTAAATTCGAACTGAAAAGGAAGGTGATATATGTTTTGAGTTCTGATCCGCCGGGTGTTCCAGCGAGGTTTATATGATTGATTCGAGGCACACATCCGTGTTTCTAGGCTTCGAATTCACCACAACTGTCTGACTCAACGATCTCAGGTGATTACTTTCACGCTTGTCGCTTCTTCTTCCAATGGTCGCAGCACTCAACACCATCCTCAAAATTTAAATATCTGCATTCGCCATTCAACTGCGTTCATGACACTTCACAATAGTAGCTGTTATTTTTTTTTTCCTGCACGCGTTCATCATTCATCGACATAGTCAAATATTCAACAATTAATTATTCAAACCAAATCAACCATAATTATCAAATTTATATACCAACATTACCTGTGTCAATAGTTATTATTTGGGTGACACTCGTTCATCATCCATCGATATAGTCAAATATTCAACAATTAATTATTCAAACCAAATCAACCAAAATTATTAAATTTATATACCAACATTACCTGTGTCAATAGTTATTATTTGTTCGGCACTCGTTCATCATCCATCAATATAGTCAAACGTTCAACAATTGATTATTCAAACCCAAATCAACCAAAATTATTAAATTTACATACCAACATTACCTGTGTCAATAGTTATTATTTGTTTGGCACTCGTTCATCATCCACCGATATAGTCAAATATTTAACAATTAACTATTCAAACCAAGTCAACAAAAATTATCAAATTTATATAACAACATTACCTGTGTCACTAGTTATTATTTGTGTGGCACTCGTTCATCATCCATCAATATAGTCAAACGTTCAACAATTGATTATTCAAACCAAATCAACCAAAATTATTAAATTTACATACCAAAATTACCTGTGTCAATATTTATTATTTGGAGTGGCCCTCGTTCATCATCCACCGATATAGTCAAATATTCAACAATTAATGATTAAAACCAAATCAACCAAAATTATCAAATTTATATACCAACATTACCTTTGTCAATAGTTATTATTTGTTTGGCACTCGTTCATCATCCATCGATATAGTCGAATATTTAACAATTTACTATTCAAACCAAGTCAACAAAAACTATCAAATTTATATAACAACATTACCTGTGTCAATATTTATTATTTGGGGTGGCACTCGTTCATCATCCACCGATATAGTCAATTACTCAACAATTAATTATTCAAACCAAATCAACCAAAATTATTAAATTTATATACCAACATTACCTGTGTCAATAGTTATTATTTGTTTGGCACTCGTTCATCATCCACCGATATAGTCGAATATTTAACAATTAACTATTCAAACCAAGTCAACAAAAATTATCAAATTTATATAACAACATTACCTGTGTCAATATTTATTATTTGGGGTGGCACTCGTTCATCATCCACCGATATAGTCAATTATTCAACAATTAATTATTCAAACCAAATCAACCAAAATTATTAAATTTATATACCAAAATTACCTGTGTCAATAGTTAATATTTGTTCGGCACTCGTTCATCATCCACCGATATAGTCAAATATTTAACAATTAACTATTCAAACCAAGTCAACAAAAATTATCGAATTTATATAACAACATTACCTGTGTCACTAGTTATTATTTGGGGTGGCACTCGTTCATCATCCACCGATATAGTCAATTATTCAACAATTAATGATTCAAACCAAATCAACCATAATTATCAAATTTATATACCAACATTACCTGTGTCAATAGTTATTTTGTTTTGATGGCACTCGTTCAACGTCCATCCACATAGGAACCAATTTAATTATCAGCTGATATAACGACATCATTCATTGTATCACTGAACCGTCGGTGTACCAGGATAGAAGGAGTGGACCGAGAAGAATGAGTGGCCAATTTGGCCCGATAAAGGGAGGGGGATCTAACCTATGGGGTGAGTTAACTTATAATTTTATTTCATTTTTTTTGTATGAATGTGTATGGAGGTGTATGTCTTTATGAATTGAATGAATTTTGCATGTATGTATATTTAGAAGTGATCGCATATAAGTATATGTGAGGCTGTGTGAATGTATGTAGATATGGGGAGAATTCTATTTACTACTACCAGTCTCATTTATGGTAGAATTCACCACCAAACTATATTAAATTGATTACTTGAATTTTAATTTTCTTTAAACCGCATTAAAGCATTGTAGCTAGTTTGAATATTGAATTCAATTTGATTGGTTATACAGATTATGAGAGTTACAAACTTCATCATTACCGGTTATCATTCATTGGCATTCCGAGATCAAGTTGAACGTCTTCCTGTTGGAAACAGAGGTTGGTCTAAAATCCTAGATATTGGGTTGTTTGGACAAAGATCGAACTTTAGTGTCACTCGGGGAAACGGGGTGTGTTAACTGTGTTCAGGCTCCACAGCTGCTGCCATATGGAAACGAGTGATTTTCATTGCATGATGCCACAAATCATTTTCTTTAATTAATAGGATTACCTGATCTGTAATAACACTTTTTTTTATCGAAGTTATAAAGCACAAAACAAACGATATATTTCTTTATATGGCATAATGCTTGGACCCAAACTCTCCAATCAATCCAATTTTGTTTTCGATATTTCTACGGATAGTAAGTAATCTTTATCTCACTGGATGTCGGAGTTCTCTTTTGTATGAAAGACGACTGTATGTGTATATGTGAGTGTGAGTGTATGTGAGTGATTGTGTGGGTTGGACGCGCTGATCGTAGGTCTTTCGCAAACGGGGTCGCCAGAGTCTCCATTTTCTCTTGTATTTTTTTTCCATTTCTGTAACTCTTCGTAAATTGCGTACATTTCCGCATTTGTGTTGAAGCAGCAGGTATTACTCCATCAAATCCACGAGGACTGGGCTTTAGTCGTTAAGGCGTAAAATTACTCTAGGTACGCATCCTGCTATGCCATTCTCATTGGTTCGCCAATGAGAAAGCTCTTCATTACAGTGCAAGCTATTATTAAAGCAAAAAATAACAAAGCAATTTTTGTCGACTGCATAGATCATTCAATTAATTTATGTGGCCAACACTCATTTGCACAAAATGTAGCTTGTGTAACATTTTTCGGAACAGTGGAAGCCATTTTTACATGTTTTTCTGCTTCGACTAGCCGCTGGGGAGAGCTTGTTAAACACAACAAAGCAACTGTTAAAAGACTCTTAACAACGCATTGGAGTGCTCATTATGCTGCAGTAGAAGTGTTGGCGGAAAATTTTGATGGGATTGTGGCTGCAATTGAGAAGTTAAGTGATCAACAAGAAAATGTAGACACCAGAGGTGCTGCACAGAACCTTATCCATGCAGCATGTGATTTTATGTTTCTTTGCTATCTTTTGTTTTGGAATGATATTCTAAGGGAAATAATATCTGTGCTCAGATTGGATTGCAAAGCAAGGGCTTGAATATTGATCAATTAGTTATAAAAATAGAGTCAATTCGTAACGAAGTCACATTGTAGAAGAGGCGAAAAAATCGGAGGACAATGACATTCCAATGGAAAGCCGAATTCGTTGTAAAAACGTAAAAACCAATGACTGGTGAGTTTGCCCCTGACACTGAGAGCTCAACTTAAAAAGGGCATGTTGGAATGTCTTGACCGATTCAGTGTTGAAATCCGAACTAGACTTAAGTCAGTTCAAGATTTAGCTTCATTGTTCGAGGTTGTGCAGACAAACCCTTAGCTTTTGGCGAACAGTGAAGAGTTGAAATTATCTGTATCAAATTATCCTCATAGAGAAACCAGGTTGAGAAGGCATTTAAAAGGGGCCAATGTTACAGTTTCTAACTGGGTGTACCTAGACTTTTTGAAATTCATCGTAGAATGAGATTTTTTAGAATTTCTTCCGAATCTTACGGTCGCACTAAAGTTATTTATGACTATTTGCGTATTAGTAGCTTCGTGTGAGAGGAGTTTCAGCAAATTAAAATTAATCAAAATTTACTTGCAAGCAACAATGACCCCAATGTAGCTTATTAATAATAATGCTCATTTGTATTAATTAAAGAAAATTATAAATTCCGTTTATCGGCTTTTTATTATTATTGACAGTTTTTATTTTTGAGGTGACACCACAATATCCGCCACGGGTGCCACCCATGCTAGCTACGCTACTGATCCAACCCCTTGATAACTTCGTCCATAAAACGCTGAAAGGTCTGGGCCACATTACTCAGACCATAAGGCATTCTAATGAACTCGAAAAGACCAAATGGCACCGTTATTGCCGTGTACATCTTCTGCGGCTACAGGTATTTGATGGTAAGCACGTACTAGATCAATTTTTGAAAAAATCTTTGAACCATAGAGGTGCATTGAAAAATCTTGAATATGGGGAATAGGATACCGATCTGGTACCGTTACCGCATTAAGACGGCGGTAGTCCCCACAAGGCCTCCAATCATTTGGCTCTTTTTTAGGTACAAGATGGAGCGGTGACGATACACACGAGGAAGAAGGCTTTACTAATCCTAGTTGAACCATCTGATCAAAGTCGTTCTTGGCAATGCTGTATTTTTCAGGCTCCAGCCGACGTGGTCTAGAAAAAGGAAGGCGTCCTTCAGTGATTATACGATGAACCACGTTGTGGTTTACTGGGCCGTCATCTGGGCTCCATTGTAAGAGAGGGGAACTCTTGGAGAATAGCTCCATATGTTCCATTAATGGTAAACTGTCTCGGTGTTAATGTTTTATCATTCGATAAAATAGTGGCCACCGTAAGTGATGTTCTTTCATCAAGCAAGCGCTTACGCTTGAGGTCGACAATAATGCCGAATTTTGAAAGAAAGTCAGCACCTATTATAGGTTTATTAACTGACGCAACGACAAATGGATGTCGTAATTCACGACGGAGACCCAGATCAAGACACAGCGATTTAGTACCAAAAGTCTTAATATTTGAATTATTAGCGGCAGTAAGGACTAAATGTTCGTCTGGTGAAAGATTTTTAAAATAAAAATTTGGGATGACTGATATATCAGCTCCCGTATCAATTAAAAATTGAATCTTACTTTTAAGACAACGAACGAACATGTGGCGATTATCATTAGTCCCATCATTAGCCGCAACTGTAGAGGGACTTTTTAGTTTTCCGAATTAGGTTTAACACACCACTAGAGTTGTGATGTTGACATCGTTTTTCACAACGTCTACCTCGCTGTCCATAACGTTTATGCCACCAACAAACGTAGTTAGCACTAGACGGTTAGAACTAGACGGTTTAAATGATCTGCTAGTACTTCGTCGACTTGACGAACTTCGATCCCGTCTATATGAACTACCCCTGTGACCACGTTCAAAGCGGTCTAAGCGGGACCGTAGTTCAGAAATTGATTTGGTTAAGTCCTGAACCAAGCTATTAAAATCATTATTTTGTGCACATGACGTTGAAACTTGGCTTGTTGATGCCTGATTCTGGTCAACGTTGGCACAGAATTAGGATTCTTGGGGACGTGCTGGGTCCCAAAGTTTGTCCGCAAGAGTAAAACGTTTTTGCAACGGGTCTCCCTCGAAAGCAATAACAATATCTTTGATATGTGTTGGAAGACGTGTTATCCAGAGGTTGTATAACAGAGCCTCTGTCACTGCTGGAGAAGAACTGGCTTTTTGTTCTAGCCGGCGGTAGAATCTGGAGAGAGAATCATTTCCCATGTCTACCTTAGAAATCAGTCCCTGAGTTCGTTTAGACTCAGTCTCTATTGTGTGACTGAGAACTGCGTTTTTTATAGCGTCATACTTATCAGTCTGGGGAGGGTTCTTTATTAGGTCCCTATTAGGTCCCCTACTTATTAGGTCCCTATTAGGTCCCTAACCAGCGAAGGTCCCTAACCATTAGGTCCCTAACCAGCGAAGGTCCCTAACCATTAGGTCCCTAACCAACGAAGCGCGGCAACGACTTTAATGTATTTTGTTTTGTCACTGATCAATTTCCGGCTTTCGAAAGTAGTCTCAGCATGGAGAAACCACAATTCGGAATCATTTTCCCAAAAGGCATTTAACTCTACCGTATCCGTCGCATTAATTTGTGACGATGTTGCGGATTGAGAGTCTTGTTGTTGTTTAGATGCTTGTGGGACATAAATATAATACCGAAGTGAAGTCCCACAAGACCTTTGATTGTTGGTTTGTCACTCGCAGTATAACCTAATTCTTCGTAAATAATTTGGAATATTGCAATTTTCCTTTTGTCATTTGCTTCGCCGAGGTCATTAGCTAATAAGAAGTTTTCGAAATCACCTTTCCATTTGTTCCACTTGTTTGTATTGTTCTTTTTTTCTTTAACAAATGGTTCTATGCGGAACGATGATGCCATTTTGTTTTTCTGATGAAATATTTTCGGTGAAAATATCCAACTATTCTAATTTTTCTTTGGTTCTAAACTTCTGACACCATGTATCAATGTATCGTTGTTTGTTATATTGTATTTGTTTAAACTATTTATTATTGTATGAATAAAGAAGACATTGATTTAAACAACTTATAAGTTTTATTGTGTTCACTTTGAAGTTTACAAGTTCGAATAAATCTGAAGTTAGTTACATTTACAAAACTAATGGTAAGTGACGACATCTATGTGACAAAATGTACATTTTGATGCTGGCCTTTGCATGTATTTTTCAAATGAGTGTAAACGTGCCCGTATGTAATGATAGAAAATCGTTCAAAGTTTAAAATTTTAATTTTTTTAAGATTGTCAGACTGTGTCAGGCAGGTGTCAGGTTAACATGTTTTTTGTAATTTTGTACAAAAAACGTGTTGCCAATAAAAAATAATGCGTTTTGGAGTGAAAACACGATGTCATGCTGGAGAAATGGTGTCAGGCCGGCGAAATGTGTTTTGGCAGCCTGACACCGAAACTACGTTAAAAAGGGCAGCCTGATACGACCTGACAGCAGGTTTCAAATCAACGTCGCGAGTTCATCTAGAGGTATCATTCAAATAAGCGGCCTGGCACGTATGTCAGGCTGGAGAAATGACACGCTGATTTGGTATTTTCTTTTGCTGTTGTAGTGACCGGTGCGGTGTTGCTCCTTTGGCTCCATGTCCAGATTCCGGAACTCTTCTTCAGTAACAAATCTTCCTTCGTCAGGTTGGTTGGTTTTTCTGGACAGTTGAAAAGGTGTTCTGCATCTTGTGACATGCCCTCACATACGGGACACTTGTCAACAATTTTCTGGTCACTTTTATTCGTGTAGCTATTTACGATGCGTGATCAGCGGATTTTAAATACGCTAGAATGGATCTGGTGCTGCCCGATAGTTTGACCGCTTCTGAAGTGGACTGTGGTAGTTTGCTATGGAGAACTCGATCTGGGGCGTAGTTCCATATTGTGCCCTCAAGAATTTAGGTGTGAATTGTTTTTAAGCACGTTTTATACGTAAGCTCGTCGATCTTACCAGTGGCTTGGTTGTTTCTGACATCATTTAAGAAGCACTTCACGGTTCTCCTTATGTCTGTAGGTTGTGTATTCGTGGTGTCATTGCAGTGATGTTGCTCTTTGTGACAGGCCTCTAGATATTGTTTTGCGAGCATTTAATTATGTTGACGTGCCGGTCCGTATGCTACATATGCTACATTCCTCATGCAGGTGATCTCAGTCAGCCATCAAATGACATCCTGCTGCTGTTTGCGAGGATGCATTTTGTGTTATTTGTAATTTATTCCAGTGTGTGTCAGTGACTTTAGGCGTCTATATGGGTACAGCGTAATTTAAAATAGGTCTTCCTATTGCTTTCTATGTTGTATTGATTGTGTTTTGCTGAGCATGAGCATTAAATTTAAGTAGTGGTTCGAATGTGACCACAAACAGTTTCGCATTTTTGACCGTGGGAATAAGTATGCTGTCAATGCAGATCTTAAGTGTTGTATTCACCTCCTCCGTCCATGTGGTCAAAATGTGGAAGTGGACAGTTCAGTGAACAGTTTAAATTTTCTGATTTTAAACTATTAATTCAGGGTTTTCAGGTGCACCTGCTCAGACCATTAGTGAGTTGTTCCAGGTTGTTTCCTGTTGCAAGCACCGTGCTGTCGTCTGCATATCGTTATATGCAGTAAATATTTTATCAATATATAAAAAAAACTTTTTTTAATTATGGATGGTAATTTTTTTTAAAAGCTTGTTTAGAATCCTAATAAATCGTTTTGTGAGCTTCCTTTCCATTTTTCTAAAATGTAGTTACACGTAAATGCTTTATAGACTACGATATGACGTGATGGTTATTCCATCTGGTGGGGCAGGTAAGCTGCTCAGTTATAGATTGAAGGGGTAGAGAACTCCACCTTGGGGAACTGTTTGAACACTCTCATCTTTGATTTGCAGTTACGGAACTCAACGTATGTTTGCTGGTCTCTTAGGTAGTTGCAGAACCGGCACTTTATCAAACCTGCCATAATTAGTATTAAATATATCATTCAATAGTGTAGTGTCAAGGACGGCGCCTCACGAAGTATTAAATATGTGGTAATCATAATATGAAATCGGCGTGGGCCCAGGGACTATAGGCTCGTGATTGAAATTATTAACGTGGTGTTCTACGATCGTCGGTGGTAGAACCCACACAAAAAAATATTTAAAATTATCAAAATTATATTTTTCAAACATGCATATCAATTAAAATTAATTGTTAAATTTTGTGTTATTTAAAATTATTATTAAAGAAAATGTATTTAATATACATCAATTTAAATTAAGAAATTGATTTAATAAAATTGTGAAATTTTGTGTTTATTAAAAAAAACAAATGAGATATAATAGTTATAAAGACTTATTTTGAAATATTATAGTTATTATTGAAATATATAGTGAAATATTATATTATATTGATTTTTTATTATGAAATTGTATTATAAAAAGAAAATATTTAGGAATGCAAAAAGCTATTTATTATATTATAGTCATTATCATGCCGGGCATTTTTATAAATTAGTTTTAAAGCGTGGAACTTCATAGAAATATATATTAAACCGTTAAAAACTAAAGATTAGTCAACTATTGAAGTGATAACTTTTTGCACATAAAAAACATTACAAACACAATAAAACACTACTTACAAAATTTTCAATTAAATATAATATAAGGGAATCAAATTGAAACCCAATAGAAATAAACATGTAATTTCATAATTGTCATTGTTTAGTTAAAACACACTTTTTTGATATCTATATATTTATTACAACCGATCGATTTCGAAAGCTAAGCCTTTGTTTTCAAGGATCGTTCTAAACTTTAGGTTTGGAGTTTAGAACTTTGGAGTTTAGAACCTTGGAAATAAAAGCTTAGCTTTCGAAATCGATCGGTTGTAGTAAATATATAGATATCAAAAAAGTGTGTTTTAACTAAACAATAACAATAACAATCATAATATATTAATGATATCTAGTCAGTGGCGGATTTATAAATTTGCCGCCTATAGGCTAATTTATATTGCCGCCTAATATATTTTATAAATTATCAAATGGGAGCGAAGCAACCAAAAAAACGTTTTTTTTCGAAAGTTCAAGGTCACGTTATTTACAAGTAGTTTATAATTACGCTTTTAATAAAAAACGTGCGAATCTGGCAAAAAAAATTAATAAGATCCAAAATACGAAAATAATAAACGTTTATTAAAATCAAATAAAATGCAATAAAACTCCATTTCAACAAAATATAAAACTTAAATAATATAACATATTTTATAAATATTCAACTAAATAAAATAGTACATTATAGAACAAGGTTGAGAAGTAAGCTATTATTGACCGAGAACTTTTAGATCCTGAGGCGCGTAGCGCCGAGGGATATAATGTTCGAGGTCTATATTAGTCTTCTCAACTGAGGTATATATAGAACTTTTTTAACTACTAACACTAACTACCATATTTGCTTTGATTAGATTTTGATATTAGTCATTTTCCATTTCATTTTTTAAATATCTTAAAATATCAAGTAGCCTGGAAGTTTAGTTTCATACAAATAAAGGAATGCAATTATTATTTGTTTGAGTTTTTTTGTTCATTTCAATTAAAAAAAGTCGGACAAGTGCGAATAAAATTCGCTCGCCAAGGGTTCCGTGAATGTAAAAGAACACATTATCAAAAATAAATGACATAAAGTTATGTTGTAAAGTCTTTATATCGCCAGACTATGGACGCACAACAGAATAAATGTTTAATCGTAAACGTCAATAGTAAATGTCAATCACATCTACATTGATCAAAAATGTTACTTGAGGTTAAATCTTATCCATAGCTGTTTATGTTAGCTAAAGTATTTTAATAGTCTAAATTGGGAATATTTGTTCTATAAATCAGCGTCGAAATATAGGGTGGTATACATACACTTAAAATAGCACTTTTTTTCATCAATAACTAAAAAACTATGCATCGCAGAATTCTAAAAAATATTGCAATGTTTCTTAAATTAAGTGTTCTTTCAAATGACACACCACTCGTTTGGTTCCAAAAAAGTTTTTTTTTTGCTCTCCCCACACCCATCCCCTAAACACACAGAAATATAATTATTTGTGAGTTCGCTATAATTTTCGTTCAAAATATAGCAAACTTCCTGTCTTTATGAATTTTTTAAATTTTTTCTGTCAATCAGTGTTGAAACGTAGGTGGGGGGGGACGGTCTGGAATTTGCACATTTTTTAGAAGAACTCCGAAACTGTGTACCGCAAAATTCTAAAAATAATTGCACTGTTTTTGAAATTCGGTGCTCTTTCAAATGACACCCCACTCGCTTGGGTCAAAAAAATTTATTTTTTACCCCCCTTACACCCATCCCCTAAACACACAGAAATATAATTATTTGAGAGTTCGCTATAATTTTCTTTCAAAATATAGCAAACTTCCTATCTCTATGAATTTTTTCAATTTTTTCTGTCAATCAGTGTCGAAACGTAGGGGGGGGGGGCGGTCTGGAATTTGCACATTTTTTAGAATAACTTCGAAACTGTGTACCACAAAATTCTTAAAAAAATTGCAATGTTTTGGAAATTCAGTGCTCTTTCAAATGATACCCCACTCGCTTGGGTCAAAAAAAGTTTTTTCTACCCCCCTTACACCCATCCCCTAAACACACAGAAATATAATTATTTGAGAGTCCGCTATAATTTTCGTTCAAAATATAGCAAACTTCCTGTCTTTGTGAATTTTTTCAATTTTTTCTGTCAATCAGTGTCGAAACGTAGGGGGGGAACGGTCTGGAATGTGCACATTTTTTAGAATAACTCCAAAACGGTGTACCGGAAATTTCTAAAAAAAATTGCAATGTTTTGGAAATTTAGTGTTCTTTCAAATGATACCCCACTCGTTTGGGTCAAAAAAAATTTTTTTTACCCCGCTTTATCCCCTAAACACACTGAAATATAATTATTTGAAAGTTCGGTATAATTTTCGTTCAAAATATAGCAAACTTCCTATCTCTATGAATTTTTTCAATTTTTTCTGTCTATCAGTGTCGAAACGTAGGGGGGGGGGGAACGGTCTGGGATGTGCACATTTTTTAGAATAACTCCAAAACGGTGTACCGAAAATTTCTAAAAAAAATTGCAATGTTTTGGAAATTTGGTGCTCTTTCAAATGATATCCCACTCGTTTGGGTCAAAAAAAATTTTTTTTTACCCCGCTTACACCCATCCCCAAAGCACACAGAAATATAATTATTTGAGAGTTCGCTATAATTTTCGTTCAAAATATAGCAAACTTCCTGTCTCTATGAATTTTTTCAATTTTTTCTGTCAATCAGTGTCGAAACGTAGGGGGGGGAACGGTCTGGAATGTGCACATTTTTTAGAATAACTCCGAAACTGTGTACCACAAAATTCTAAAAAAAATTGCCAAGTTTTTGAAATTTGGAGCTCTTTCAAATGACACCCCACTCGCATGGGTCAAAAAAGTTTTTTTCACCCTTCCCCACCCCAATCCCTTAAAAACACAAAAATATAATTATTTGAGAGTTCGCTATATTTTTCGTTCAGAGTTTATCAAACTTCCTGTCTCTGTGAATTTTTTCAAATTTTTCTGTTAATTAGGCTCGAAATGCAAGGGGGGGGGGACCAACTTTTTGTGTCACTTTATTGCTAATAATTCAAAAACTATGCATTGCAAAATTCTAAAAAAAGTGGCAACATTTCTAAAATCAAGTGCTCTTTCAAATGACACCCCACATGACCTGGTTTTAAATGATGTTTTTACCCCTTAACATTCCCACCCCTTTAATAAATATAGTTATTAGTGTCTGCCACTTTTCTATATTTTTCATTAAAAACCTACTCAATTTTCTACATTCCAAATATATTTCAAGATTTTTTATGAAGTAGGGTCGGAGTTAATCGGGGCAATAAAACATCCCGAAAACGTCATTTTTCAAAATTATACAAAAAGTGGTGAGGTGAAAAATTCCAAAATATATTTTTAAATAACGCTGAAATGAAGCCCTTTCATATGATACCCTACTCGTCTCGCTAAAAAAATGTATGTATTCAAAGGCTTTACATCGTACCTCCTTAAAACAAACGAACACAACTTTATTTATTTTTTAACCCGCCATCTTGTGTGGATAGGTTAGTTTTATAAGCACCTCAAATTTTAAGTTCATCGGATTAATGGTTCACGAGATAATCGAAATAATGTGAAAAACACGTTGTACTCTCACCAATAGTGTTCCGTATAAAAAACGGAACCCTAAAAAAGTCGGGTCAAGTGCGAATATAACTCGCTCGCCGAGGGTTCCGTGTATATAGTAATATGAAAAAACAGTATTTGCTAATATAGTTTGTTATAGTTTTCTACATATGGACTATATAGAAAAACTATTACCGGGATTTAAAATTACTGATGTTTTTAAATTAATAAAATATAACGTAATTTTTTTTTTATATATTTATTTATATAATTTCTTCAAACTTGTAAATTTTTTCGTTTATAAAATATTTAAACTTCTCATTTCACATTCAATCTCTTACAAAAATTAAAAAAACTTAAAATGAAAACTTAAAATTAAACTACATCTAATTTTTTGTAGCTCCTCCTCTCAAATAAACATATAGAATTTTGTATATAACATTTAAACTAAGTCCTCCTCCTTCGTATCCCTTCCAATTCGTCACTATATTTTCAACATCTGGTTACCAGATGTTGGAAATTCCCAAATTCGTTCTATAAATTGGAAAGGATAATCAATAAATTTTAAACAAGAGTTTTAGGAAAAATGTAATAAAAAAAGGGAGGACCAGGTATCATAAACTATAAAAATTTAAGAAATATTAAGAAAATAAAATGATGAGACCGTTTATGATCGCGGATCGATCAAAGTGACGCCACATAACAATTATACAGTGGATCAATTAATTGTTATGCGTTACTGCATGGTTTGAAGAACCACGCAAGTAGTCTCTGGGATGTATTATCAGTCACGATTATGACAGACCACCCCTTAAAAAGAAATGTTTATTAAATTTTCTACTCTTTGAAGAAGATTAGAAAATAAGAAACATTTTTAATTGTATGACTATATTTTAACTTATTCACAGTTTTCTTAATAGACTATTCTAGCTTAGACTATCCTTAATTACAAAACCCAAATACAAAAATTGTTGTAGAAATAAATATCGCTGAATTTGATGGTTAAGTGAGCTTTCTGTTTACGATGTCTTTTGTTGTTCCATGTATCTATTATTTTAATTCTGTCTTGTTATGATTACGTTTGGAGATTCGATAACCGTGTGTGTTACAATCTGGAATACCGCTTCGAACTGCTTGTGTTTTCCGGTATCTGTTTGTTTAAATTTAGTTGTATTTTTCCTTGACACTGTTTGTATCGATTAAAATAACGTAATTGCGCTTGGTTATAAACTGGCTTAAAATCAGAATCATGTTGATGTTGAGTATAATAATTTGAGTTGAATCCGTCAAATAAACAAAAATTGTTTCCATTATAGTAATGACGCTTCGTGATTTATTGGAAGGTTTTTTCAGCTTGGTCATCTTGTTTAATTTCCTGAATTCCTTTCTCTTCAATTAATTGTTCTCTGAAATAAATTCTTTCTACTTTAGCCCAAGACAGTATCCTCCAATCATCAAATAATCGATATTCTGCTTATTGCTGCATTTAAACTCAACAAGCCCTTTTATAATATATTAACGTATATGCACTGTTCGCTTGAAATTGAATTATATCTTAGCTTATATGTGATCTTAAGCGCATGTTTTCTCTGCCATCGTATATTACTTCTGGTTCCTCGATTGACACACACTAGCATCGAAAAATCCTATTTTCTTCATATATTGTTGATTGAAGTCTAGATTTTTTACGGTCCTATTCTTCCTTTGTAAAGCTCGTTATTGTAGTTTAAAGTTAATATTTTATGAAATTGAAAGATCTTTATTCTTAACATACTAATCCTACTCTATGTTTTAGTTAATGTAAAAGTTAATTTAAAACTTATTTTTTAGTATTTAGCATTCGATAAACTTATTTAATTTATTATAATATTTTTATTTGATCTTATTTAATTAGACTTACATATATTCCTTATCTAACTTAAAATTAAATTGATACCATTTTAGTAAAATTCCATACTCTTCGCATAAAAATTTTTGTAATTAGTAAATATGATTTTTTTGTTGAAAAAATATTTTTTTTCATTATTTTTTTTCTTTGCTTGTTTTTCTATATAATTTTTTTTTGGAAAATCGTGGAACAGTTATTTATCTTGTTGAATCACAGATGATTTTTTTTTTGGAATTACGTTTTTTTTTTAAGAATGGTTATAGTTTTGTTGTTACCGAGGTAGAAGGCAATCAAATGCTATGAAAGAAGAGCAAAAATTAAGGAAAACAAAATTGGGCAATATGTAATGGTTTTATGGTTATCTCCTTGTGTACCTATCGAAAAAGAAAATAAATGTTTAATAAAAGTATGTATATATATATAAATTAACCTTCTAACTACAAATGCTATTGGTACTAGACTCTCCCTCTCTTGTTTTTCTGTTGCATCGCTTGAGTAAATTTTTATGAACGACTTTTTCGGTATTCTTGTTAATTCTTATTTTAACATTAACTTCTGATACTATTTTAGAAACTTCAAATGGTCCATTATATTCCGGAAGAAACTTGGCTCCCCAACCTTTCTTACCACTATTTATTAAATAGACCATATCACCTACTGAAATACTAAGAGGCCTTGCCCTTTTATCGTATTGTGATTTGGTTTGCAGTTTTGCTTGGATTTGGGATTCTCGCGCGATTTCATGTGAACGTTGTAGTTTGTGCTTTAGATCATAATAATAATTGTCGTAATTATAAACAGGATCTATTTTGTTTTTTAAGGAAGTGGGTATATTTACCTGATACCCATATAAAAGCTCAAATGCTGAATACCCAGTGGCCACGTTTTTTGTAGTGTTCATTGTGAACAACCCAAAATCTACAAATTTGTCCCAATCGTTTAAGTTTTCGTTTATATAACATTTTATTATATTCTTTAATGTTTTATGGGATCTTTCCAGTGAACCATTGCTTTTTGGATGAAAGGCTGTGGTGTTGATCTTTTTGATATTTAAAAGCTTGCAGATTTTCCTAAATAATTCACTCATAAAACTAGCCCCTTGATCCGAAAGTACTGTCATATTTTCAGACATTCCATACTTCAAGATAATTTGGTGAACAAAAGCTCGAGCAATTGAATCTGCCTCTTGGTTTCGTAAAGGGATAGCGCCTACAAATTTGGTTAAATTATCTTGGAAGGTTAAAAGATACTTATACCCTTCCGAAGTTTCGGGAAGTGGTCCTACGATATCTAATGCTAAGTTTTGGAATGGCTTCCTAGCGGTCGTGGTTATCTGTAAAGGCATTTTGTGTTGTTTGCTGATTTTGTTCCTTTGACAAACTTCGCATGAATTGACGAATTCCTTAATTTGTTTTTTCATCCCTTTCCATTCGTATCGTGCACTTATTCTCGAGTACATTCGGTCGATACCTGGATGACCGCCTAGAACATTATCATGGAATTCTTTTAAAATTTGAGTTTTATCTATATCTCTATCTATTTTCTGTATTTCGTTGACATATATTAAAAATTTAACTCGCGTCTTTGAAAAAATCTCATTTATTTTAAGAATTATGTTTTCAAAGTTTTCTCTAGAGTCATACGTTAGTTGTCTATCGATAACCAAATTCATAATTTTATCTTTATTTAATAATTCCTTTAGTACCAAAAGTCCCTCACTTACCTTGGCTATCCAATGTAACTCTTTATCTAAATATTTGGAGATTAAATAATATTTACAAAATTTTCCTGTATGGTCTCTAACTACTTCGCCTAATTGTAATTTTTCTTTGTCTTGACACACGTCTAACTCGTCCAAAATCAGATTTTCCTTTGATATGAACCTAAGTTCGGCCTTGTAATCTTGTCATAAATTTTTGTCGCTTGATTCTATTGTAATTGGAATTAAATCTATATTGTTGAAATTATTGGGTCTAGGTGAATCGCTGGTCGACACGTCTGCTTCAGGTTTCAATCTATTAGGTTCATTATCGACTCTAGTCTTTGATCTAGTCAACATTTTAATTTGACCTTCCATATGTTCATCGTTTGAATACCTTGAAAGGCAATCGGCAACGTGATTCGTTTTTCCGTTAATGTGACAAATTTCAAAATCAAAATTAGACAGACGTATTTTCCAACGCATTAGCCTGCTGTTAGCATCCTTTACTTGCATAATCCATTTTAACGGTTTGTGATCGCAGTATATTATAAATTTCACCCCATATAAGTAAACCCTAAAATGCTCAACAGCCCATACAATGGCTAATAATTCCTGTTCGGTTGTTGAATATCGTGTCTCCGCATCCAATAAGGTCCTGCTAGCATATGCAATTGGTAAGTTTTCATCGTTGTCACTCTTCTGGGATAAGACTGCAGCTATCGCTTTCATTGAGGCGTCCGTTGTTAAATAAAAAGTTTTTTTAAAATTAGGATATTGTAAGATAGGTGGTGAAATCATTTTTCCTTTTAATTGCTGAAACGAATTTTCGCATTCTCTGGTCCAAATAAATTTAGAATTTTTCTTTAAAAGTTTGGTCAATGGCTTGGCTATTTCGGCAAAATTTGAAATAAATCGCCTATAATAACCAATCATCCCTAAAAACGACTTTATTTGCTTTGGAGTTTTTGGGGGCGGAAAGGATTTCACTGTTTCGAATTTCGTAGGGTCTGGTTTTATGCCGTTTTCTGTGATCAAATGCCCTAAATAAATTACTTCCCTACGCAAAAATTTACATTTTTCGGGCTGTAATTTGAGGTTGTTTTCTCTTAACCTTTTAAAAACTCTGGTTATTTTGATTGTGTGTTCTTCTAAACTTTTTGCGTAAACAACAATATCATCTAAGTAAACAAATGCATCTATACCGTTAGAACTACATTCATCAACCTTTGGAATGTATGACTCGCACCTTTTAATCCCATAGGCATTCTTAGCCATTCGTAGTGATTATAACCCGAGGAGAACGCAGTTTTTGCCTGAGATTCCTTGGACAATTCTACTTGGTGATACCCCGATGATAAGTCTAAAACTGAAAAATAACATGCTCCCCCTAATTGGTCTAAAATCTCCGTTATGTTTGGCAACGGAAAGTTATCTGAGATAGTAACATCGTTTAATCTTCTGTAATCAACGACTATACGCCACCTTTTTTTATGATCTCCAGTATCTTTTTTTGGAACAATTAATAGTGGAGCATTCCACGCACTCTTACTCTCTTTAATGAGCCCATCCCTTAACATTTTATTGATTTGCCTCTCAATTTCCTCCCTCTGCATTATGGGTAACCTATATGGCTTAACATTAATTGGAGCGGTATTATAGTAAGTAGGAATATCATGGACTACAGCTTCGCAAGTCGATAATACATCCTCTTCTAAAAAAATATATCTTGGAAATCTCCAATTACATGTTCCATGGTTTGCATGTCATTCATTTGACTGAAATCAATTTTCTCTTGAACTAAATCGTAACGTTCTCTAGCCTTTCTATCGGAGGATAAACGCATTATATTGTAATCATGTAAGGGTTCTAGATCTAGATCAATGGTTTTCATATGCATATCCCTATCGGAACTGTTAATTACAGTTACTATTCCTTGACCGTTTATTGTTTTCATTAACGAATTGCCGAATAATACCGTTGTTTAATGTTCTATATTTGCACAGATATTGACCTGGGCTTCCTACTTCTACCGCTATTAGTTTCCTTGTTCTAGCAGGTATTCGCAATCCTTCTGAATTAAAATAATATTCTTTATCTATTATTCTTAAAATTTTCTTATCGGTTTCCATTTGATATGTATCAACGCACACTTCACCATCTTCTTCTACTTCGTACACTACCACGTAGGCCTCTTGATTATCGTTAAATACATCTTTTACTACCATAACAGATTGATCATCATAAATATGTCCTAGACTACCTACTATTTCTACGGCTGTATAATGACCAGCTTTAACTGACGTTCCTTTATGATTTATGATAGATTTTAATTTATATTTAATATTTCTTTGCTTTTCTGTGTTCCCTACGTAATCATCTAAATAAATTTCTGACTCTAAATTAATTCCTTTCGATATTTTATCTCCATTATCTGCGAATCGTTTGAGATGCAAAAATAAATTCTTGGGTATTTTTTCGAAAGTATATTTGACCTCTACTCCTTTCTGCCCACAGTTTTCACACTTAAAATCGTTAATTACTTCCTTACTAAAATAAGTTTTTAGACAATCTACTATACTACATTCCTTTGTTATTCCTAAAGATATATCGTTAAAAATTTCTTTGTTTATATGAGTAATTTTGCAGAATTGACATTGTATTGTTTTAATTAAGATTCCTTTGGATTTTGCTATATCTATTAAATTAGAAGAGCTATTGATTTTTTCTATTATCATTTTACAAAATTCATGGGCGTCCTGGTGCGTTCCATTAATTAGATCCGGAAATATTCTTTTTAGATTGGGGTATACGAATTTCGGATAAATTTCACCTTTCTCTCTTTCTGAGAACATAAATTGATATATTATACGTAAAATACACTTAATGCACTTACATGGTGGTCTACTGTCGATTTGCATGTTTTCATCGTCATATTCCTCACAAGTTTTGGTCCAAGCAATAACGGATGGGATTACTAATAACATATGTAGAACACAAGTTATGAAGCACGAATTTTGAATGTTTGGTAGACCTCGTCTACTCGGTTTACCATTATAGTACTTATGACCAATTTTTTGAGGTTGACTTTCAATCGTGTTTTGGACTTCGTCCGTCATTTCTTCCATAATAACTGTCTTTATTTTATTTTTACTATTAAGCTCTTTTGTTTTTCCGTTTTCATTATCACATCTTCCTGTTAAGTTTTTATGACTTATTATTTGCTCTGTATTTTTAATGTTGTCATTCATAATATCTTCACCCCTGTGTTCTTCAGGTATAATTTTATTTGGTCTTACTGATAAATTTTCTTTAACAAAACATGTGCCGTCGCTTAAGTTTTTGGGGGTTTGCTTATGATTATTTTGCAAAACTGAAATATGGAACAAGGTTGTTGATCTGTTAGGGGTACAAGAGCTTCTGAACATTCGAATGTTTGTTTGTCACTAACTTTATTTGTTTTTGATAATTTTTCACGATTGTTACTGTTTGTAACGTCTGGACTTTCTGGTTGCACTATTTCGACTTTATTGTTACCATAATTTATTCGAATGTTATTGGACTTTAAAAAATCAAACCCTAAAATTACATCTTCCGGAATTTTTAGATTAATATCAACAATGTGGAACTTTTGTTGGATAAATTTGCCGTTAAGAAACAAATCACCATAGCAGACACCAATACTTTTAATTTTATTCGGTGTTATACCAGATAATTCGATTTGCTCTGTATGAAAGATAGGAACATTATTTCTAATAGGGGAATACTTTAGTAAAGATATATCAGCCCCAGAATCTAAAAAAAATCTAGTTTTATCAACAGATTTTGAAATGGACAGATACGTTTCTATTATGCGTTCTCCGGTGTTTTCGTTCTGATGGCTGGTACAAACTTTGTATTCTTTTAAAATAGGCTTTACTTTTGATTGGTCAGAGTAATAGCACCTTGTTGTCTTGCTATACTCTGAGTTACACAGTTTTTTGGATCATTGTCTATACATCGGAGTATTGGGTACAATTGTAATTATCTGATTCTTCTTGATGTAGGTATCTCACTTCCTTTTCTTCCATTTTAATAGCTCTTGCCGTATTATCTGTATCTCGATTGTATCTTCTACCATCATTCCTCATGTTAGCGTTCCATTGTCGATTATTACTCCATTGGTTATTGTTATTATTTGATCCATTGTTGTCCCATTGTCTATTATTTTGCCATCTATCATTTTTTCTATAATCAGGGTTCCATTCGTTTCTGTTACCAGGTCTATTTACATTATTTGTCATTGAACCTTTGGAAACAAAACCTTGCTGGTTATTGTTAAAACTATTACCACTCGGATATCTATCCATCGATGTTTCCACACGAGCATAGCATTGATGTTCTAGGTGATTCATCCTTCCACATCGGGTACATTTATTTTGGTTAGAGGTTGGTGTATAGTTACTATACCTTCTGTTAGAATTTGAGGAGATATTTCTATTATTATTCGGTTGTCTACCGTTCATGAAACGATTTATTCTTTGTTGATTCGCATATGGCTCTTCCTCAATCGCCATTTCTATTGTTCTATCTAGTGTTTGACCGTAAGTAGAAGCGATGATTCTGTTTTAAAGTGGCTCGTTCAACCCTTCTTTGAAGACTCTAACCGCCATAGATTGGGCTTTTCCTATCAAAACCTGCCTAGCGCCAATATTTTCATACTTATTAGAAATTACTGTGGTCATTACCCCTAACATAGTATTTATCCTGTCCGCGAAATCTCTTACATCACCTTGACCTTGATGTAGATTTTTTATTTTTTAATTCGATTTCCAAACTTTCAATACTTCTTTTCTCTCCAAATTGATTTTGTATGGCGTTTCGAAATTGGACCCAACTTATTATGTTGTCCATACTAAAAATATCTAGTGCTTTACCACTTAATTTTAAAACAAGATTTTCAAAGAACATAAATTGACCACGATTACTTAGGGAAGAATAAAAAAAGTCGCATCGTTTGAGGAACATGTTCAGGTCTTTTGAGTTTCTATCAAACTCCGGGACTTTCCTATCAAACTCTGTAAAATTAAATTCGGCCATTTCAATTGGTTCTGAATATTCTGAACAATTTAGAGAAAAGGTATTTTTAAAGTTTCCCACGAATTCGTCGTAAGAAGAACTGAGATTTTTGCAGTTATTTGTGATGTCTATATTGCGATTAGGTATTTGGGTGGAAAATTCAGCCGATTCTGACCAATTACCCAAAGAAAGGCTTTTATCGGGAATATGCAATCCTGTAGCTATTGTTTGTAGTTCAAAAATAAGGTTTTCCAACGTACAATTTTTAACGGAACTTTCGTTTGGACTATTATTAATTTCAAGATTTTGTACTTCTTCTACTATTCTATGATCCCCAGTTTTCTTGCTACGCAATTCATAAGGCTCTCTAGCCGGTATTTTTTGCTTTTTGTTCATGAAATTAATGGCAAGTTAGACGAAGCTATATCGAGGGTCATGAAATTCGACCCAGTTACAATATAATATTCAATCAACTATGATTCCGGTTAAATTTGTCGAGAAGTAAGTTTCATTACAAAGTATAAAGGAAATGAAATAATAATATGAAATGAAATAACTAAATTATCAAATGACTTACCCCATGTTTTCCGTGTTTTTTTTTTTTGAAACGTCAACCACAATAACACTGAATTATATCAGAATGTCTTTATACACTTTTCATAAATTTTTCATAAATTATAACACTGAATGTCTTTATACACTTTTCATAATTTTCACAATTTATTTACTTTAAACCCCGTTTGTATTTTTATTTTTTGTTTGGGATTTCTCGACATACCGTCTTACATCCGACAAAACAAAATCCACTTCTGACACCAATTTATGTTATAGTTTTCTACATATGGACTATATAGAAAAACTATTACCGGGATTTAAAATTACTGATGTTTTTAAATTAATAAAATATAACGTAATTTTTTTTTATATATTTAAATTTATATAATTTCTTCAAACTTGTAAATTTTTTCGTTTATAAAATATTTAAACTTCTCATTTCACATTCAATCTCTTACTAAAAATTAAAAAAACTTAAAATGAAAACTTAAAATTAAACTACATCTAATTTTTTGTAGCTCCTCCTCTCAAATAAACATATAGAATTTTGTATATAACATTTAAACTAAGTCCTCCTCCTTCGTATCCCTTCCAATTCGTCACTATATTTTCAACATCTGGTTACCAGATGTTGGAAATTCCCAAATTCGTTCTATAAATTGGAAAGGATAATCAATAAATTTTAAACAACAGTTTTAGGAAAAATGTAATAAAAAAAGGGAGGACCAGGTATCATAAACTATAAAAATTTAAGAAATATTAAGAAAATAAAATGATGAGACCGTTTATGATCGCGGATCGATCAAAGTGACGCCACATAACAATTGTACAGTGGATCAATTAATTGTTATGCGTTACTGCATGGTTTGAAGAACCACGCAAGTAGTCTCTGGGATGTATTATCAGTCACGATTATGACAAGTTTTCCGTTGGGTTGAATTTTACCCATAACTGTTTATGGTGTCAACATTTTTTAATTTAATTCGTTTATTAGTCAAACATAAATACAGTTTTCCTCGAAATCATTGAAATTTAATGGAATGCGTATACCGATAACAAACAGTTACAATTCTTGGACCATAAAGATTACTAGATTGCAATGGTCAGCCCGCATAATGTTTTTTCTATGCCGAGTTCATCTGACTAACCATAATCTATTTAAGACTAGTTTAGAACCTTAATATTATAAAATATTTTCTAAATTTCGTGAGATTGAACTAGTTACTAAATTATACATTTGCTGCAAAGTAACAAAATTGATCGTCATTAAAGAATTCAAAATTCTACGTGAATAGTTCTTTACAAAAATATGATTTTAAATCGAAGATGGGGACTTTGAAAATTTCGGAAAAAATTGTTTTAGACCAGAAACAACATAACCTTTCACATGACACCCCAATTGTCTGGGTAAAAATATTTTTTTTCGTAATTTCTTCTCTCAACCCCCTCTAAGGAACATTTGAAATAATGAGCTAACCGCTATAGTTTTCGTTCAATCTTTACAACATTTCCTTTAAACGTGACTTTTTTTCAATTTTTTGCTTCGGTAATAATCGAAGATAAAGGGGGGGACAGAAACAAATTTTCACATTTTTAAAAATAAGTCGAAAACCTTGTTTTCGAAAATTACAAAAAAATTATTTTGAACTACAAAAAAAATCACCGTTCATATGACACTTGTCCAGGTCAAAAATATTTTTTTTCAAAATTTCTACTCACAACCCCCTCCAAAGAACAATTGAATTTATAAGGACCAAAACAAGTTTTTAATTTTTTTTTTGCTAAGTTCCTACAACAGTGAATTTTTTTAAATTTTTTCTATTGTAATGTTCGAATATAAGTGGGGGGGGGACAAAACTGAAATTTCACTTTTTCTAAAATAAGTCAAAAATTATGGTTTCGAAAATTACAAAAAAAATTATTTTAGACTAGAAAAAAAATAACCTTTCATATGATACCCCATTTGACATGACCAAAAATATTTTGTTTTCGTAATTTGTACTCTCAAACCCCTCCAATGAACATTTGAAATTATAAGAACCAAAACAAAAAAACGGATTTTTGTATGCAAAATGCCTAAATCCTTGAATTTTTTGCTCTTGTAATGTTCGAAGTTAAGGTGGGGGACAAAAAAATAAACACACGTTTTTTGAAATAACTTAAAAACTAAGCAGTCGATAATTCATTGAAATGTCTTTTTGAAATATTTGGATTTTTTTTGATTTTTTTAAACCAAACTCGATTACTTAAAAAAATCTTTTGTTTTACTATCTCCTTATCAATGTCCATAAAATATTGATAAAAACAAATATTCATAATTTTTTTGTTGTCAGTAGGCGTGGACAAATACATTATATAACTGCAAAAAATTTCAAGTTGATAGTACTTATAGTTTTTGAGAAAATCGATTATGTAGAAATTCGGACTGATACCGAAGTCTCACCAATAGGGTACCGTTTTTACTTTTTCAAAGTACGGAACCCTAATAAAGGAAAATTTGTCATTATTAACCTAGGTAATGTTTTGTTATTATTATTGACCTAGCTTGAGAAAAATTTCTTCTCATTGGGGCATTCGAGTAAATAATGACGATTTCTCAAGTTAGTAGTTAAAAAAATAATTTTTTCTTTGGGTTACATTACATTTTTTTTCTGAATTTATGGTTTACAACATTTTTAATTATATCATCAAAAGAAATCGAATTTGCAATATCAGATTCAATTGATAAAACTACTAAATCGCTTAATCTGCTATTGGACATCGTTGGGCGTAAATAGGTTGTAATTCGTTTTAAACATGAGAACGAACATTCTGATGAACAATTTCTGACAGCCATGTATTTGTATATTCTTAAAATAATATCAATTTTAGGAAAAATATCAAGCAGATTTTGATCCCTAATCCAATTGCACATATTGTTAATATTAATATGTTTTTTATCATCTAATGCCAAATACTCTTTGATGTCAAATGATGTCAAACAAACTTGTTGGTCAAATAAACTAATAAAATTATAATTTTAATTAAAAATAGTTCCACAAATTGAATTAGTGATTAATACATTATAAATAGCTGTGCTAATTGGTATTTGGATTGATAAAAATATTTTTTCTTTGTTTTTTAAATAATTATTTGTTTTGTTATATAATTTGTAAACATTTCAATTTGAGGTTAAGTTAAAAGATGATAAATAAATTGAAAGATTAATAATAATAATATTGAAAATGAGAATGAAGATATCACATTACCTCCAGTTACTATAAATATATTAATAGAATTTTTGAAAGAAAAAGAACAACGTGAAAAGTTTGAAAAACAAAGAATTTCATCAAAAGATATTACAGAGGAAATTGGTTTTGGAGAAAATTGGCATGAAGATTACAGTGAAGCAAACAAAAGCAAATAGTAACTAATTTGTACATTACTTGGAGTATATAATGGGATCAAACCCAAACACTATTACGGAGTACTTTACGCCTCAGTCATCGCAAAAGCGTGCAAGATCTATTTTGTCCCCGAAAAATTTGGTGATGGATTCAGAAGCAACAAAGATAGGAGATCTGTCACTCAAATCATTTAATACTTTTATGACTGATTTGTTGGAGAGTAAGCTTGCGGGTGTTGCAACAAAAGCGGATGTCACCCATTTGGAGCACAGAATTGAATCGATAATAAAAGAAAAAAGACAACTTGAAGATCAATTGGAAGTTTTAAATCGAGCATTAGGCTCTATGAAAGAACAGGTGCTATTAGTGGAAAAACAAAGCCGGCAATTTAATCTTATTTTTAAAGGAGTGGCAGCTAAAAGTAATGAGGATGCCACTCAATCGATCATCGACATCTGCCAAAATATGCTTGGTATTACGGAAAAAGTCAACGTTAAAAGAGCGTTTAGATTATACAGCAAAAACAAATCGGCGTCGCTAGTAAATGTTCCGATCTTTGTAGAATTTGTCACGTACAAAGACGTGATGAATGTTCTTAAAAACACAAGTAAGCTCAAGGGCAAACGAATTTATATTGATCGAGACTATCCGCTTGAAGTCAGACGAATGAGAAGTTCTTTGCTGGCAATCAGAAAAGAAATACTGAAGCATAATGATAAAATATCAGTTCGAATCAAAAATGAAAGCTTAATTGTGGAAAATACAGTTTTTTGGTGGAAAGAAGGTGAAGGTCTAAGAACGGATACAAATGAAGCAGGTGCCAAAATAATAAGTGATCTTGTGGGTTTCAATCTACAAGAATTTTTCGACAAACTTCAAGATGATTTTCTGAACGAAGCATCCTCGTCAATATCCAATCAGCATGTGAGAAAAGGTTGAGAAAGCGCCGTCTGTTCGACTGTAACCTCTAATAAACTTGTAACTAGTGATAAAAATGTTTTAGATTTAAGTTGTAATACAATTAGAATTTTAGCATATAATATCTGTGGGCTAGGGAATAAACTATTGTTTGTGGATTTTTTTAATTATGTAAGTAAATTTGATATTTTTATATTATTGGAAACTTTTATTATGGATAGGTATGAAATTTTTGATAAATATTTTGTGGAATTTAATCTCTGTTGGGTACCAGCTACGAGAATTAGCAACTTTGGGAGAGCAAGTGGTGGTATGTTAATTGGTTATAAAAAAATGGGAAGATTGTCCAAAGCCACGAAATTTGAAAAAATAAATCAAATATCTTTTATAAGCACGGAAATTCAAGGAAAAGTTACCTACGTGCTGCCAGTCTATCTCAATGGTAACAATTGGAATGAAGATTTTCTATTAATATGTGAAATGCTGGAACAGAATAACAAAGTAAGTTTTATACTAGCAGGAGACTTCAATGTACGAATCGCTGAGAACCAATTCATGGTAGAGGAGTTGATGGAAATTAACCCAAGCTTAAATCAAGTCAGAAAATCGAATGACAAGATTCTAAATCAACGAGGAAAAAAACTTCTAGAAGCGTGCGATGATTATGGGTTAATTATTTTAAATGGGCGTACACCAAGTGATCCAGACGGGAGTTTTACTTTCTTGGGCGTTATGGGATCCTCAACAAACGATTTAGTTTGTTGTTCAATAGATCTACTGGGAAAAGTTCTGGATTTTGAAACGGGCTCTCTTGTTTTTTCGGACCACATGCCCATCATCACTACGTTGAAATGGGGTGAAAATCAATTTATAAAGCGAAAAGGCCTCTCTCCAAAACTGAAATGGGTGGAGGAAAACAAATCCATGTTCTGTAAAAAGCTTGAAACTGGTATGCGGTATATGGGAGACCTGTCTGAAAGTCCGAGCAAATCTTTGCAATGTCTAACTGAACAAATAAAATTAGCAGCGGGAATTCATTTACATCAATCCAAAAAGGGCCAGGAAACAAAAAAGACTCATAACATGTGGCACGATGCGGAGTGTGAACTAGCTAGGAAAAAGTCATACAAATTTCTCCATAGAGCAGCAAAACTGAATACCGAGGTTTCAAAAGATTTATACCTAAAAGCAAATAAAGATTACAAATATTTGTGCAGAACAAAGAAAAAAAGTTTTTACTCTATTCTATATGCATCATTAAATTATATAAGAAACGGTAAAGAGTTCTGGAGTATAGTAAAAACTTTGCGCCGTAAGGATACTGCAGTTTGCTCGGTTGGGGTCTCAGCTCTTGCTGGTTATTTGAAGTCACTACTCTCACCACAAATGAATTACACAACGGTATTAACATTTTTTGCAGCATATTACTAGGTAGATTAGAAAAATGGGTAATGGAAAACAAAGTGCTCAACGAATTTCAAGCTGGATTCAGAAAGGGGTATTCTACGTTTGATAATATATTTAATCTTAAAAGCATCGTAACCCTGCGACTACGCTCTAAGGGGCAAAAAATTTACACATTTTTTTTGGACTTCAAATCAGCTTTCGATACCATTTTAAGATCATCTCTGTTTTATAAACTAAGCAGTGCTAATGTGTCGACGAAATTTTTAAGGGTATTAAGGAGTCTTTATGAAAATACAAAAGCAGCTGTTTGGAATGGCGTTGACCTATCAGAATGGTTTGCTACGGAAATGGGGGTAAAGCAGGGCTGTTTACTCAGTCCTCTACTGTTTGCTTTATTTTTGAACGACTTAGTTGACTTTCTGTGTGGAGGAATACTTATTGGTGATCTTCGAATTAAAGTCTTGATGTTTGCAGATGATATAGTGCTTTTGGCGCCAAGCCCCGAAGTATTGCAGAAGATGATAAATCGCCTGGAAGAGTATTGCAATATGTGGAACTTAATTATTAACCTAGGTAAATCGAAGATAATGATATTTAGCAATGGTGGCAAGAAAGCAGCGATAGAAAACTGGTGGCTGAATGGCCAAGCGATTGAAGTGGTAAATTCTTACAAATATCTTGGTATGATCTTGACCCCACAGTTTTCAATGAGTTCACACATGGATCAGCAATTAACCAATGCCAAACAAGCGCTAAATGTGGTGTGGAAGGATCTTGTAACAACATCAACGGTTCCAATTGCAGCCAAAATGCAGGTCTTTGATGCAGTTAGTAGATCAATAATGTGCTACGGATGCCAGATTTGGGGTTGGGAAGCCTATGACCAAGTGGAAAAATTGCAGAGGTTCTTTATTAAGAAAATTCTAGGACTGCCGAGGAACACACCAAACTACATGCTATTATTGGAAACGAATAGAAGTGAAATTTTTGTGCATACACTCAAACTACACTTCAAGTACATAGTAAACGTGTTGCAGCTACCAACAGAGAGACTACCTCGATTTCTGGCTAATGAGATTATAAGAAATAAAACATCCTGGTTTAGAGGCTGGCAAAGTCTAGCTACAATGCATCTGTGCACACTGCGTGAATCTGTAGGGGATATTTGCACATTAACAATTGAACTGAACAGTATTCTGGCAAAAGTGAGAACCCAATCTGTAATTTCGAATATGGAAAAAGCA
>CAVNZG010000695.1:228862-338777 GCA_963693315.1 Diogma glabrata
TCTCTCTCTCTCTCTCTCTCTCTCTCTCTCTCTCTCTCCATGAAGGGATTTTGCCGTCTGTGCAATAAGCTTCCAATCATCTCGTTCCATGACCATTTGACCGCAGTTTCGACATCCTATATCACGAAGGTCTTGGATGATGTCATCACGCCAGCGTTGTCTAGGTCTTCCTCTTCGACGAACACCAGCTGGTTGTTGTTGGGACGCTTTTTTTATCATTCTATCTAATGGAGCCCTTTCTACATGACCAAACCATCTGATCCGGTTAGATTTATTGAATCCGATTACATCGCAGCCTCCAAGAAGCTGTCTGATCTCGTGATTCATTCGGATTCTATACTGATTTTCAGCAACTTTACATGGACCATAAATTGTTCGAGAGGAAGGTCTCTCGAATGTTGATAAAATTCTACAATCGGAGGAAGTCAGTGTCCAGCTTTCACTTCCAAATGTAAGCACAGGTCGAATTAATGCTTTGTAAAGTGTGAGTTTACACGACCGCGAAAGATGTTTTGATCGCAGAAGTTTTGAGTATGCGTAGAAAACTCTGTATGCGGCAGAGACACGGGCTTTGATATCTGCCTGCATGTCATTTGACGATGTTATTACAAACCGGAGGTATTTGAAGTTTTCCACGCGTTCCACTTCGTAGTCGCCAGTATCCAGATTTCCGGGAGGTTGGTTCTTAGATGTTGTTAACACTTTAGTTTTGCCGGTGTTGATGCATAATCCAAGTGGTTTAGCATTTCTTTCAAGCTGAGAGAGACTATCTTTAATATCGCTCGTTCTACGTCCGAGAAGCACAATATCATCTGCGTAGCCAAGAACTTGACTAGATTTATTATATATGCAGTTTTGAGTCTCAATTCGGCTTTTTCTTATCGCGTACTCCAGCGCCAAATTAAACAGTACAGGCGCGAGTGGAAAGGATCAGAAACTGACCTTTCGATTACTATTCTACAATTTGATCCCGATGTTGTGAGTTTGCACAGAGAAACAAGTTTCTCTGGGATACCAAGGCATATGAGTGCGGACCAGAGGTTGTCGTGGATGATACTATCATATGCTTGCCTGAAATCAACGTAGAGCTGGTGAATGCTGATGTTGTACTCCCAACATTTTTCCAGAATCATCCTTAATGTAAAACATTGATCTGTGGTTGAGCGGTTGGGACGAAAACCACACTGATAGTCACCGATGATAGATTCGGCGAACGGGATGAGTCGAGCAAGTACGACATTAGCTAGTATTTTATATGCTGTGTTCAACAGTGCGATGCCACGATAATTTTCACACTTTAGACGGTCACCTTTCTTATGTAGCGGAACAATGAGAGCTGTTTTCCATTCAGCAGGTAGTTCTTCTTGGTCCCAGATTGCAAGAATCAGATCGTATATACGTGAGACCAGAGCTGCTCCTCCATTTTTCAAAAGTTCTGCGGGAATTCCATCGAAACCTGGTGATTTGCCATTTTTCAGTTTTTTAATTGCAGCTTCCACTTCCTCTATTGCTGGGTAAGGGACAAAAATCTCTTCAGTTGATGGAACAATTGCTCGAATAGGATGAACTTCATTCGTCCTATTCAATAGGTCTTGAAAGTGGGTTCGCCACACTGCCAGCACATCACGTTCACTTGTTGTAAGTTCATTATTTTCATTTTTGATGGCTGTAGATCTTGGGTGGAAATCTTTTGTCAGATTTCGTGCATTGGCAAAGCACTCTTTTGAATTTCCGTTGGCCGCATGTTGGTTGATGTCTTCAATGCAGCTCTTCATGTGTTCGCGTTTCTTTTTACGTAGAAGTTTTGCTGAGGCGTTTCTGGCGCATAGATAATCAGCTTGGGAGCTTCGGGTGTTCCTTGTTAACCATTTTTCTCGCAGTTTTTGTTTATGTTCAACGGATTGGCGGCACTCGTCGTCGAACCATTCGTTGTGTGATTTCGGTGGCCGCTTTCCGATTGTAGTTTGTGCTGCGGCTATAATGGTTGATTGAAGCGTTTGCCATTCTTCTTGTATGTTTAATGGCATCTCAGAAGAGATGTCATGCTCTTCTATGTTTTGTGTTATTATTTCCTGATATCTGTTCAGCGTTGCCGGATGTTTAAATGCATCGACGTTCCAGCGCACGGTCTTTTTTGCTTGTCTATTAAATGTAGATGATAATTTGCACTTGTACTTAAAGATGACAAGCATATGATCAGTGTCCATATCAGCACCTCTGTATGATCGAACGTTAGTTACACTTGTGGAGTGTCTCTTAGAAATCATGACGTGATCGATTTGATTTTCCGTTCTTCCGTCATTTGATTTCCACGTTGCCTTGTGAATTCTCTTGTGAGGGAAGAAAGTGCTGGAAATTACTAGATCATACATACATCATAGCCAGCTCGGCTGCGCGAAAACCGTTATTGTTGCTGGTATGATGCAAGCTGTTAGGGCCGATATGTGTTTTAAGATCTGCAATCCTACCGATTTGAGCATTAAAGTCACCTACCACGATTTTTATATCGTGCCGCGGGATTTTATTGATGACTTCTTCGAGTTCTAGGAAGAACAGGTCTTTAATATCATCTGCTTTATCTTCAGTAGGTGCATGAACATTGACGATCGTTACATTGAATTTTTGCGTGTGGATTCTCAGTGTGCATAACCGCATATTAATTGGGCAGAAGTCGATAACATGCTGAGCGACGGTGTATAAGAAAGCCAACTCCAAATTCTACTCCGTTTTGATGACCGCAATAATAAAGAGTGTATCCTTTCGCTGTTCCATGGATTCCACTACCTGGCCATCTTAGTTCTTGTAATGCCACTATATCAAGTGTGTAGCTCTCGACTTGTTGTGTGAGTTTTAGGAGATCTCCTGGTCTTCTAAGGCTTAGCACGTTCCAGGTTCCCATTTTTAAATCGTAGTCCGGGTACAGTTTCCGAGGTCGTTCCAATAATGATTCCGAGATATTCCGAGGCCTGTGTACAGAATTCATGACAATAATTTTTTTACGGTAATGGGGTGTTAGCCCTTCGCCCAACCCAAATTTTCGTGAATGGGTTCGTTCTGCATCTTAAGGTCACCAGAAACAACCTTTTTACACGTTTATATAGCGAGCCGCTAGATCCAAGTCAGACGCCTGCTGCAAGCCGCCCCTAACATGGAGAACAGACGCTTTCTACACATTTATATAGCGAGCCGCTTGATCCAAGACAGACGCCCGCTCCAAGCCGCCCCTAACACGGAGAACAGACGCTTGAGTTGCATTGGTTGTAATGAAGAGCTTTCTCATTGGCGAACCAATGAGAATGGCATAGCAGGATGCGTACCTAGATTTGTTGTAATGCCGTTCGACTAAGTCTCAGCCACCGTGAGTAGGAGATATTATAAACCTGCTGCTTCAGCACAAATGCAGAAATGTACGCAAGTTTCATCAAATAAACGGAAATGGAAAAAAAAATTACAAGTGGAAAATGGAGACTCTGGCGACCCCGTTTGCGAAAGACCTACGATCAGCGCGTCCAACCCCCACAAGCACTCTCAGACGCCCACACACTCACGCTTCACACATGCTAACATTCACCCACACAGTCAGACGGCGAAGCAAGACACTTAAGCTCTCAGATCCGCAGCACGTATCGCAAGTGATAGTAATCAAGACTGAGTTATATTGCTGTCACATGAGCACCATGGTACAGCCCACAAACCACTGCCATTGTTGGTACAACGCGAATCAGATCCCAGAGCACTGAAAAACAACGTTGCACACCAGGTTGAAAATCCAGATCGATCATTTCCCCTTCCCTTCATTAACAGCATTGAAAAAAAACAAATTTAAAAACCAAGAGTAATTCAAGAAAAAATTTATTCATAACCAAAAAAAAATGTAAGTTTGTTTGTAATTTGAACCAACCTGTCCAAACCAGTTCATTTCAATACCTGTAAATTACAGTTAGGTAATGATTCATAGACCTAATAAACCCCAAAACCGGACAAGAATTTGTTTCTTTATTTTGTTGTTTTTAATTCACTTTTTTTTATTACAGGATAGTTGAGAATGATTAGTAGGAGAAGATATAATTTTTTTAAATGCAGGAAATATAATGAAAAGAGGCATTTGATAAGTTAATTGAGAACTCGGAGCAACACCATTTAGATTAGCATCAGTCCCAATCCAGACCAAATGTGTCTCGCTACCCACACCGCCAGTTCGCACACACATGCCACGACTACCACGCCCCCATTCAAACACTGATACTCCCTTTCACACGCATTCACACTTCTACGTTAAACACAATAAAAAAAACACATAAATAAAATAAGTTGACTCACCCATGATTACATCCTCCAGACCTCCAAGTTTCCGTTATATCAGCCCTCCATCAGCAACAACTGTGTCCAATTACTTTGATGAAAACAGGCTCAGGTAAACAGTTGTATAAACCAGCGTTAAACAACTTTCCAATATCGTCGAATAAAAATGTAACAATTCGTCTCAATAATCGAGCAAAACGTTGCAATAAAAATGTTATTGTTGAATTATACGTTGAAATCAAAATGTAATAATTTGTATCAATAATCGTTGAATTATACGTTGTAATAAAAAAAAATGCAATAATTTGTCTCAATGATCGTTGAGTAAAACGTTGAAATAAAAAATGCAATAATTTGTATCAATAATCGTTGAATAATACGATGAAATACAAATGTAACAATTTGGATCAATAATCGTTGAATAATACGGTGTAATAATTTTTAGTAATGCATGTTGAGTTGCAATATGGTATAAATGATGATTTGATGCCAAAAAAAAAATTTTATACAAATGATGCGTTTGAATAGGTATAATATCCGGTAGCAATAGTACAACGTTGACACAATTTTTATAACTACCTCGGAATTCGCCAGGTAAATGAGTAGATCCAGATCTATTATCACTGCGTTGTGGCGGCACTACACATAGTTATAAGTTAACGGCAACCAGAATACCAAGAGCCAATTTCAATTATATACGACTAAGCCACGTATTGTTGACACACGACCGTTCACACCAAATACCCACACAATCTCCAAGCGAAATTTCCCCAAGGCTGCGATTTCATACGGTGAAGTACGATATAGGTAAAAAAGTAGGTTATTGTGCACTACTAGGACCGTTAACCATGACGTCAATATGAAATATCTATACTACTGCTGGACTCGTTCATAAAAATTATCACGGTATTTAATTTACATGCAGCATAGCAGTGAATCTTGCAAGGTTTTAAAACACAACACCGTTTCTATTACTTTTGTTCGTAAATAGCGTATATTTAAACAATAATTCAATTAAATTTATTATATCTTATAATTTTATCAATACGTTCGAATCACAACTCCATTTCGGTAATACAATAATTTAGTTACGTTATATCACAGTTTATGATCTTTCACTTACACAAACAAAAAAAAATAAATTATATAAATTAGAACAGAAAAATGTGATCAAAATTGTGTTTCTCTTCTTGATTTCATTAATTGAATTGAATAACAAGCACTTTAAAATTTGACTAATTGATTTTTTTCTTGGACGTACACGGACATTGTCACAAATTAGGACACAAATACATAAATTATTTTTCGCGGATTATATTCACTGTCTGAGTGCAAAATCACTATTCTATATCCACGTATCACTAGTTTTATTAATATCGTTACCTTAGTTATTCCGACCAGAAAGCCAAGACCCGATCGAAAGGAATTTCCAATCTTTCTGTTTTCACGTAATTCTCCCGAATCCTGCACCATATGATTTGTTGTTTGACAGCTTGAAGAACAAATATCACCATTCCAATCGGATATTAAAAGAAATGTCAATCCAAATGGTCTCGAAAAAATATATCACAGACTAAGCGACGTCAAACGATCGAATGAAAATGTAATAGAATAAGAGAATAAGAATTATACAGTCGATCATTATATAGCCGTTTTTGACTTCGAAATATTCGAAGAAAGGGTTTTTGAGGTAAGGAAATTATTTATGTAACTCAGTGTTAGGATCTATTTTTCGATATAACGAAATGAGCGGTTACTTCATAATACTTAATATTGCAAAAATAATTTTGCCAAACAAATTGTTTCCGACACACTAATAATAATCATCAATGAATTAGAATGAATTAAACGTAAGTTTAATCGATCGTATGATGTTGATGTATTACAAAATATCAACTTACAACAGTATTACAGTGGAATTCAGATCCATAACGGAAAGACAATTGATAACAAAAAATACCCATATAGAAAATCGAATGCATAACACAGTAGGATATTAATTCTTTTTATTGTGACGATTGAACAAATACGCACAGCTGTTTTGAGGTTTGAAAACTTCGTTGTTCAATTACGGTTAGTGCTTAGAGAATTCAAATTCAAGTAGTATGGTGAAACAAAGCGGATGGAGACATAGTATGAGTCAATTTTAGGGGGTTGCAAAATTAAATAGTAATGTTTATATAGATAAATAAAAAACTATGGGTTACGGAGACTATAGGAAAATATGACTATGGATGGTGGATGGATGAGAAACTATTACGAGCTATACATGTTAATAAAAAATGACAACTAATGAATCTGAGACTATAATACACTACGTTCAGGCATCGTCCCAGGCTATTCATTACATGGTTTTATGGTGCCAATGACTCGAGATGGTGCAGAATCATTGAGTATAAGCAGTATTTATTCTGCCCCTCTCAACTACGCCAACCTAATTCTGTTAGCGTTACCCAGGTAGCACGGCGTGGACGTAGAATTTCGGATTTTCGCTACCCGTAAATTTCTCGCGGAAAGATGAAATAATTGAAATTAAAGATTTGAATAAATCGATAACCAATCCAATGTCTGCATCTTCCTGTTGTAGTTTTTTACTCACTATACATTGATACGATTTAAAATACTACCCCAAAAAATAATCAAGAACGCAGTTTCAAATTTTGTCAATTCCTTGCATAATCCTGCTGCTTCTGCCTTTGTAACCGTTTTCTCAGAACTGTCGTTCGAAATTGATTTTAGAATATCATGAATTTCTTTCCAAGACATCAATAAGCTTTTGCAGGCATCATCTCTGCATGACCATCTCGTAGTCGAGATCCTCTTTGGTGTTATGAGTACATTGCTGTTTTGCAGTTTTTCCCGTTTTTCCAAGACAGACGCCCGCTCCAAGCCGCCCCTAACACGGAGAACAGACGCTTGAGTTGCATTGGTTGTAATGAAGAGCTTTCTCATTGGCGAACCAATGAGAATGGCATAGCAGGATGCGTACCTAGATTTGTTGTAATGCCGTTCGACTAAGTCTCAGCCACCGTGAGTAGGAGATATTATAAACCTGCTGCTTCAGCACAAATGCAGAAATGTACGCAATTTTCATCAAATAAACGGAAATGGAAAAAAAAATTACAAGTGGAAAATGGAGACTCTGGCGACCCCGTTTGCGAAAGACCTACGATCAGCGCGTCCAACCCCCACAAGCACTCTCAGACGCCCACACACTCACGCTTCACACATGCTAACATTCACCCACACAGTCAGACGGCGAAGCAAGACACTTAAGCTCTCAGATCCGCAGCACGTATCGCAAGTGATAGTAATCAAGACTGAGTTATATTGCTGTCACATGAGCACCATGGTACAGCCCACAAACCACTGCCATTGCTGGTACAACGCGAATCAGATCCCAGAGCACTGAAAAACAACGTTGCACACCAGGTTGAAAATCCAGATCGATCATTTCCCCTTCCCTTCATTAACAGCATTGAAAAAAAACAAATTTAAAAACCAAGAGTAATTCAAGAAAAAATTTATTCATAACCAAAAAAAAATGTAAGTTTGTTTGTAATTTGAACCAACCTGTCCAAACCAGTTCATTTCAATACCTGTAAATTACAGTTAGGTAATGATTCATAGACCTAATAAACCCCAAAACCGGACAAGAATTTGTTTCTTTATTTTGTTGTTTTTAATTCACTTTTTTTTATTACAGGATAGTTGAGAATGATTAGTAGGAGAAGATATAATTTTTTTAAATGCAGGAAATATAATGAAAAGAGGCATTTGATAAGTTAATTGAGAACTCGGAGCAACACCATTTAGATTAGCATCAGTCCCAATCCAGACCAAATGTGTTTCGCTACCCACACCGCCAGTTCGCACACACATGCCACGACTACCACGCCCCCATTCAAACACTGATACTCCCTTTCACACGCATTCACACTTCTACGTTAAACACAATAAAAAAAACACATAAATAAAATAAGTTGACTCACCCATGATTACATCCTCCAGACCTCCAAGTTTCCGTTATATCAGCCCTCCATCAGCAACAACTGTGTCCAATTACTTTGATGAAAACAGGCTCAGGTAAACAGTTGTATAAACCAGCGTTAAACAACTTTCCAATATCGTCGAATAAAAATGTAACAATTCGTCTCAATAATCGAGCAAAACGTTGCAATAAAAATGTTATTGTTGAATTATACGTTGAAATCAAAATGTAATAATTTGTATCAATAATCGTTGAATTATACGTTGTAATAAAAAAAAATGCAATAATTTGTCTCAATGATCGTTGAGTAAAACGTTGAAATAAAAAATGCAATAATTTGTATCAATAATCGTTGAATAATACGATGAAATACAAATGTAACAATTTGGATCAATAATCGTTGAATAATACGGTGTAATAATTTTTAGTAATGCATGTTGAGTTGCAATATGGTATAAATGATGATTTGATGCCAAAAAAAAAATTTTATACAAATGATGCGTTTGAATAGGTATAATATCCGGTAGCAATAGTACAACGTTGACACAATTTTTATAACTACCTCGGAATTCGCCAGGTAAATGAGTAGATCCAGATCTATTATCACTGCGTTGTGGCGGCACTACACATAGTTATAAGTTAACGGCAACCAGAATACCAAGAGCCAATTTCAATTATATACGACTAAGCCACGTATTGTTGACACACGACCGTTCACACCAAATACCCACACAATCTCCAAGCGAAATTTCCCCAAGGCTGCGATTTCATACGGTGAAGTACGATATAGGTAAAAAAGTAGGTTATTGTGCACTACTAGGACCGTTAACCATGACGTCAATATGAAATATCTATACTACTGCTGGACTCGTTCATAAAAATTATCACGGTATTTAATTTACATGCAGCATAGCAGTGAATCTTGCAAGGTTTTAAAACACAACACCGTTTCTATTACTTTTGTTCGTAAATAGCGTATATTTAAACAATAATTCAATTAAATTTATTATATCTTATAATTTTATCAATACGTTCGAATCACAACTCCATTTCGGTAATACAATAATTTAGTTACGTTATATCACAGTTTATGATCTTTCACTTACACAAACAAAAAAAAATAAATTATATAAATTAGAACAGAAAAATGTGATCAAAATTGTGTTTCTCTTCTTGATTTCATTAATTGAATTGAATAACAAGCACTTTAAAATTTGACTAATTGATTTTTTTCTTGGACGTACACGGACATTGTCACAAATTAGGACACAAATACATAAATTATTTTTCGCGGATTATATTCACTGTCTGAGTGCAAAATCACTATTCTATATCCACGTATCACTAGTTTTATTAATATCGTTACCTTAGTTATTCCGACCAGAAAGCCAAGACCCGATCGAAAGGAATTTCCAATCTTTCTGTTTTCACGTAATTCTCCCGAATCCTGCACCATATGATTTGTTGTTTGACAGCTTGAAGAACAAATATCACCATTCCAATCGGATATTAAAAGAAATGTCAATCCAAATGGTCTCGAAAAAATATATCACAGACTAAGCGACGTCAAACGATCGAATGAAAATGTAATAGAATAAGAGAATAAGAATTATACAGTCGATCATTATATAGCCGTTTTTGACTTCGAAATTTTCGAAGAAAGGGTTTTTGAGGTAAGGAAATTATTTATGTAACTCAGTGTTAGGATCTATTTTTCGATATAACGAAATGAGCGGTTACTTCATAATACTTAATATTGCAAAAATAATTTTGCCAAACAAATTGTTTCCGACACACTAATAATAATCATCAATGAATTAGAATGAATTAAACGTAAGTTTAATCGATCGTATGATGTTGATGTATTACAAAATATCAACTTACAACAGTATTACAGTGGAATTCAGATCCATAACGGAAAGACAATTGATAACAAAAAATACCCATATAGAAAATCGAATGCATAACACAGTAGGATATTAATTCTTTTTATTGTGACGATTGAACAAATACGCACAGCTGTTTTGAGGTTTGAAAACTTCGTTGTTCAATTACGGTTAGTGCTTAGAGAATTCAAATTCAAGTAGTATGGTGAAACAAAGCGGATGGAGACATAGTATGAGTCAATTTTAGGGGGTTGCAAAATTAAATAGTAATGTTTATATAGATAAATAAAAAACTATGGGTTACGGAGACTATAGGAAAATATGACTATGGATGGTGGATGGATGAGAAACTATTACGAGCTATACATGTTAATAAAAAATGACAACTAATGAATCTGAGACTATAATACACTACGTTCAGGCATCGTCCCAGGCTATTCATTACATGGTTTTATGGTGCCAATGACTCGAGATGGTGCAGAATCATTGAGTATAAGCAGTATTTATTCTGCCCCTCTCAACTACGCCAACCTAATTCTGTTAGCGTTACCCAGGTAGCACGGCGTGGACGTAGAATTTCGGATTTTCGCTACCCGTAAATTTCTCGCGGAAAGATGAAATAATTGAAATTAAAGATTTGAATAAATCGATAACCAATCCAATGTCTGCATCTTCCTGTTGTAGTTTTTTACTCACTATACATTGATACGATTTAAAATACTACCCCAAAAAATAATCAAGAACGCAGTTTCAAATTTTGTCAATTCCTTGCATAATCCTGCTGCTTCTGCCTTTGTAACCGTTTTCTCAGAACTGTCGTTCGAAATTGATTTTAGAATATCATGAATTTCTTTCCAAGACATCAATAAGCTTTTGCAGGCATCATCTCTGCATGACCATCTCGTAGTCGAGATCCTCTTTGGTGTTATGAGTACATTGCTGTTTTGCAGTTTTTCCCAACGCATCGTTGATGCCGAAAAAAAGTTATAAATTGCTTGCAAAAATGAAAAATAGTTGGTGGATTTATTACAGCAACTAGCCGCCGCAGTTCCAACTAAATTAAGAGAATGGGCTGCACATAGTATAAATTCCGCAAACTTGTTGGCATTTTTAGTTCTGGCTTGGAGACCAGATAAGTGCCTGACATGTTTGCAGCATTATCGTACGACTGACCTCTAAAATTTTCTAAATTAATGTTTAAAGATACCAGGGTGTTAGTTATTGATGTGTACATTTCTTCAGATTTGTATCCAGCATTTGGAACAAAAGCTAGAAATACCTCTGTTGGTGTTCCACATTTTTTAACATATCTCAGAACAATTGATAACATGTGCGATGTCTGGTGTAGAATCAACAATTATAGAAAAATATTTCGCCGCTTTTATTTTGGCAGATATTACTTCTGTGCACTTCTGAGCCATAAGATGAACTATTTCTTCGTACGTTGTGGATGAAAGATAACTAGTTTTACAGCTACCCGGTCTTCCTTTTGTTTTAGATGTTCCTTTAAGAATAGATAAAATTCGGCTAAAAGTTCTACGGCCAGTAAAAAGTTACCATTATGACATGATCCTACAACTTCATTAGAACCTCTTAAGGGTAGACCACGACTTGATAACTTTTTGACGATTGCGACAACGCGTTGTAGAACTTGCGTCCAATAATTTTTTTCTCTATCAATTTCTGCATTTAATAAATTAATCAAATTTTTACTTGAAGTCCTTGCCCTCAAAGCAACTACAGATTTTTTGTGATTTATTGATCGTTCGTGCTGTTCTACGCATTGTTTTAAGTTTTTACAATCATTAAATCCTTTATCCGTGCAAAAAGATGAACCCAATTTAGATAACAAACAAGGCCCACAGTAAACACTTCCATTTGATTCAGAGAAGATTATCCATTGGCGACTTGAAACTTCTCCATTCTGAATCACCCTTTTAAAAATTGTTGAACTCAAAAAGCGTGTTTGGTCTTTGTAGATTCGTTTTGATTTCTCAAAATCAGAATCTGCGTTTTGAGAATAACCATTTCGCGCAACAAAATCTATCAACTCATCATTTACTACCCACTTTGCAGGATCTACGTCCAACATAAAAACTTGAGACCGAAATATTTCCGATAATAATGGTTGATCTTTTTCTTCTCGTTCAACATGATTAACTGTAGCATTTTCATTTTCACACAAAACAGAATTGACACTAGTTTCTGTTTCTTTTGATGTGCTAGGTACAGCAAGATCTTCTGGCTCTTATTTGGATTTTACTTAGTTTTTCCTAGAATAATCGAGAAATTAATTAAGCAGGGAGGAGAAGGCAACTGCAATTATCGAATTGTGAGCTGGGCCAATTCGAAGGAAGGTGGAAAAACGTAACAATATTATATTTATAAATCACACTGAACTTTTAATTTTAAATTGCACACTTTGTTTATTTGATGAAAAAACTGCAGAACACACCGCCGCTATGTTTCGAGTATAGAGATAAGAAATTTTGCGAATTTGAATGATTTAATCTGGATACTCTGTTTATAGGAGTCGACGGCTCTCGCCGCCGCAAAAATATTTCTGTTTTGAAAAATTGTATATTTTAAAAATTTCCGCACAAAAATTGCCGCCTACGAAAATTTGCCGCCGTAGGCTACAGCCTAGCTAGCCTATTTAGAAATCCGCCACTGTATCTAGTGCTCTAAATAAATAATAAAAATTAAACTATGTAATTTCAATTTATAACCATAGAAAAATATATAGTTCACATTTAAAATGAGAACGAATGGTAATATTTGAAGCTGCACATACAATAGAGTGTTTAACTAAGCCAATGTAAATCCATTTTCGTGCTATTCTTTTGCTATTGATCTCAGACACGTTTCAGTCAATGAATTTCAGTTCAATAAATTCAAACAAGTTCAAAGGGTACTTCTTGGCTTTGTTACACAAATTACTATTTACATCATTTGTGGAATAAATTTAGAAGTCTATATATAATTTTTGATATAAATTGCAGCGTGGGGTAAAACTACTGATGTTAACATTATGTTTTCTGCTTGACAATCGCTCATGTCGTTAAATTTTTGCCAGGTACCATCTTTCCGTCTGCAGTGTGCAATAAAATGATTGGCTTCGTAGTGAACGATGCCTGCCAGCCTTTAAACTAATTAATTAAAATGTTAAACACAACAATGAAAAATTATTTCTAATGTTTTAAATGCTCTTAGATTGCAACATTATGCTAGTTCATAATTTATTATTTGAATTACCTGTAAGCTCCACAAAGATTCAGAAGAATAGGAAAATCTATTAATCTACATTTAAGGCCAGTGTTAAAATTTATAGGACTTCTTACGTCAAGCTCAATAAACACCTGTGTATGAGATAATGAACTTAAAACACCATATTAAAACAGCGCAGGAGGGATCGATTTTGATCGATTATGATCAATGTTGATCTACGGGTCTGACTACCCTGCGTACTCCAGTCCCTGCCATTGACATATGAGTTAGCGTGAGATATCACATACCACTGGCAATGGCAGGAGATGTCATTAGCCAAGATGATATCTTAGGGTGCTGGCGGACGAACTTTAATTAGTCAACGGCAGCACTTCCAGTCTTAGCTGGGCAGCGTTCCGTAGCGGTACCGCTCGTTAGCTCTTCCGAGGAATCGGACCAACACGTAGTTATGTGTGGGCTTTGTGCCTCGATTGAGGTGATGGGCGGTGCGTCTGGGGTGCGCTGCATCAGCTGGATTATTGGCATTTAGTTTTGTTTTGTTTTCTGCAAATTTCTCACAATTTGTTTTTCACTTATTATTTTGTTATTATTTCTTCATCTTATCATGAAATATTGGCATATGTCATATTTTGTAGTATGATAGGATTTTTTGCTTAGTTATGCATTTTAAAATAAAACATAAAAAAATAAAATAAACATTTTGATATATATGAGCAATTTCACGAAGATTCAACAACGTTTTGACTTGACCCCTTTTAATTTTGATTATTTTTTGTTTATAGATAGTCTTTGATAAATAAAAAATACAAGTTCTCTTAGAATTTTTTTTTTCGACCAGGGGACTTCACAGGGTGCCCCTCAATTTTTGTTATTTTGTGATGTGAGTGCATTTCGACGAGCGATTGTAGAAAAACTACTCAATCGATTTTCATAAATGATATGTCGTTGAATAGGTATTAGAACAAAGTTTTTAAAAATGTACACTGTTAATTTTTTGAAATAATTTTTAACGGTGTAACATAAGAAAAAAATGGTGTAATTGAAAAAAAGATGGCATTAACTTTTTTTTTTTTTTTTTTTTTAAACAAAATTGAAGCTTATTTTATATCTAACAACTTGTGAAAGTTTAGGACTAGCATCATTTTTTGTTTTAGAGATAAAATTCGTTGTGCATATGACTGTCGGGAATCAGTTTTTTTTGTTCTGAAGAAAAATTATAAAAATGGCGATTTTTAGATTCAGATTTTTTTTTTATGTTAAATATCAAATATTTTATTATTAAATGAACTTTTTAAAAAGCAATTTAAGTCAAGTTCATCAAAATTTTGCGACATTTTGACTCGACCCTTTTTAATTTGGTCTATTTTGGTCTATATTTAAAAAAATTCTACTTGAAGCCGTATTTTTCATTTATCAAAGGCTATCTATAAACCGAATATAGACCAAAATAGACCAAATTAAAAAGGGTCGAGTCAAAATGTCGCAAAATTTTGCTGAACTTGATTGAAATTGCTTTTTAAAAAGTTCATTTAATAATAAAATATTTGATATTTAACACAAAAAAAAAATCTGAATCTAAAAATCGCCATTTTTATATTATTTCTTCAGAACAAAAAAAACTGATTCCCGAAAGTCATATGCACAACGAATTTTATCTCTAAAACAAAAACTGATGCTAGTCCTAAACTTTCACAAGTTGTTAGATATAAAATAAGCTTCAATTTAGTTTAAAAAAAAAAAAAAAAAGTTAATGCCATCTTTTTTTCAATTACACCATTTTTTTCTTATGTTACACCGTTAAAAATTATTTCAAAAAATTAACAGTGTACATTTTTAAAAACTTTGTTCTAATACCTATTCAACGACATATCATTTATGAAAATCGATTGAGTAGTTTTTCTACAATCGCTCGTCAAAATGCACTCACATCACAAAATAACAAAAATTGAGGGGCACCCTGTGAAGACCCCTGGTCGAAAAAAAAAATTCTAAGAGAACTTGTATTTTTTATTTATCAAAGACTATCTATAAACAAAAAATAATCAAAATTAAAAGGGGTCAAGTCAAAACGATGTTGAATCTTCGTGAAATTGCTCATATATATATATATATATATATATATATATATATATATATATATATATATATATATATATATATTATATATATATATATATATATATATATATATATATATATATATATATATATATATATATATATATATATATATATATATATATATATATATATATATATATATATATATATATATATATATATATATATATATATATATATATATATATATATATATATATATATATATATATATATATATATATATATATATATATATATATATATATATATTTATATATATATATATATATATATATATATATATATATATATATATATATATATATATATATATATATATATATATATATATATATATATATATATGTATATATATATATATATATAATATATATATATATATATATAATATATATATATATATATATATATATATATATATATATATATATATATATATATATATATATATATATATATATATATATATATATATATATATATATATATATATATATATATATATATATATATATATATATATATATATATATATATATATATATATATGGCAGTACAACCGAAAAAAATAAGTCTGCAAGTGGTAAAGCAAATTTGCGCAATCCACCCGCCCATAAAGCGGCATGTCCACGGAATTTGCAGGGACAAAACATATATGAATCAATAAAAAATTTTAAAATACATGTTCAAAACATTTGCGGATTGAACGCTAACCATGACCACGTGCAAAATCATCTTGAGCACGACAAACCGAACATTCTATTCCTTACAGAAACACAAGTTTCTGAAAATTTTCTCTTTATAGAATCGCTTAATTGCTTAATTCCAAATATAGGGTCGAATCAGCTTTCAAACTCCATCAGGGCGTATGCGCATTCATTCATGAGAGTGTTGCGTACACGCGCTTTCCAAATTTTGAACTACACGGTGACGGCTTCAATACAATGGTTTTAAAGATTTGTCTTCCAGAAATGACTTTTTTTACAATAGCTTTATACCGGTCCCCCAACAAACGTAACCCAAACTTTTTTAATATACTGACAAAAATTGTGGACGAGATTAGAGCAAAGTCCCCTAATTGTGAAGTTATCGTTACCGGTGACTTCAACGTCCACAACAAATCATGATTGGAATTCTCCAAATCGACCGACGATGTTGACAATAGTGGAAAACTGGCAGAAATTTTTGCCGCGTCTCAGGGCCTATTCCAAATTGTTAAAAGCTCGACTTTCACTCCCCGTAATGGCGGTGATAATAGTTTTCTTTTAGATCTCTATCTTACCACAATGCCAGATATTACGAGTGTCGATGTCGCGAAAGGTAGTATTGGAAATTCTGATCATTATTTAATCTCATCAGTTATCAAAAGTGATTTACTTAAAACTACAGCTCCCAAACCCCGTAAAATATTTCACTACTCAAAAATGGATAAGAGTGGTCTTCAAAATTTTTGCCATGGTTTCCCTTTCGACCGTCATTGTTTTTACACTGACAATGTAAATGTTTCTGCTCAAAACTTTACAGAAACCATCCAATTTGCTATCAATAAATTTGTCCCTTTCTCCATAGTAAAACCCAAACAAAAATACTTGTATTCGAAAGCTGCCAAAACGGCACTTAGAAACAAACGTAGATCATTTAATATTTGGATTCATAACAAAACTCCCACTAATCGATCCCAATATCTAAAGGCCAACAAAATATCTAATCAGATTATCTCAAACGAAAAGTCCGAAATTGACAGAGCGAAAGCCTCAAAACTTACGTCTATGTCTGTTTCTGACAAGAGTTTCTACAGTGCCATTAATTCTTTAAATTCTGGTACAAAATTTTCTATTCCCCCTATTATTGATGGTGATTTAATCGTCAATGATCCCGCAAGAAAAGCTAACTTGTTCGCTGAACGCTTTGCTCTGAACTCCACTGTTTTGGAAACTCCTAAAGAAATACCCCAAATCCAGTCTTCAGGAGTTAATATGAATGAACTTCACTTCAAACCCAAAATAGTCGCTAAACTTTTAAAGGGGTTAAACATCAACAAAGCATCAGGAATGGACAATATTCCACCCATTATTTTAAAAACCTTTTCCAAAGAACTTGCACCAACTTTAACTAAAATATTCTACCAATCCTACAAATCTGGTATATTTCCCTCGTGCTGGAAGTTGGCAAATGTCCAGCCCGTCCCCAAAAAGGGACCAAAATCCGATATCTCAAATTATAGGCCAATAGCTTTACTATCGGTCCTATCCAAAGTCTATGAGCATTATATTAATACACATATTTCAAAATTTCTGGAAGAAAATCATTTAATATCCGACAGCCAATACGGTTTTCGAAACAAAAGATGAACTACCGATCTATTAAACTATGTAGCGCATTGTTGGAACAGCATACTTGATAAAGGTGGTGAAACATACGTTATCGCTTTAAACATCTCCAAGGCATTCGATCGAGTCTGGCATGCCAACTTAATCAACAAGCTCGTTGCGTACGGTTTTCATTCCAATGTTGTGAAGCTGATTCAAAATTTTCTATCCAACCGATACATTTCGGTAACCTTAGACGGATTTTCTTCTGAGTCTAAACTAATTAACGCTGGTGTACCCCAAGGCTCAGAATTGTCCCCAACCCTATTTTTGATTTATATCAACGAATTGTTGAAAATCACCAGTAACCCAATAAATAGTTTTGCAGATGATAGTACTCTGCACAAGTCGTTCGAGCCCCTTCCTTCAAAAGGTAAAATGCACGAACGAATTAATCCTGCCCGGAGAGACGCTGCCATAAACGTGAACAAAGACCTGAATAAAGTCGCCGACTGGGGTGACCAAAACCTTGTCAATTTCAACTCCACCAAAACACAGCTGTTGATTGTTTCCAGATTAAACACCGAGTTCCCCAAAGATATTTTATTTAGTATGTGTGATGAACCAATAGGCGAATGTAAAAACATTCGTTTATTGGGTGTCACAGTTTCAAATGACCTACTCTGGAACGATCATGTAATAGCGATGGCAAAAAGCGCGTCTAAAAAACTCGGCCTCCTAAATAGATGCAAAAAAATTTTCACTCCATACCAATTGCTCCATGTTTATAAGTCCTATATTCGTCCCTGTATGGAGTACTGCTGCCAAGTTTGGGGTGCTGCCTCTGTTTCTATCTTGGCCCTCTTGGACTCTGTTCAAAAGCGAGCTATACGAATTGTAGGTGATCGGACTTTGACATCAAAACTTGATTCCCTACAACATCGTCGCACTGTTGCAGACCTCGTTGTTTTTTACAAATATCGTCATCAGCAGTGCTCAGATGAAATCAGCGGCATCATCCTCAAACTTATTCTTACCCCCGTTCCACTCGGCAATCGGCTGCCGCAACCAGTGAAACGGTAAAGATCCCGCGCTGTCATACTGGCAGATCGTAGAGAGACTTCTTTGTCCGAACTGCGTACAAAAGGAATAGTTTGCCGGAACACTTAGTCTCAGGTGGCTTCAACCCACAGATGTTTAAAAAAAGCGTTAATCTACACCTTAGAACGCCAGTTGTTGTGGGACCCAGGTCTAGACCTAGGTCTTAAAAGGTATTTATGTGTTGTTGTGACATATATTTTAAACTCTATTACACAACACATTTTATTAAAAAAAAAAAAAAAAAAAATATTCTTCACAATCCTGTGTTGGACATTTTATGTTATGTTTCGTTTCTTCAAACGTTAAACTCCTTTTTAATTGGCAGAAGCCATGTTTTAAAATCGGTTTATAATTTATTTTGATATCGGACATTTCGGAAACGATCGTTTTGCAGTTTTTATTACTACATTCAAAAATTTCTGTTGTAGATGGCTCGTTTCTAAACAGCTTATTCCATATACTACTGATGAAATCGTCGGCATTAATGTGTTGTACTCCAGACTTTTTACACTGGTTCGTAAGGTAAAGCTGTTGTACCAAAAGTGCACGATGGTGTTGAACTAGGTAGGTAGGTCCCTCTTTTGAAAAACAGGCAATCAATTGCAGCATTTTATTTCCAGAATTACGAACGTATGAAAAATAGGCTGGATCATCCAGTACTGCAGTATATAATAAGCTACAAAAAACAACAAAAATGTACATTCAAGATTTTATTAAGAGTTTAGCAATGGATCTAACCATTATGTAGTTTAGAATTCTAAGACACTAGAAATGAATGTATTCAATTGAATAGAATGAAAAATTGCTTTGAAAAGTGAAAGATCCGTAACAAAAGTTTTATCTCAATTCCGGTCGGTTCGGGGAATCGAACCGGCGTCCCTCTGATCAAAGTTTATATGGTTAACCATTTAACCAACTCGACCAGCGACGAGATAAAATTTTGTTTTTGGACGATCGACTTAACATCACAATTATTTAATTCATTTTTAATGTCAATTTTTTGTCTTATTTATTTATTCTACGAACACGTTTTACGGTTCTTCATACCTCAACTAAGTTGACATTGAATGAAGAACATTATGGATCTACGAATATGGGAGACAAATCCCAACTAGTGGAGAATGGCCACTAACCAATTTAAATTCAAGATTTTATTAAGAGTTTAGCAATGGATCTAACCATTATGTAGTTTAGAATTCTAAGACACTAGAAATGAATGTATTCAATTCAATAGAATGAAAAATTGCTTTGAAAAGTGAAAGATCCGTTTTTTGTCTTATTTATTTATTCTACGAACACGTTTTACCGTTCTTCATACCTCAACTAAGTTGACATTGAATGAAGAACATTATGGATCTACGAATATGGAAGACAAATCCCAACTAGTGGAGAATGGCCACTAACCAATTTAAATTCAAGATTTCAAAATTGACATTAAAAATGAATTAAATAATTGTGATGTTAAGTCGATCGTCCAAAAACAAAATTTTATCTCGTCGCTGGTCGAGTTGGTTAAATGGTTAACCATATAAACTTTGATCAGAGGGACGCCGGTTCGATTCCCCGAACCGACCGGAATTGAGATAAAACTTTTGTTACGGATCTTTCACTTTTCAAAGCAATTTTTCATTCTATTCAATTGAATACATTCATTTCTAGTGTCTTAGAATTCTAAACTACATAATGGCTAGATCCATTGCTAAACTCTTAATAAAATCTTGAATTTAAGTTGGTTAGTGGCATAGGCGTAACTAGGTAGGAGCCCAGAGGGCCCGGCCCCCCCTAGACGAATTTTGGCCCCCCCTAGAACACGAAGTTCATGAAGTATATAACAGTTAGGGAAAATGAAAATGTATTTCTTTACTAAGGAATTTGCTGTTCAAAATTATTTCAAAACGTACATTTATATTATTCATGATATTATTCATATCACTGATCTTCATTTAAATTTAATAAGGAAGTTTAATAAGCACTACCAATAATATTGCCACAAAAGTATCTATAAAATGGTCAGTTATCTTATCGGTTCACCATAGTAGCGAAGTTTAAAAAAGCAAACATTTTCTTTCCAACATGTGATGTGCCAGATGTCAGAATGTCAAATGAATTCATAATTTCTGGAAAAACCACACCTTCCAATTTGTTCAACGAAAGATATCGCAATAAGAACAATATAGACTTCGTTTTAAAAAAATACGGTCTCATTGCTCCATAAGACCTAAACCCACACCGAAACAATTTGCTATTTTTGATATACAATTTCAAAGAATCAACATTAACTTAAAAAAAATAATTATAACCTTAGGGGCCCACGTTATGACCATTTGAGGCAAGATTGGACTTGAACTTAGGCGCAAGTGGATTTTTTTTTGTTTTTTTATCGTAAATTAGGAAAATTTAGTAAGAGGGACAGTTTTGATCTGTTTATCTTATGAGCACATAGGACAAACGAAGCAAAAATTAAAAAAACAGAAAAAATTCTTTTCAAAACTGTAATTTTGTATGGATTTTGTGTCTTGTTGTTTTGTTTTTTGTTGCTTTTAAAGGCCTGTATTTTGGACCCCGGGGCTGATATACAACTTGTTTTGGTTTTATTCGCTTCAGTGAGTGATTCTATATCAAATAAAAAAAATCTTGGCGCCTAAGTAGAAGTAATATCCCCGTTTGTTTGTATGACCATTAGCGAATTGACGACGGAATTCGAAGTCTGGTGGATTTATCTATGGAATTATCTGAATTTGTATGGCTGAAAATGAAGATCGTTGTGCACAGTACTGCATTAAATGGTTGGGGAAGTGTGGTACTGAATACTGTATGATTACTGTAAACAATGACTTGTTATTTTTGAACTATTTTTTATTTTTATTTTTTCAATAGTTTTAGAGACTAGGAATGTAAAGTTTAATTTAGAAACTAGAAATGTTGATTTTGTATAATTTTTGTTTGTTTGAAAGTTACTAAGTGAGGATTAATAAAAATATCATACTGATATAACAATTTATAATTTTATATGATTTTTTTCAATTTTAATTTGTCAAACATGTCGATTTTAAAAAGAACACTTTTTCTTTTAGTTTTATAATTTAAAGATTTATTATTTACACAAATATATATCTAAATATAAACATAAATAACTGCAAACAACATAGCATAAACAACTGCATTCGAATCGGTTGATGTAGTAGCAATAACGTCAAAAGTGACACTAAACCGTTCACCGTTCATATTATATAGGTGCCGGGTCACAGTGGCGTTAAAGGCAGCTATATAGCAGACGGATTTTCTAGGCAAAGGACTGAACTCGATCTTCTACAAGAAATGGAAGCTCTAAGCGAGTCGTTTGCTCCTCTCAAACAACTAACTTATGACAGGGTTAAATGCGTAATCTATAGGGCGGTGGTTAAACACCATTAGCTGCAAGATAAGCAGGTAAATCTTTCCTAGACTAGACCTACAGCGTTCCAAAAAACTTATAACCTTGAGTAGGCAGAAAACTAATTCATTGTTAAAGTCATCACTGGTTACTGGATCCTTGGATAGCACCCAAGTACTGATTTGCAGGAGCTGTAAGGAAGAGGATCAGACGGAACCAGCGTTTCATCTACTTTGCACATGTCCAGCATTCGCCCATTATACGGCAAACTAATTTTGGAACGCACACATTTAAAACTCTAACCGACCTGGATAATTTTAAAATCACGCAAATACTTAGCTTCATTAGAAGCTCCAAATGGTTCGAGTTGGGAAACGAGATTCTTTGGTATCACAACCGACGTATTGTGGTCTAAGTATGTCGTCCTGATGTTGTGTTTTGGTGACAGTCACTGCAACCTAACCTAACATAAATAATCTTGCAAAAAATATAAATGACCGTAAATTTGAAAATTGACCTTAAATTGACCCGTTATGTATTAAAAGAAAGAAATAAAAACGGAAACTTTATAAATTATTTTACTCAGCAATATTATTGGGGCCAGGCCCACCCTAGAACAAGTTCCTAGTTACGCCAATGGTTAGTGGCCATTCTCCACTAGTTGGGATTTGTCTCCCATATTCGTAGATCCATAATGTTCTTCATTCAATGTCAACTTAGTTGAGGTATGAAGAACCGTAAAACGTGTTCGTAGAATAAATAAATAAGACAAAAAATTGACATTAAAAATGAATTAAATAATTGTGATGTTAAGTCGATCGTCCAAAAACAAAATTTTATCTCGTCGCTGGTCGAGTTGGTTAAATGGTTAACCATATAAACTTTGATCAGAGGGACGCCGGTTCGATTCCCCGAACCGACCGGAATTGAGATAAAACTTTTGTTACGGATCTTTCACTTTTCAAAGCAATTTTTCATTCTATTCAATTGAATACATTCATTTCTAGTGTCTTAGAATTCGCTACAAAAATGTAAATTTTAGTTCGTGAAAAAGGTGCAGTTTAAAGTTTAATAGTCAAAACTATCTGTTCAGTACAAAAAGAAGTGATATCCTGTGTCAAGTAGAAACGAGTGTAAAACAAAACATTTCCAAATAATTAGGTGTTCTACATGTTTGAAATACTAACTTTGTCACTCGGATTAGAGATTAGAATTAGAAACAACTTCAACTAACTAGGTATTAAAACAAAAGTTTCTAGCAAAAATAAAAGTACAAAATAATATTTTTCTACTTCAAGCTACGAAAATGTCATTTTAATATATAGTAAAGCCTATGTGAAAGGGAAACTTTTTCTAAGTAGTGACTGAAAATGTTTTCAGTCACTAGGACTGAAAGTAAATAAGTTTCGGTGGTCGCCTACAGGTGGTGGTTATTTAAAGGATTGAATATTTGATTGAATATTAGAGATTGAATTTGATTTACTGTTTCTGTTGTTGTTTCGGTTGCTGTGTTTATTTCTGTCAATATCGCAGTATTTTGAAACTAATCATTATATCAATTGTGTGTAATTAATTAATTAAACTAATAATGAGTTGAGTGTGTTTTTTTTCTATATCGGAGAAATCGGAGCAACAGAATAAAATTTGTATCAGATGTATCGTATGATTTTTTCCTCCAATAATTAACTGTCAGATATAAAATATATTCTCTGAGTTCTTTCCGCCAAAAAAAAATTAAAAAAAATTTATTAAATAAATAAATAAATTTTATTAAAAAATTTATTTTTATTTGTTTTTAATTGAAACTTTACCAACAATTTTTTAAATTTATGCTTTAAAGGATGACTTCCAGTCGGTAAAAAAAATATCTGTAATATCTGTAAAAGTTTTTAGAGAAAATATATGAGCAATTTCACGAAGATTCAACAACGTTTTGACTTGACCCCTTTTAATTTTGATTATTTTTTGTTTATAGATTGTCTTTCATAAATAAAAAATACAAGTTCTCTTAGAATTTTTTTTTTCGACCAGGGGTCTTCACAGGGTGCCCCTCAATTTTTTGTTATTTTGTGATGTGAGTGCATTTTGACGAGCGATTGTAGAAAAACTACTGAATCGATTTTCATAAATGATATGTCGTTGAATAGGTATTAAAACAAAGTTTTTAAAAATGTACACTGTTAATTTTTTAAAATAATTTTTAACGGTGTAACATAAGAAAAAAACGGTGTAATTGAAAAAAAGATGGCATAGCCTCTTTTTTTTTTTTTTTTTTTAAACAAAATTGAAGCTTATTTTATATCTAACAACTTGTGAAAGTTTAGGACTAGCGATATTTTTTGTTTTAAAGATAAAATTCGTTGTGCATATGACTGTCGGGAATCAGTTTTTTTTGTTCTGGAGGAAAATTATAAAAATGGCGTTATAAACTAAGAGATTTTTTTTTATGTTAAATATCATATATTTTATTATTAGATGAACTTTTTAAAATATTATAAAAATTATATATGTAGTACAATAAATAAAATAAATACAATTGTTAAAAATGATTTACTTATTTTACAAACAGAAGTTTCTTTTGAATAGGAAAGCACTTCTGCAATTATTTTCTTTGTATTAGATGGCATAAAAAATGAAATGTTTATTTATCACTTTTAGTAATCACTTGTCACTCTTATAAAAAATAATTTGACAGTCTTAACTGCAAACAAAAAAGCCGTATAAACAACTAAATCTATTTAGGAACTTTTGACTGGAGAAGTATTATGTTCGTATTATGTTATTATGGAATCATAAAGTAGAAGATTGTTTTTCAACATTAAATTACAAATATTTTATTATTGAATAAACTTTTTAAAATATCATACAAATTATATATGTGAAAATAAATATAGTTATTAAAAATTATTTACTTATTTTACATTCAAAAGTTTCTTTTGAGTTGGAAAACATTTTTGCATTTATTGTCTTAGTATCTACTGGTACAAAAGAATGAAATTTTTGAGTTCCACTTATAGTAATCGCATTTTATATCGATTTTGTAATTTTTCTTTTGTTAATTGATATTCATTTTTATCGGCGTATCCAAAGTTCATGGTAGATTCCCATTTTAAATCCCATTCGAAAAGTTTTTTTGGTGTATCAATAATATCTTTGCTCCCTATACTATAACGGTGTGCAGCACGCTTCAGTGTACCACCAATTCCATCACAAGGTCCCTTTCCATGGCTGGTAGCATGAAAATGCCATTCTGCATAAACCTTAAAGTCTTTTTTATGGTGGCATAAGTTAATTAAGTTATGTTTATTTTTGTATTAAGAAGGTGCACCGTCAGTGTTATAAATTATTTTTGTAATATTAGAATTTATATGCGTTTTGATGAATTCAATAAGTTTTGTAATGAAAAGATGGACTGTAGTACTGTTGTGATCGTTTATATCCGAAATGAGTATAAAACTTCGGTGCTGTATATATTCACTTGTGGCACTTTTAAAATAAATGACAAATGGATGAATAGTAGCTTGTAAATTATTATAATAATAGCCTTGAACCGCATTCTGAATTATGAAGCCGTAGTTTTCAGAAAAATCCCCTTGAACGAAGCACTCTCCTGCTTCTAAATTTTTTTTTTTTTTCCTCAATGAATGTAGATTGTTGTTTTGCTATAAATAGTACGAGATCCGACTGCAGGATTAGTGCGCTCATCGATTTTTTGCTAAAACCAAATTTTTATGTATATTTATAATTAGGAGAATATCGTCGCTTTAATAATGAAACAACGTATTCGCAAAAGTGTAGTTTCGAGATAATTGGGTTTAAAGATTTTTCGATTTTCTGATTTTCATAAACTTGGCAGCACTATTGAATGAATAAAGATATTGGAAAAAAAAGTCTACCAATTAATCTTGACTAATTTCCCCACAGCATATTAAAATTTCACATTGGTACCTGCTGGCTTTTCTACCTAAAAAGAGGTGAAAAGTCAATTAGGTACCTTATACGTTATTTCATATTTCATATACGTTATTTCATTTTGTATGGAAGTACGATTAAGCCTAAAACTAATTATTTAGAACTAACGCATAATATTTTTACAATGTTTTATTTATATGAACCAGAATATCATGTAGTAATGAATGATGCGTATACAATATTTTAGATTTACCATTTCGTGTGGCGATCGTAATGTATGTAAAGCATACGACACTGATTTTACCCAAGTTATTATTCTGTAGGAATTGAAATATCGTACATGCATTTACGCTGTTTCAATATTTAACCAAATTCAAATTTACATGTACGTTAATTAACAATATATTAATTTTCACCCCCAGTTATAAAAAAATTGAAAAATGTTAAAATGCCACTTTATAGACATCCTTATGGGGAATGCAGCGCACCCATTATATAATAACAACGTATATATGGTATACGTTATTTCATTATTAAAGCGACGATATATATCTACCAGGTTGCCTATCAAAATTTGGCCGCCAGTATTTTTAATTAAATTATTTTTAATTGATTTTTGGGAAAAAATTTCGTTCATTTGTTTTTTAAATAAAATGTCGTCTACATCACAGCAAATTACAAAACGATTCTAAAAAATCACGGTTGCCGTTGCGCTCCTGGCCGCACCTCTTTGCAGCCAGGTGTAAACAGGTATGATTTCGATACATTTATGCGTTCATAACGTACATTGATTAATTCTATATCAAATTAATGCTAATTTTTTTCTATTTATTATCATATATGGTTGCCTAATTAAATCCGGCCGCAAATAAGGGTTGCTGGCTGTTAAAGATGATAAATATTTAAGGTAAAGTAAAAGAGAGTTAAATCAATATTAATTTTTTGGGAACATTTCTAGTTTATCCCCCCAAATAAATTTACGTTTTTTTTCAGATAAATAGAAAGATTAGATGCTCTGCATCCTAATTATGAAAAAAAAAAATTTGCGAAAATGAAGGGATCAAAAGGTATAAGGGATAAAACTTTCAATTTTACATTCTTTACTGCCTCCCCGATGCAGGGAGGGGGGGGGGTATCGCACGGAGGGGGGGGGGTGCTATTTTTGAATCGAAGTTGTGCAAGGTCGCAGAAGCGAGTCAAAAAAAAATCAAAAATCAAATCAAGTTACTTCTAAAAACTCAAAGGGGGGACCAAGGTATTTTTTTTAATTTCAATATTTTAGTGTGTGATAAAATACAAATAAATAATAAATAAAAATAAGGAGAAAAAGAAAAAACAAAACTAAAAAAAAAACCAAAGGGGGGACCAAGGTAAAATTGAAAGTTTACTCCTTTATAACTTTTGACCCCCTCATTTCCGCAAATTTTTTTTTTCATAATTAGGATGCAGAGGACCTAATCTTTCTATTTATCTGAAAAAAAAAAAAACGCAAATTTATTTGGGGGATGAACTAGGATTCTACCATTTTTTGTTGTAATTTTTAAATTTGTCATTTTGAAAAGGAAGACAATTTTTTTGGAGTATTTATTAAGTCGTCTCTATTACTCCCCGGTGGTTGAGAACACTAACATTCGACGCATGCGCAATGGCTTAAGAGCGTCGGACAGCTGGCAATCGCTATCCTCGTCTGACAAATGATGTTATGCGCTAGCTCTCTTTCACTCTACCTTAAATATTTATCATCTTTAACAGCCAGCAACCCTTATTTGCGGCCGGATTTAATTAGGCAACCATATATGATAATAAATAGAAAAAATTAGCTTTAATTTGATATAGAATTAATCAATGTACGTTATGAACGTATAAATGTATCGAAATCATACCTGTTTACACCTGGCTGCGAAGAGGTGCGACCAGGTGCACAATGGCAACCGTGAATTTTTATAATCTTTATATAAATTGCCGTGATGTAGACGATATTTTATTTAAAAAACAAATGAACGAAATTTTTTCCCAAAAATTAATTAAAAATAATTTAATTAAAAATACTGGCGGCCAAATTTTGATAGGCAACCTGGTAGATATATATTCTCCTAATTATAAATATACATAAAAATTTGGTTTTAGCAAAAAATCGATGAGCGCACTAATCCTGCAGCCGGATCTTAGACTAAAAGTTGTGTGGTATCAAAATTTGTAAACGGTAAATAAATTTTTTCATAAATTCTTCTACAGTTTCTATTAAAGTATCCAAATTGCATCGATCAGTGGTATTCCATTGTTGATATTTGACTTGAAGGATTCCTTTAACGTCAAAATCATTTAGTAATTTTTCTTTCAGTTGTTGAAGTTTTTTTGAACATTCATTGCACTTCAAATTATGACAATCTTCTGTTAATTTACCACATGAAACAAATTCAATTAATGTTTTATAATTTTGGAAAGCAGCATCAGTAATCCAAGACATCTTAGAGTGTTGAATCATTAGTTTCATATTTTGATGTATGGTACACACGCACACATTATGAACTCCTTGGGATAATTTTATACATTCTTGTGGTCGAAGGGACGTGAATTTAGTAAATCCTATTTTCACATCAGGAAACTTATTTTTAAACTCCACATAAGCTTCATTTAATGTACATAGCAATAAGCGCTTTTGTGTTTTTATGCGCTCCTCTTCTTTTTTAAAAGATATTGCATCTCGTTTGCCTGGCAATAATCTACTGATTTCATCACTTTTATAGAACTGTTCCACAACATTTATATCTGTTGTGGATACACCTCTTTTATCCGTCGCAGATGAATGCTGAAAATTATTTTCATGTAGAGTTTTACTTTTTTCAACCAAATGACGCGTAGCATTACTTCCAAATATATCTTGAATCTCCTGCATTTTCATTTCTTGCGGTAAAATTGACAACATTTTTTGTTTTTCAGCATAATCCCCTTTGTCGAAATGTATCTTTATGTTTCTAATAATTTCTTCATAACGTTGCCTTATTTTTGCATTTTCAGACAACTCTAATACTTCACCAGTCAAACGTTCCTGAATAGACTTAGTTATTTGAACGGCTTTTCGTTTCCTGTAGTCGAGACTGCCACACAAATCTATTTTAAGAGGTGAAAGATGATCCGATATAATATGTTTGTTTAAATTATTAATTAACTCATCACGCTCTATCTTAATCAAGTTTGGTGTTTGAACATAATCTCGATTAAAGCTGGCACCAATCACTTGATCGGTTTGCATTTCATCTGATGTTTCATTTGAAGATGCGTCATTGGATACTGCATCGTCACCCACTGTTAGTGATGTTGATAAATCTGAACCAGAAGGTAGTGTTGACTGTTTCATTAAATGCCAATAACAATTTGAACATATTCGCTTATTCTCCATTGCACTAATCCCAAGAACATCTAAATGTTGTCGAACATTCTCTGTGATTTTCCTTTTATTTGAAGAACACTTAGAATTTGAAAATGGTTTAACGCATTTATATTCACTCATTTTAGAAAAATTAAATTTTGAAAGTTTTTGTTAAAGTAATAGAAATTAACTGATTGTGACCAATTTAAAATTTCATTTATATAACAAAAATGGGATTAAAAATAGTAATGCAGGCATCAATAAAGATTATATACGCCTATTTTTTATGACCAAATATAATTACTCTACATTTACTACTCTACAGCATCTATTCAACCTTTTGAAATCTTTGTCTTAATTACAGCCATATATAACTAAAAATCCTTCAAATGGTTTTTATTTATTTTTAATCCATATTAGTTTACGCCTATATTCACTTAAAATTAAAAGTAGGATTTTCAAATTTTTCAATCATGCATATCTAAAAAAACAGCCTCCTTTTAAAAGATTAAGGGATTAACAGGTAAATGCACAGGTAAATAAAAACAAAATTCAATTTTATTTAAAAAAAAAAATAAAAAAGTGGGATTAGATGCTAGCTTCATCTTTTAAACTTGTTTTCTTATGTAACACCATTCTACGACATATCATTTATATTGTTATTATAATTATATTATTATATTTAAAAATATAATACAGTAAAACTCGTTTTTAAAGTACGGTCAAGGGACCGACGTAAGCGTACGTTATACACCATGGTACGTTATATCCATAAAAATTAAAAAAGCATAAGCAAATTTGCCTGTTATTCTCATTATACCATGGTAAAATGAAAATAAGGTATTCTCACTAGAGTGACAGCGATGCCATTTTGATTTTGATTGACGTCATTCAGAGTTTTATATAATACGTTTGTTGTCATTATCAATGAGAAAAGCTATTGTTTTTAAATTAAAAATATATTTAGTATGATTTATAAGTTAATTTATTAGTTAATGAAATGATTGAAATTAATTCATTCATTAATTAATGAACTTTAGAATTTGTTTTACTATTAAAACATATACAAATTTAAATGCCGAACTACGTTAAAACCTGCAAAAGTTTTCAACAAATGTGAAAAATCATACTCAAAACATAAGGTTTTTTAATTTCCAGAAAAATAAATCAATTTGTAGTGGATAGAATCATGTGGAAACAAAAAATGTTCGTATTTATTATAAGATAGTTTGTTCCTTACACTTCACTGAAAATGATTGGACTTTAAAAGACAAACTTTTAAATACTCTAATGAGTAAAAGATCGTTGAAAGTGGAACCTTATCTTAGAACATACAAGAAAGTGGTTACTTCCAATATTTGCACATGTAAAGGAACGCACATCCAAATCGCTCGAAAAGAAACGTGCTATTGCTAGTACTTGATCAATTTGACTTCAAGAGTTTCCATTCGGTTTAAAAACATAAGTCTGCTTATGAATCGATCGATGCAAAAAGAAAGTACTGGCAATTCTCAAATTATTTGATAATGCAAACTCAGTCATTCTCTCACCATTATCATTGTTGGTGTTGATTTCATAACCTCCTCCAGTGCTATGTAGAAAATATTGACGGTTTTAGCTTCAGTAGGTGCATGCAAGGCAATAAGAGAAATATTGTTTTATGTACCGCGTACCCCTAAGTAGCAAGTCCTCTCATTGACCAGGATGAATTTTAACACGGCTTCTTGTATGCGTGCACCAACCAGGAAATCAGTACTAAATTCATTTCGAGGAGAATGACCACTACTACATAAAGAGTGACTATTCGGGTTTTGTTTTCCGATTATTGGCTGTCTAATTTCTTGCAGAGAAATGATATCCATCTTATGCCTCTCAGCCTCTGTTTTTAGGCTTATTAAAGCATCATGAGCGATCAGGCTGCATACGTTTCACGTTCCGATTCGGTAGTTTGGTTCTTTCTCACGTCCAGGTAAAACTTCTGTTGTTTTGTTAGTGTCTGGTATTCTTTTTTTGGTTATCAAATTTAACAAAGCTTTTTTTTCGGAGTGATGGTATTAACCTCAGTCCCAACCCAAATTTTCGTTAATGGTTCTGTTATGATGTTAAGGTTATAAGAAGTTTTAAGGCGCCAATTCGCTGATGTAGCGTAAAAGACTAAGCAGTTTTTCTCTGCTTGTCTCCGATACACCAACCTAATTCTGTCTGCATTACCCCTGCAGCATGGCGTGGACGTCGAATTTCCTACCCTGTAAAATGTTCTTTAGAGTTAGAAATCTTAATAAACAAATTGTTAATGAAAAAAACCAGGAAAACCATAAAGTAAAAATTATGTTTTCTCTAATTTCCAAATTAAAACATTTTTTGTTTCTTTATATTTACGCCGGATGACGTCACACAAAATTTTCGATTAGCTGTCAAGAATACCTTATATTCGTTATACCATGTCATTATACCATTGTATTTCATATTAAATTATTTACTACATGTCAATTGATATAAAACCGATCACAAAAAATAGGAACATATAGTTTAAAAACAATTCATTATCATAAAATAGTTATGTTAAAACTAATCAAACCAACGCTACATAAACATATGAATGTATGTTAATATTTTCGGATGAGAATGTCTGAATATTGGCCTACTCAGATTAATCTGCGATGGACAATTTTTTTACTGAAAAATAATCAGTAATTTTCTGTTGTTTAAGGCAAAGTTGAATAATATTTTCCACTTTAATTACAATTTGGTCGTCAATTTGCATTTGATTAAATCCGGGCTGCAAACCTGATCAGCAAGCGCGTAGCGTACGGATTTAACCCCGCAGTTGCGTAGTTTATTCAAAACTTTCTCACCGACCAATACATTTCGGTATCCATTGATGGCTTTTATTCTGCGTCTAAATTAACTAACGCTGATGTACCACAAGGTTTAGTTTTGTCACCACTTTATTTTTAATTTTTTACTTTTAAATTAAAATCACCAGCAACCCAATAAATAATTTTTCAGATGATAGTACACTGTACAAGTCATTTGTTTTCCTATCTTTAAAAGGGAAAAGGCATGAACGAATAAAGCCCGCCCGGAGAGACTCTGCCATAAATGTAAATGATAGCCTGAAAGTTTCCAATTGGGGTGACTGAAATATGTTCAATTTTAACTCAACCAAAACATGACTATTGATTGTTGCCAGATCAACGACCGAGTTTGCCAAAGATATTTCGATTAGTGTGTTTCGATTAAAATGTCGCAAAATTTTGCTGAACTTGACTGAAATTGCTTTTTAAAAAGTTCATTTAATAATAAAATATTTGATATTTAACATAAAAAAAAATCTCTTAGTTTATAACGCCATTTTTATAATTTTCCTTCAGAACAAAAAAAACTGATTCCCGACAGTCATATGCACAACGAGTTTTATCTTTAAAACAAAAAATATCGCTAGTCCTAAACTTTCACAAGTTGTTAGATATAAAATAAGCTTCAATTTTGTTTAAAAAAAAAAAAAAAAAAAAGAGGCTGTGCCATCTTTTTTTCAATTACACCGTTTTTTTCTTATGTTACACCGTTAAAAATTATTTCAAAAAATTAACAGTGTACATTTTTAAAAACTTTGTTTTAATACCTATTCAACGACATATCATTTATGAAAATCGATTCAGTAGTTTTTCTACAATCGCTCGTCAAAATGCACTCAACTTGCCGAAAACCGATTAATCGGAATTCTTTATCGGCCGATGCCGATTAATCGGCTGCCGATTACTTGATGGAAATGATTTAAACAAATCTGCGCAAAGAATTACTATTAATTAGAACGTTGGACTTTTCTTCACAAGTCGGGACAGTTCCACCAAAATCGGAACGTTTTGCAAACTTTAGTTTAAAATATTATGCAAATGTCGCTTTTATTTTTTTAATTTATAGTTCGGCAAATAGTAAAATTTCTGTAACTGTTGAAAGCGTTTTGTTTTCTTTCAACTATTTTCCATTAGTAGGTAAAACAATCTGCAGTCCTCAGCTTATTTTTTACCCAATATCTAGGTTGACTGTGGCACATTTGGTAGATTCATGTATGTGGGAACGACTTCGTTATCATTATTTTAAAAACTTAAGAGTTCGCAATGATAGAAAAATTACTAAGTTTAATATGAAAAATACAATGTTGTCTCAAGTAAGAATTTTAGAAAGGATGAATCCAACATTCATAACACAGTTTAAGGAAGTGCCATTTAAGTAACATCGGAATTTTTTGTAAAATTTTGCACTACACAGTTCGTAAATTAAAGTCAAAAAAGGGTTATTTCATGTCATATACATGGGCCTCTATTTGTTTCGAACTTGATGTGTAAAACAGTTTGAACAAATTTACAGCTAGTCAAGAAGTTTGGTAAAATTAAAAAAAAAACCATATGTCGATGGCAGTGACTGAAGTACTTTATTTAAAAACAGCATTATTTTAAATTAAGTTTTTCAAAAGTTAGAACTGTCAAGCTATCACAAAAATGCAGAAATACATAAACAACTTTGATTTGTTTTAAACAGCCCTCAATCTTATACATTTTTAAAAAGGTTTTCAACTATGGCTGACTATGGTGTTTTAGAATTTGGAATTTGTTGTCTTTAAAACGCAACAAACAATCCAAAACGCATGTGTTGATAATCGGCCTATAATGATAATCGGACAAAAAACCGATACCGACTTATTGGCAAAATGGACGATATGGCCGATTACCGATTAATCGGTGCAACCCTACATCGAACCAAATTCGGGCCCGTTTTAGCGAGTCAAGCCTTGGTTATTTAACTTCGGTTTCAGCCTAGGCCAGTTGTAAATGCATAAACTAAACCAAGATTTAGTTAATTATATTCTGCGTTATTCACCTTTCTAATGCATTGTAAGCATGTGAAAGTCATATTATGTTTATCTTTATTTTTATGAATGTTACTAAAAAGTAACATTCATAAAAATAAAGATAATCATAAAAGTGTGGAAAGCGGTTGGATGCAACAACCTCTTTCCACAAATTTAAAGGAGATCTGGGGGAAACATTGGTTTGGTAGACCTGGTCCAAGTCTAATTTGCCAGACTTGGCCCCATGCAACCAGTCCAAACTAGGTTCAAACTTGGGCCGTTTAAAAATGTTAAACCTGGCCCGAACCACAAATGCTGTAGAGCGGGCTTGGCCCAAGTTTGGTACATCAATTTGGTATATCAATTTATATATCAGTATATCAGTTTGGTATATCAATTTGAAAAGTGTTGACAATGCCATAAATCCTTATTCTATTTGTACTACTTTTTACTACTATACTTGTACTAAATCAATTGACCTTGACGCTTTGAAACACTTTGCTTCAAACACCACCATTCTGAAAATTACTGAAGAAATACCCCAAATTCAGTCTTCAGGAGTTTATATGAAAAAATTTCATTTCAAATTCGAACCCAAAATTGTCAAAAAATTTTTAAAGGCGGGTTTAACATCAACAAAGCTGGAAAACATCCAAACTATTATTCCGAACAAATTTAAAAGAACTTGCACTCACTTTAACGAAAATTGTCTACAGATTTTATAAATCTATAGTATTTTTTTCTTCGTGCTAGAAAAAGCCCAATATCAGTCGATCTACAAAAAAGAAACAAGATGTGGTAGACCAACAGCTTTACTGCCAGTCCTATCCAAAATATATGACCACTATATTCATTCACATATATCAAATTGGAAGACAATCTTTGATGTCTGATAGCTAATGCGGTTTTCAAAACAAAACATCAAAAGCCGTACTACTGAACTGTGTAAACCGTTGTTGGAACTGCATACTTAAAAAAGATGGTGTACCCTACCCCTACGTTAGTGCGTTGATTTTTTTTTCTTTAGACGAGGTTAGTGGATTAAGAATTTGAAGAATTTTTGTGGGATTTATTTAGCGGTTTTAGAGGTTAAGAAGCTTGGCATTTAAATCACGTAAAAGTAAAACTCTGTTAAAAAGAAAAAAAGTGAAATTATGTTGAACAATCACGCTAAAATGTCACTGTTCTACATTTAGCTATGTGAACAGTGAATGGGTGGTCAGTGGAATTTGTTGTGGTGGGACGAAACAATGTAGCAAGCTCGGTTAAGATTGAGTTGATCTCCTTAGAAAAATTATCATCCATACAGTATTTGTAGAATATTACGATATCTGCAACATTTACTAAGATGGCTTTTTTAGTCTAATTTAATTAAAGCTGGTGCACTCTAGCCCTAATTTTGTCCCCACTCTGTTTTTGATTCATATAAACGAAACTGTTATAAATTCACAGTAACCCGATAATTAGTTTTGCAGATGGTAAAACGGCACAAATCATTGGTCAGCCAATCTTCAAATGATAAAATACATCGTCCCCGAAAGATGCAGCACTAAAAGTAAACTAGTAGCTTAAAATTCCGGTTGGGGTAATCAAAATTTGATCAACTTTATTTTCAAAAACAAAGCTAGTTTGAAAACTGAGTTTCCCAACGATATTTCAATCAATATGTGTGGAGATTAAATACATTGATACGAAAGCATTCGTTTATTGGGAGTCACCATTGCATATGACTTACTATGAAACGATCATTTAATAGCAATAACATAAACCATGTGTAGAAAACTCGGCCTCCTCCATAAAAGCTAAAAAATACTTCACTCCACATTAATGACTTAATATTTATAAGTAATATATGCGTCCCTGCGTCTTGTCAGTTGTTAGTGCCTGATTAGTAATTGTTGAGACTTGTGATCACACGCTGTCATAGCGACAGAATGCAAAAGGATTTTTTGTACATTGACGAAAAATATTAATTTGAACGTTTACGTAAAATTTTAGAGTATCCAAAAATTTTTAAGAACTGAAATTCAAAATATAACATTAGATAGATTGTATTATAAACTATGTCACTCGCAAAAATATTTTATATACATACAAAGGAGACATAAGTAAAATATTAAGAATGCATGCAGTAAGGTAAGTGTACCATATTACGTGTTATTAAGACTTGTCTCATTTTAGGATGAATTTAACATTTTTGGGCCAACAGAAATAACATATAAAGTGGCTTATTATAATTACATAACTGTTATCTTTACCATTTTGTGCATCGAAAAGTTTTAAAATTTGGTGTAATGACATTTATTAATACTTCAAATGGCCTCTGTATTGTCTCTTATTCCGTGCTAAAAAATTGACGATGTAACTAATTCCGTGTTAGTGCTATTTAAAGAGATACTAATTTTGTATTTTAAAGAGTTTGACAGAGAAGAATACAGCTTTTAAAACAACTGTTTTATTTTTTGTAACACTTATCTACGATAACTTGGTTTATATTATTTATTTTGTCATTCTGAAAACACATAAATGCTAGTTTTATTCGATAAGCTCATAAACTTACCATGCTTTATAAATACGCATCAATAGTATGTCTATCTAGCCACCAGTGTCTATGTCTATCGGACGTTTGGACAGCAAAAAATAGTGCTCTCGATAACTGGAGTGTTGGTACTTGGTAGTGTCAACAGTGTCATTAATAGACCTTTTAGCTTTTAAATCGTTTAGTTTAAGAAACGATGAGTTGAACATAAGTGTCGTTACGAACCAAATCTTCAGCTATGTTTCTGCACTTTGGTCAGAAATACGGTCAAAGCTATGCATGCATTTACTACGAATCAGGTCATTGGATAAGGCTTTATAAAAATACTGCATTAATCAAAAAAAATTAAATCTTTAAATATGAGTTTTTTTAATTTTGGTTTTGCCTAAAGAGTACTTTTTTATTTATTTCTTTATATTTTAAATATTTATTCTTTACCCAAAACATACTAAAATTACAAACAAGTTTGTTTTAAAGGTATTATTACCTTTTCGATTTTAAAGGTATTATTAGGTATACCAAAAAGGTTTGCTTATTTTACATGAAATTTTTAAGTTTTAATTTTTTTAAATGTTATTTTCAAAATCCAAAAGAACATTTTCCAGACCTGGCATATGTTTTATTAGTAAATATTCGCATGGGCCATTCTCGCCAACAAAACAAAACGCCTTTCTGTAATTTGAGTATGTTTTGGGTAAAAAACTAATTGTTAGAAAATCTTAAAAAAGAAAAGAGATTCTTTTAAATTTTGCCATCTTTGAAAATTAAATTTTTGAAAAATTAAAACTGAAAAATTTCATTTAAAATAAACAAAGAACTTTTCAGTTAGATTTTTTTTATTAAGCTTTATTTAATTCATTTTAAGCAAAAAAAAGTTCAAATGAATCGGTACACTTGTTTTTAATAAATGGCACAAAGTACAACAAATTTCAAACTAATAATTAATAATATATTCAAATAACAATTGTCTGTAATTTAAGTGTGTTATGGATAAACAATAAATCACTAATATGTAAAAAATAAAGGAAAAAGGCATTTTTTAGTCGCCATTTTTGAAAAATATAAATTGTTTTAAAAATTCATGCTTTAATACAATTTATTTATTTATTTATATATATATATATATATATATATATATATATATATATATATATATATATATATATATATATATATATATATATATATATATATATATATATATATATATATATATATATATATATATATATATATATATATATATATATATATATATATATATATATATATATATATATATATATTTATATATATATATATATAAATATATATATATATATATATATATATATATATATATATATATATATATATATATATATATATATATATATATATATATATATATATATATATATATATATATATATATATATATATATATATATATATATATATATATATATATATATATATATATATATATATATATATTTATTTATTTTTTTATAATTAATAAATATTTATAGTCTTATATACAGATGTAAAGGTAATATTACCCATGGTAAAATTACCGGTAAAATTGGTAATATTACGTAATATTACTTAGGCTTGGTAAAATTGGTAAAATTGCAATAAAATTTTATTTACCTTTGTTTAATAAAAATCAAAGTTTGTGCTTTTTTATGGAATCGTAGAATATTTATTACATTAACAAGAATAATTATCACAAAAAGATGCCCCTGAAAACCTAGATCTTAGTCCAAAATGCATCTGAGGTATTAAACACTTTTTAAACAGCTGTAGATTGAGGCCTTCCAAGGTTATTGATTCCAGCCAATCATTTCTGTTTCTTCGATTTCGATGGACTGTATATTTTTCTGTTTCACAAATCACAAAAAAGACACGATTTATTTTATGTTTTATGTTTTATGTTCACTTTATTTTTAATTTTTTTTATGGTTTTTTTTTTTTATCTTCATTCGAAGACGATCAAAATACATCTAGTCTTTCTTGATTTTCCTTTCGTTAGATTAACATTGGTTTGTTTTGTTATGTGTGTATGTGTAGTTAAAAAAAATAAGGAAAACCAGTTTGTAACCGAACATACCGGCCACCTTGAAACAATAATTTCAAAATAATAATTCATGTGTTATTAAAGCTAAGACAAATTTACATTATGTTAAATCACATTATTTGATATTACAAAAGTATGTTTGTTTCCATGTCCTTACAAATTAGTTTGACATAAAAAAAAATTAAATAATTACTATAGAAATCTAAAATGTAGCAATATTAAACCAAAACAAATGAATACAATACAATGATTATTTATTTCGATATAACTAGAAAATGTTGAAGTGAGTGATCCAATCGTCTGAAGAGAAATACGTGTTCACTTGAATCAAACAAAACTTGAATTTATTTGTTGATGACCGAATGATTCCGAAACGTGATTATTACACTTCTGAAGTAGGATTTGTTTTAACGTCTTCACTGGACGTTTCAATTGGCAATACACAGAGTTGAGTCACTGCTCGTCTGAAAAGACCAGAAGCAGTTTTCACCTGTACTACTCGAGTGTGTGTATCTGAACCTGGGAAAGTATGTGTTACCCGACCCATAACCCATTTTAAGGGAGGAACGTTATCTTCCTTTAACAGAACAAGAGCGCCCACTGGGATATTGTACTTAACCTGTTTCCACTTTTTTCGCTGTTGGAGTTCGGAAAGATATTCGCTCGACCATCGCTTCCAAAAGGTCTGAAGCATGTACTGCATACGTACTGCGTACGTACCTTGAAAGTCTGTTAAAATCCAGATGAAATAAAGACGCTTCTGGCAATGAATTTAGGGATGTCCCAATAAGAAAGTGTCCAGGTGTAAGAACTGATAGATCAGACGGATCACTTGACATCGGAGTGAGAGGTCTCGAATTTAAGCAGGCTTCAATTTGAATAATTAACGTGTTGAGTTCTTCTGCAGTGCATGTGTAATTGCCAAAAACGCGTTTAAGATGATGTTTGGCAGATTTTACAGCTGCCTCCCACAAGCCTCCAAAATGAGGTGATCTTGCTGGGATGGTCAACCACTGAATACCTTCTTCAGCACAGAATTTAAGCATTTGGTCTTGATGTGCTGCAGAATTAAATAAACCTTGCAAATTTTTCAATTCAGATTTAGCCCCTACAAAGTTGGTAGCGTTATCAGAATAGACATTTGCTGGTTTTCCTCGTCTAGAGACAAAACGTCTGAAAGAAGCCAAAAACGACGAGGTGGACAAATCATGAACCAACTCTAAATGCGTTGCCTTTGTTGCAAAGCAAACATAAACTGCGATATAAACCTTGGACGTAATTTTGCTTCTAATTTTATAAGAAACATTGAAATATCCACAATAATCGATTCCAATGGTTTCAAATGCACGAACTGATTGAACTCTATTGATTGGTAACGGTCCCATTATTTGGTCTACAAGTACAGGTTTAGTTCTAAAACAACGGATACATTCACGCACCACCTTTCGGCATAAGTTCCTGCCATTTATTATCCAAAAACGTTGACGCAAACAACACAATAATGCCTGCGGTCCGGCATGTAAATTTTTAATATGCTCCTTCTTTACTAGTAAACGAGAGAAATTATGATTGGCCGGAATTAATATGGGAAATTTTTGATCATATGTTAGAGGTGCATTGGCTAACCGACCACCGACACGCAGGATGTTATTATCATCTAAAAAGGGATTTAAACCTTTAAGGTGACTTCCATGGCTGATTGCTGTTTTAGATTGGAGTAGTTTTATTTCAGATTGATAGGTTTGACCTTGAATTACCTTAATTAACTTTAACATCGCATCATCAAGATTTTTAGCAGTTATCTTATATGAACGATTTTCTTTGGTTTTTGTTTTCGAATTTTTTACGAAAAGGAACATGAGTGCCGTAACACGAATAAGTTTTTCATAATCAGAAAATCGCGTAAAAATAGAATTGTCTTCTGATACACCATTAACCGTAAGGAAATTTTGTGACTTGCTATATTCAGGATCATCAGCATCCATTGTATCAAACGATGACCTTGGCCATGATTGTTCAGTTTGTGATAGGAAAGGGGGTCCTTTCCACCACATCGCTAGTGATTCAATTTTAGATGGCATAATACCACGTGAGACTAAATCAGCTGGATTTAGATCTGTTGGTATATGTGTCCATTGATTTGGGGAGGTGAGCTCCTGTATTTGAGAAATCCTATTTGCCACGAAGGTTGCATACTTAGCCGGAGGAGAATAGATGCGGTGCAAAGTAATTTCAGAATCGGACCATAATTTTATTTGATCAAATTTTATTTCGATACATTGTTCGACCTTATAAACTAGTTGCGCCAACAATAATGCAGCGCACAATTCTAGTCGCGGAATAGTTTGCCGCTTCAATGGAGCAACCTTTGCTTTGGAGCATAAAAATTGACAATTAACCTCACCATTTTCATCAATAGTTCTAATGTAGAGGCAACATCCGAAACCCTTTTCGGAAGCGTCACCGAAACCATGCAGCTCAATGATCTTTGTGGTTTTGCATGGCATTATACATCTGGGAATTTTAATGGGATTGTTTAAACTCGTTAGTTCATTTATGAATGTTAACCATTCTGAGTGTAGTGGCTCTGAAAGTTCGTCGTCCCAAAGTAGTTTTGGAATTGACCACAATTTTTGGAGAAAACATTTAGCCGTAAATATTATAGGGTCACAAATTCCGAGAGGATCAAAGAACTTGGCAATAAGTGATAAAATAGAGCGTTTGGTAAATGAACTAACTGACAAAATATTATCGAATGAAATTTGAATGGTATCATTACTGGAGTTCCATAATATGCCTAAAATGCTTATAGGATCTACTTGATCTTCGTGTTCAGATCTTATAGTTTTAATATTTGAACACCACTTTCTGAGTTCGAAACCTCCTTTAGCTAACAATGCCGTTAGATCGTCTTTAATTTGCTGCGCTTGCCTCATATCATCAGCGCCTGTCACCAAATCGTCCACATAGAAATCCTTCAAAAGGATTTTCGATGCCTCTGGAAAAGATTTATATTCATCTGCAGCTAATTGATGAAGCGTTCTAATGGCCAGGAACGGGGCACTAGCAGTGCCGTACGTTACAGTGTTGAGTTGGTAAGTCAAAATAGGATCATGTGCCGATTTACGCCAAAGTATTTGTTGTAAGGCTCTATACTCCTCATGTACCATCACTTGCCTGTACATCTTAGCAATATCGGCCGTTAGGGCAATGCGATGTTTTCGAAACCGAATAAGTAGTGAAACAAGATCTGGTTGGATTGTTGGACCAGTTATTAATATGTCATTTAAGGAAAGATCGGATGTTGTTTTGCTTGACGCATTGAAAACAACCCTAAGTTTCGTGGTGGTACTATTTTCTTTAAGTACGGCATGATGAGGCATAAAATATTATATTTCGGATTTACATTGATCAGAAGTGAGCAATGTCATGTGGTTCGACCTTTCATATTCCTCCAAGAATTCAGTGTATTCTTGATATAAAATACGATTGTTCGCAAATCTTTTTTCGAGTGACTTGAATTGTTGTAAAGCAATACTTCGAGATTCGCCCAGCATTGAAGGATTTAATTTGGTTGGCAATGCTACACTATATCTGCCGTTTAAATCCCGAGTAACGTTTTGTTTGTAATTTTCCTCACAATGTTTCTCTTCGATCGAGAAATTATTTTTCACATTGACTTCTTCTATTTGCCAAAATTTTTGGACTTGTTTTGATAGGTTATCAACATTACAACAAAATAGGGAAATTGAATTAGCCCTAGGAACCTTTATGTTTACCTTTCCTAACAGAAGATATCCAAATTCAGAATTATGGAAGGCAGGTAAATCTTCAGTAATCCTTACTCTATCTCCAAAAACAATGTCAGCATATATTTCAGCTGCTAAAAGCATATCGATTCTATCAGGAATATGAAATAGAGGATCTCCCAATTTAATGGAATCCGGGATTTTATTGATATCAAATGGAATCGGATAAGTTGGCAGTTCACCTGCCAACTTTGAATGTACTAAAAAATCCAAGTTGGTTTTGTACGCAGAAACTCGTGATTCAATTGATAGATTGACACGGTATTTAATGGTTGATATATTTTCAAACATTCCTGCGACAGGCATAAACATTGATGTCTTATGAGCCTTCAATCTTTGACAAAGATTTTCGGTGACAAAATTAGACATTGATCCAGGATCAATCAAAACGCGACACTGGAGACGCATTCCAGATGAACTTTCAACCCAAATCACTGCCGTTGACAACATTATCTGATTTGTGGACGAGCACATATATGTCTGCGGTATAACACTATTTTGTCCATTTGAGCTAGATGAACTAGCGGTTTCTTTCTTGTCAGATTTAATTAAAACGTTTTTCTCTTTGTTTACCAACCCAATTTGAGTTGCCCCACCAATATTCTCTAAATTATTTATTTGGTTGGATGGGGTGGGCAACAAACACAAGTTATTATTTTGAGATGGACGCTCTTGATCACGTATGGTTTTAAAATCAAAATATGCTGCCGCGTTCATATGAAGCAACGTGTGATGCTTGCGACGACATACCCTGCAAACTTGAAACAACTTACATTCAACCGTATTATGACCTTTATTCAAACAATTTCGACAGAGGTTTTCTTTCCTCACCCATTCATTTCTTTGAGGCCATGATAATTTCATAAAGGTATCACATCTGAATATTGAATGTTGAGCGTTACAATAGGGACAGACTGAATCTTTCACCACAAAAGATTGACTGGGTTTAACAGATTTTGGTTTAGTGTAAGACGTTTTACTCGGAGAGACAAACTTTGGTTTTGGGTCAGAGGATTTAATGGATGACATCGCTTCTAACACACGAGCGCGTTTGGAAATTACCTCCATTAATTCCGAAATACTAATAAGTCTGTCAACTGGTTTTTGCAGTTCGATATGTTTCCGAGTTGATGGATCAACAAGTTCACAAATATGATGCACTAAAAATAAGTCCCAATGCTCAACTGGAATTTTTAAGGCCTTAAGAGCATTATACTGTTTCCAAAATTGATCTATAAAATATTGTAATGCTTGAGCCGAGTTTTCCTGTTTTACTGGCTTAAGTGAATAAAGCTCACGCATATGAAGCTGTTTTACTCTCGTTTCATTTTCATAATGTTTAAATAAACTTTGCCACACAACTTCATAATTTTCAGCTGAGCGCGGCATTGATTCAATAAAATGAAACGCTTTACCATTGCGTAAACAGGATTGCAAATAATAATATTTGAGAGTCGGCGAAATATCGTTTTTGTTATGTACAAGTTCGCAATAAATATCGCGAAAGTTCGTCCAAGATACGAAAGAGCCATCAAACTCAGGTAGTTTGATTTCAGGGTACGGTACCAGTATTTTGGTATCAATACTACCAGCCGCATTTACCTCAGGTTTATTTTGAATTTGGATACCTGTTTTGTTTAACTCAATTTTCTCAATAGAATTAAGTAATTGAGCTTCAAAATTACCGTAATCCGTTTCGAAATCATTACGATCACCATTATTCACCTTTTCCTCTTCATTCAAACATTCAAGCTTTAATTGACTTTCATCGAATCTACTATAAACGCCCTGCAATCGTGTTAAAATCGATTGTAACTCACCCTTAGAATAAACACCATGTTTCTCTTCATACGATTTTCTAAAAAACTCCAATCTTTCCCGACAATTTGCTACAGATCTTTTGCATAACTCGTATTCACTTATTTTTGGTCCCATATTAACTACTAGTATTTCTTCTTAATATAAACTGATACAATTGCTGTAAAATACAATTGAATTAGATCAACTTTAACAATTTTATTTTAATCTAAATATAAATAAAATAAACTTAACTTAACAAACAAATTCAAACATCCATTAATAATAAAGATTATTTTTCTTCTTTGTTGTAAGTAGATTAACAGCTTATTATTCCAGTGTATTGTAGAATGTAGATTGTAGCGTTGCGTACATAACCTTCAAAATTTTCCTATTGATTTGATGTAGATAGTAGATGAAACTTGTTTTTGAATTGATGAACAAAATGAATATTTTGTGAAACGGTTGTGGCACAATGCCTGCGTGACGTCACAACTGCAACTTGAATTGATGAACAATTTTGAACAATGAACATAAAATGGCGTTGGCTTGGCTTTATGTTACATGTATATATATATTTTCTTTTTGTCAAACAAACCGTGCTACGAAACCGTGCTTGTGCTTTCTTTATAATTAAATTGAATACTCAAATTTGGCTCGATGGTCCAAATGTTTCTTCGATTTCGATGGACTGTATATTTTTCTGTTTCACAAATCACAAAAAAGACACGATTTATTTTATGTTTTATGTTCACTTTATTTTTAATTTTTTTTATGGTTTTTTTTATCTTCATTCGAAGACGATCAAAATACATCTAGTCTTTCTTGATTTTCCTTTCGTTAGATTAACATTGGATTGTTTTGTTATGTGTGTATGTGTAGTTAAAAAAAATAAGGAAAACCAGTTTGTAACCGAACAATTTCATTGCAGATGATATGCAGTTCGGTTCAGCAGTATGTCTTTGTACAGTACCCACTGGCGAGCAATTGATACGAATACAGAGTAAAATTTATGCATTTCATCGGCACACTGCGATGAACTGTTTTTCAATTGCAATACGTGGTGTGACAGATCGAGTGAATTAAAAACATTCTGTTGGAAAAACAAAATGCTTCATTTGGCTCTATAGCAGTTGCGGTATAGACAGATTTCTATATTATTTCTTCGCTTTGAATGTTAGATTGAATAATTTTGTGAAGTTCGTAGATGTCTTTATTGTTGGCCGCAAGCATAGTTCGTTTTCTCACAAATCGTGATTCTTATATAGTAAGTTAAAATATTTGGAAAAAATTTGAAATTAATTTGATTCGTGTTGCAATTTTACTTAAAACGAAGCACCAACAGCAGCAGATCGATGGAATTCTCAAACGGTTAAGAACACATAACGCAACGAAACATTATCAGCCCTTCATTATAAATTTTTGTTTCGAGTTTGAGAAAAAAAATTTTTTAGCCATTTGCCTTTTATATTTTTCCCATGAATGAAACAATGCACGAATTAGATTTTGATTGTTGCCCGCGTTATTAATGTATCTATCCCATCGTCGGTTGTGGCATATGTGGAGTGACACGTCACACGTTTACTGCCGTTGACAATTATCAATGCTGAAAAAACGTTGAATGCATCGCATATAATTTGAACATATATTAAGTTTCAATGAATATGCTTGGTTTTCTGTAGACTCACCTTTTGAATCTGTGCCGTTCAAATGTTTTATATTTCCATTCCATGTGTGATAGTAATATGTAAACATTTTCGAATATAGTATTGTCCTTACAAACACATAGCTTCGACATAATAGTGAAGAAAGCAGTCATCGTTGTAGCCAGTTGGTCCAGGATCTGTTCCATTTTTGCAGATATGCAAACAATGTGTTGTCCGTTTTCAAGATGTATTGCTAAGTATAAACAACAGCCAATTTTCGTATATTTAACCCCATAAAAATATATTTGATTTGCATCTAATGTTTTTATAAACTATAGATGATTGTGATATAGTCGTACATTTTGAATTAATTAAAAATGCAACCATAATTTAATTTTTTTAATCCAGTTTTATATTTTACCTATTTTACCAATTTTACCAATCTTACCCGTAATTTTACGGTAAAATTACCATAAAAATATTTTACCGGTAAATTTACATCTGTAGTCTTATATAAAAATTTTTATACCCTTTATGTTGACCCACAAGGTTGAAATACTGGGAAAAAATTTGAAATATTAAAACAGTCTATTAGTCAATCTTACAGTCATTTTAATTTTTAAGAAAAGCAAGAAATTTATTTTTTATTTATTTATTTATTTATATATTTATTTATTTATTTATTTATTTATTTATTTATTTATTTATTTATTTTTTTGTTTATTTATTTATTTATTTATTTATTTATTTATTTATTTATTTATTTATTTATTTATTTATTTATTTATTTACTTATTTATTTATTCATATACTTATTTATTTATTTATTTATCAATTTATTTATTTATTTATTTATTCATTTATTTATTTATTTATTTATTTATTTATCTATTTATTTATATATTTATTTATATGTTTATATTTATTTATTTATTTGTTTATTTATTTATATATTTATTTGTTTATTTATTTATTTATTTACTTATTTATTTATTTATTTGTTAGTATAGATAGCTTTGCTAATAATACTAATAATAATTTATAAGTATCAGAAATTTAAAAAATTGGAAAGCGAAAACCAATTATTCAAATCGGTTAATCGGTTCGAAAACTATTTAACTTTAAGTTTGCCAGTTGTTTTTAAATTTTTAACAAATTTGGAGCCACCCTGTGTCGAAACTAGTGAAAACAATAAACAAAATAAAAAACACGTATTCATTTTTAGGGTTCCGTTTTTTATACGGAACACCATTGGTGAGAGTACAACGGGTTTTTCACATTATTTCGATTATCTCGTGAACCATTAATCCGATGAACTTAAAATTTGAGGTGCTTATAAAACTAACTTATCCACACAAGATGGTGGGTTAAAAAATAAATAAAGTTGTGTTCGTTTGTTTTAAGGAGGTACGATGTAAAGCCTTTGAAAACATACATTTTTTTATCGAGAAGAGTAGGGTATCATATGAAAGGGCTTCATTTCAGCATTATTTAAAACTACATTTTGGAATTTTACACCTCACCATTTTTTGTATAATTTTGAAAAATGACGTTTTCTGGATGTTTTATTGCCCCGAATAACTCCGACCCTACTTCATCGAAAATCTTGGAATATATTTGGAATGATAGAAAATTGAGTAGGTTTTTAATGAAAAATATAGAAAAGTGGCAGATACTCATAACAATATTTATTAAAGGGGTGGGAATGTTAAGGGGTAAAAACATCATTTAAAACCAGGTCATGTGGGGTGTCATTTGAAAGAGCACTTGATTTTAGAAATATTGCCATTTTTTTTTAAATTTTGTAATGCATGGTTTTTGAATTATTATCAATAAAGTGACACAAAAAGTTGGTCCCCTCCCCTTGCATTTCGAGCCTAATTAACAGAAAAATTTGAAAAAATTCACAGAGACAGGAAGTTTGATAAACTCTGAACGAAAAATATAGCGAACTCTCAAATAATTATATTTTTGTGCTTTTAAGGGATTGGGGGTGAGGAAGGATGAAAAAAAACTTTTTTGACCCATGCGAGTGGGGTGTCATTTGAAAGAAAACCGAATTTCAGACACTTTGCAATTTTTTTTTAAATTTTGCGGTACTCAGTTTTTGAGTTATTCTAAAAAATGTGCAAATTCTCGACCGTTACCCCCCCTCCCCCTACGTTTCGACACTGATAGACAGAAAAAATTGAAAAAATTCATAGAGACAGGAAGTTTGCTATATTTTGAACGAAAATTATAGCGAACTCTCAAATAATTATATTTCAGTGTGTTTAGGGATGGGTGTAAGCGGGGTAAAAAAAAACTTTTTTTGACCCAAGCGAGTGGGGTATCATTAGAAAGAGCACTAAATTTCCAAAACATAGCAATTTTTTTAGAATTATCCGGTACACAGTTTTTGAGTTATTCTAAAAAATGTGCAAATTCCAGACCGTTCCCCCCCCTACGTTTCGACACTGATTGACAGAAAAAATTAAAAAAATTCATGGAGACAGGAAGTTTGCTATATTTTGAACGAAAATTATAGCGAACTCTCAAATAATTATATTTCAGTGTGTTTAGGGGATGGGTGTAAGGGGGGTAAAAAAAACTTTTTTTGGCCCAAGCGAGTGGAGTATCATTTGAAAGAGCACTAAATTTCCAAAACATTGCTATATTTTTTAGAATTTTCCGGTACACTGTTTTTGAGTTATTCTAAAAAATGTGCAAATTCCAGACCGTCCCCCCCCCCCCCCCTCCCCCTACGTTTCGACACTGATTGACAGAAAAAATTGAAAAAATTCAGAGAGACAGGAAGTTTGCTATATTTTGAACGAAAATTATAGCGAACTCTCAAATAATTATATTTCAGTGTGTTTAGGGGATGGGTGTAAAGGGGGCAAAAAAAAACTTTTTTTGACCCAAGCGAGTGGGGTATCATTTGAAAGAACACTAAATTTCCAAAACATTGCAATTTTTTTTAGAATTTTCCGGTACACAGTTTTTGATTTATTCTAAAAAATGTGCAAATTCCAGACCGTTCCCCCCCTTTGGTTTCGACACTGATAGACAGAAAAAATTGAAAAAATTCATAGAGACAGGAAGTTTGCTATATTTTGAACGAAAATTATAGCGAACTCTCAAATAATTATATTTCTGTGTGTTGAAGGAATGGGTGTAAAGGGGGTAAAAAAAAACTTTTTTTGACCCAAGCGAGTGGGGTATCATTTGAAAGAACTTTGCGGTACACAGTTTTGGAGTTATTCTAAAAAATGTGTAAATTCCAGACCGTCCCCCCCTACGTTTCGACACTGATAGACAGAAAAAATTTAAAAAATTCAAAGAGACAGGAAGTTTGCTATACTTTGAACGAAAATTATAGCGAACTCTCAAATAATTATATTTCTGTGTGTTTAGGGGATGGGTGTAGGGAGGGTAAAAAAAACTTTTTTGGAACCAAACGACTGGGGTGTCATTTGAAAGAACACTTAATTTAAGAAACATTGCAACATTTTTTAGAATTCTGCGATGTTTTGCGACAGTTTTTTAGTTATTGTTAAAAAAAAGTGCTATTTTAAGTGTATTTTTACCACCCTATATTTCGACGCTGATTTATAGAACAAATATTCCCTATTTAGACCATTAAAATACTGGTTAAATCTTTCTTTAGCTAACATAAACAGCTATGGATAAGATTTAACCTCAAGTAACATTTTTGATCAATGTAGATGTGATTGACATTTACGATTGACGTTTACAATTAAACATTTATTCTGTTATGCGTCCATAGTCTGGCGATATAAGGACTTTACAACATAACTTTATGTCATTTATTTTTGATATTGTGTTCTTTTACATTCACGGAACCCTTGGCGAGCGAATTTTATTCGCACTTGTCCGACTTTTTTTTACTATACTAACGGTTACAGAAGTTTTAAGGAAATCGTATATGGTCGGATTCACATAATCGGCGTCTTGATTCAATTTTCCATCTTTATATAATCCAGAAGAAGTCTCCTTGAGCTTATGCATTATATTACTTTGGGGCGTTTTTGATATTTATAAAAATAATGCATGCATATAATAATCCTTTTAATAATTTTAATAATAAATTAAACAAAATTTTGTCTGAAGTCTTTCTTTAACAACTGTGGCTCTATTATAAGATTATATTATCCTTCCTATTTATGCTTTTAGTGGCTTTTGACTTCTGCCGATATAAATACATATATCAAAAGCTGAAATTCCACATGCCATCATGGGAAAAAATTTTTATTTTAAATTCATAAATCATACCTTGATTGATTGGTCGGCGAAAACTAGCTGTTTGAGACTGATGGTCCAAGTTATTGTGAAAATAAATGGTTATAAAATGCTAGATCTCATAAACCTAGACTATTAATGCTTCAAGTCTTCAAACTGACGCATAACCCGTAATTAGGAAAGTTAAACATTTGTTGATCCTAATTCCGTGTTAGCGAGATACAGCCCATTATACAAATAAGTGAAGCATTTTTATTTGGAGTATGTTGTAATTATCATGATCTTTAAGGTTATGATGACAAAATTTAAAAACACGACTGATTTGAGACAGAGGGTGATTTAAAAAACTATTGAGTAGACCAGATTTTCTGCTAATCAATGAAAATTTAACATCTACTAATCCTAATTCTAGCAATTTGGTTATAAAAACATAGTCCCGTAATTAGCTCCGACACATTTTTAAAGTGTTCTTTATTTCTAAAAATTGCATTTTAATTTAATAGATAATTACTTTTGATATAAAATACAAAATAAATTTGTTCAACAATTTCCTATTTCCGTGCTAAGAACGGAATTACGGACATTTCAAAAAAATTATGAACGTAATTCCGTTCGTCGAAAACTCGCTTGTTTTAATACATAAAATGTACAAAATCATTTTCTATTAACGTTAATCGATTAATATAATCCTAATTGATCCACAAAAAAGAATTTTTTACTCAAAATACATACCGATAAATTTTTATGGTCTTAAGAAAATATTAATAAAACCTTAACCTTTTCCATAAAAAAATTGCCTCAAACAGCAAATTTTCGTCGAGCAATCAATCAAGGAATGAATTATGAATATAAAACCAAAAATGCCGGCAAGAAAATCAAAATAATTGATTCTCAGCAATTCAGTGCGTGTATCTTGATCTTAAATTTTTCATAAAAGCTTAAATTTATCTTATTTCAAAGCTTTTTATGAAATAGCACGCAATAATGTACTAGCCCGTAATATTGTACACTTACCTTATAATTTTTTTTTATAAAAAGGGTTTTTGTTAAAATAAATTTTTTTCCAGAAAATAATAAAAATTCCATGACTTTCCATGACTTTCCCTGACCAAAATAAAATCCCCTGACTTTCCATGACTTTCCAGAATTCCATACCATACTTTTATTTAATGTGAAATATTATATACAAAATGAAAATTCTATAAAAGAAATGCAAGCTAATTTATTAGTTAAGCCGCAATTCAGTGGCGTCATTTTACCAAAATCTTAGGGGGGCGAGAATTTAAATGACATAATAAGATTTTTTTCGTAAAACATAACATACACATCTTTATGCACACATATATTCCTATCCGTTTCAATCGTTTCTTATCGTAAAAGGCGAATTTCAGTGCAATATCCTATCGTTTTGAATCGTTTTCAATGGGTTTTTTCACATTATTTTTTTTTTGTTTATTACTATCCGTTTTAATCGTTTCTTATCGTAAAAGCCCAATTTTAGTGCAATATCCTATCGTTTTGAATCGTTTTCAATGGGTTTTTTCACATTATTTTTTTCTGTTAATTCCTATCCGTTTTAATCGTTTCTTATCGTAAAAGGCTAATTTTAGTGCAATATCCTATCGTTTTGAATCGTTTGCAATGAGTTTTTTCACATTATTTTTTTGTTTATTCCTATCCGTTTTAATCGTTTCTTATCGTAAAAGCCGAATTTTAGTGCAATATCCTATCGTTTTGAATCGTTTTCAATGGGTTTTTCACATTATTTTTTTTTGTTTATTCCTATCCGTTTTAATCGTTTTTCATAGTAAAAGTCGAATTTTAGTGCAATATCCTATCGTTTTTAAGCGTTTTCAATGGGTTTTTCACTAGTCGAAACGAAGATGGGGAGCTACAAGTAGACCTTAAAAATATTTTAGATGCTTGGGCCGCTTATTTTGAAAATCTTCTCAACTTATGTGACCAGCAACAAGTCGGGCGACAAGCAAAGCTTATCCGTGCGTCAAAGGTACATGTAGACGAACCAACCAAAGAAAAATTCGAAGCGGCGCTGTCAAAATTAAAACGCTATAAAGCACCTGGTATCGACGATATAACATCCGAAATGATTGTACGTTTTCAATGGGTTCAAATGATCTGCAGGACTGAAACCATGCCACAGGACTGGAACACAGCTATGCTGATACCAATCCATAAAAATGGTAATTGCCTACAATGTGCAAACTACAGAGGAATCGCTCTCCTCTGCACAGCATATAAGATCTTTTCCTACATTTTGCTATCAAAAATCAATACTTTTGCTGAACAACTGTTTGGAGAATATCAATGTGGCTTCCGGTGGGGCCTAGGTACCACCGATGCTCTTTTCTCGATAAGGATGATTTTGGAAAAGTGTCGAAAGTTCAACATACCTGTGCACCAACTCTTCTTTGATTTCAGGCAGGCCTACGACTCTCTCGAACGAGAGACTCTATGGTATGCTCTGGTGTCAATGGGAATTGCTGGTAAGCTGGTATCACTATGCAAAATGGCAGTACAGAACTCTCAATTCTGTGTAGGAGTAGAGAACGAAATATCAAAGTTTTTTAAAGTCGACTCCGGTTTAAGGCAAGGTAATGCTATCTCTCCTATACTTTTTAATCTAGCCTTGGAATATGTGTGTCGTCAAAAAAACTACCTACTAACAACAATATCTTATCAATAAACTCAGTACAGATGATTGTATACGCTGATGATGTTGTCATCCTCGGCCGAAGCGAAGCTGTTATGAGTGAGACTTTCAATTCGCTTGAGAGTGGTGCTGGAAAAATTGGTCTTCAAATTAACTACAATAAAACCAAACATATGAATGTTTCAAGAGAGGCTGAGAAGAAAAATTTGATGTGCGGCGATGAAATAATTGAGGGAGTTGAATCTTTTAAATATTTGGGATCAATGCTTGACTCAAACAACAGCATACTTACAGATATAAAATCTCGAATCGCTGCAGGTAATCGGACTTTCTACTCAATTAAGCCTCACCTTGGATCACCGTATGTATCAACTAACCCCAAGCTCATGTTATACAAGACATTGATTAGACCGGTTGTGATGTATGTGTCACAAACGTGGACCCTTACACAAAATGACGAATCCCATTTATCTCTATTTGAGCGTAAGATCATAAGCTACATTTTTGGTCCACTTAAAACAGACGATGGAGAATATAGAACCCGATGTAACTTTGAGATCAGAGACCTTCTTGAGGGTCCTGATATAATAGGTTGTATCCGTTTTAATAGGATTGCTTGATTTAGGCATGTTCTACGAGCTGATTCACAGTCTGGAATGATTAGAAAAATGTACGTTAGTACCCCAGGGAGTGGGCGACCGCGAGGTTGACCACGACTACAATGGAAGGCTGACGTAATAAACGACCTTAAAAAAATCGGCTGCCATAGTAATTATGTCGCTGTTGCGAATGACCGGGGTGAATATTCAAAGCTGGTAAGCCTGGCAACGCTCCTACATAGAGAATGAACGCCGATAAAAAAAAAAAGAAAAGATAATACAATCAGAAAACTACTCAAAAACCTCTCCATTTAGGGTTTCGAGAAAATATTACAAAGTCACAAATTCATATTTCGTTCGAAATTCCAAAAACATTGTAAAAATTAAATAAAATCAAACTTTTTCCAAAATTCTAAACATATTCCGAAAATTATTACAAAGCCAAAGATTAAACTTTTTTCAAAAATTCTGAAAATATTGCAAAAATTATAACAAAATCAAAAATTGAAACTTTTTTCAAAATTCCAAAATTATTCCAAAAATTAGAATAAAATCAAATATTTAAACTTTTACTAAATTCTAGTAATATTCCAAAAATTCTTAAAAATTCCAAAATTCAAACTTTTCCAAAATTCTAAAAATATTCCAAAAATTCTTACAAAGTCAGAGATTGAAACTTTTTTCAAAATTCCAAAAACATTTCAAAAACTATAACAAATTAAAAAATTTCCATGTCACATTTACGTCATACAAAGTATACAAACAGCTAAATTTTTTTTCCAAAACATTGGCTAAAAAAGTAAATGAAAATCATTTTATCCACGACTACTAAACAATATATACTTTCCATGCGTATATCTTTCATTGTAATTGTATTCTTTTCTTTCTATATATCAAATTCTTTTTTATTTATTTCATTCCATTTTATTTATTGAAAATTCCTCTAACAAATTAAAAACTTGATTTGTTGGTATAGTAATATAAACCAGATAAAACAAGATCAATACATATAAAATAAACAAACATGTTTTGTTTTGTTTTAATTTCATAGATTTATTTCAATATGGCGATATAAACTTTTAAAGGAAAACTTGAATGAAATTATTTGAAATATTTGTAGTCGTGGATAAAATAGTATCTTGTATTTGCTTAGGATGAAGGCAATTCTTCACTCGGATGATTCCCTCCACTCGCTACGCTCGTTCCGGGTAACTTCATCCTCGTGAAGAATTGTCTTCGTTCTAAGCTCATACAAGAATCTAATATTCTTGACATACTTGACAATATTTTTTTGAGAAAATTCTAATGCAATAATTCTCTATAATAATAATAAAACTTCATGTCATTCCAAAAAATTGAGTAAAAAAATAAATGAAAATCTTTCTTTTGACACACTTGGCTACATTTTTTTGACAAACTCATAATGCAATAATCTAGTTTTTGGTCTCACATACCAATCACAACCATCAAGATTTCTTTAAATTCAATGTTTCTATTCGTAATCACTTAAAATGAACGTTTTTTAAGCAAAAAATATGCAAATTTCCTTGTTTTGACACACTTGACGATTTTTTTTGACACACTTCCGGTACAGTTATCGAACACATCGTCCTTTTGGCTCTTTCCATTGAGTAAACCTATTTTTAGAAAAAAAATTTGAAATCCGTTCAGCCGTTTTCTAGATTTCGTGCCGGCCGGCAGACAGACATACACTTTTTTTGTTGCTTTTTTAGAATCAGAGCGTCGAGAAAGGCCAAAAAAGTGGGGGTAAAAATTTCACTTTTGGCTCATGAATGCAATACTTAATACGAAGTAATATCGGTAGATACCGATTAGTTTGTTTTTCTTGAAAAAAATTCAATCGTAAATTTCAGATTCAAACCGATGGGAATCTGATGGCGGAAAAATACGATATTTTACGATTGGTGTAACATATAGAAAACGTTTAAAAACTTGTTTAGTTTTACCAAAAAATTTCAATCAAAAACTTCAGATTCAGAACGATTAACAACGATAAAAATTCTATCGTAAAAAACCCATTGAAACCATATCTGAAATATCTCATAGGTGACGATAGAAGCCGATTGGTTTGTTTTTCTTGAAAAAATTTCAATCGTAAATTTCAGATTCAAACCGATAGGAATCTGATGGCGGAAAAATACGATAGATTACGATTGGTGTTATATGGAATATACGATAGAAAACGTTTAAGAACTTGTTTAGTTTTAACAAAAGATTTCAATCAAAAACTTCAGATTCAGAACGATTAACAACGATAAAAATTCTATCGTAAAAAACCCATTGAAACCAAATTTGAAATATCCCATAGGTTACGGTAGGCTACGATTGGTTTGTTTTTCTTAAAAAAATTTCATTCGTAAATTTCAAATTCAAGCCGATAGGAATCTGAAGGCGGAAAAATACGATAGGTTACGATTGGTGCTACATATGGAATGGACAATAAAAAACTATTCAAAACTTGTTCAATTCTACCAAAAAATTTCAAGTCGTGATCTTCAGATTTAAAACGATTAACTACGATAGAAATTCCATCGTAAAAAAACCATTGAAACCGAAAAGTAAAAAATCCTATGGATATCGATAGATTACGATTGGTTGATTTCTCCTGAAAACATCTCAATCGTAAACTTCAGATTCAGCCCGATAGAAATCTAATGATGGGAAAATACGATAAGTTACGACGATTGGTGCTATATATGTAATGTCGGATAGAAAACGATTCAAAGCTTTTTCAATTTCACCAAAAAAAATTTCAATCGTGATCTTCAGATTCAAAACGATTAATTACGATAAAAATTCTATCGTAGAAAAACCATTGAAACCGAAAACTGAAAAATCCTATAGGTTACGATAGATTACGGTGCGTTTTCTATCTGGCAGATATAGTCTATGCGTTTAAAACGATTATATCCGATAGAAACGGGTAGCAAACGATAGAAAACTATTCGTTTTCAATCGTTTTCTATCGATTTCTTTCGATTTTTTTTATAAGGGCTACTTGTGGAGTGAAAAAAGGTTCAAAAAAATTGTTTTATTTTGATGATTTTACAAAAATTCATTATATTGATACCGACACGTCCTTCACAAAAAAGAAATAAAACATGAATATTAGATCATTAATTTCAATTTATACTCATTAGTCATTAATCATACTTTCTTTACTCCTAATAAAATTGTATTAGATGATTATAGTGAAATCAGTACAAAGTTTTTAGAATTAAAATACTAAGGAATATCGTTTGTAGATAGGAAATGTGTAAAGCGATGAAAAGAAATCTGCTTTCATTACTTTTCAATATTTTTAGGAATAGGAAGTTAGTTGAGATCAGAAGGCCCACTGCAGTTTATTTTTTATTATTTATAATTTTATATATTTTATTTTTATTATCTTTATTATTTACTAGCAGGACCCGGCGTGCTTTGCTACGCTTATAAATAAAGTTTGTGCACAGACATTTTGTTGACGTAGTAGCAATGATTTCATAAATTAGTAATGAGAAATGATAGCGTAGTTTTTAATTTTTGTTTTTAAAAATATGAATGTAAAATAATCAGTACTTTAGCTCATCAGTTCGGATATATGAAAAATTAGCGATCAAATAAGTTTTCGAGTAAGCTATAAAAAAATTTAAATGACTTGTTGAATTAGTAGAGGTGTGTCAACACTCATCTCTATATAGAACATTATACAGAACAAAAATAGATTCACAAATGTTCACAGTGCTCATGCATTGTATTTTTACCCGACACGAAACACACAAAAACTTTTCTAAAGAAGTTTTTCTGAGAAATGAAAATGAAAAATGCTGTCAAATTGCAAAATTCAAGTGAATTACAATAATTACTTTGATCTTAATCAATCACAAAATCTCTCAAAATTTTATTTTTTACACCAAATAGCGTAAAAGTTTTGTTTATTTAACATTGGTCGCATATTGCCGCTATCTCATAAGAAAGGAAACTCGAGAAAACTCGTAAAGATAACATTCAATTAACATTGTGTCATTTTTATTGCAACTTATTTATTTTAATATGGAACGAATTTCAAAATGTCGTTTTAGTTCTATTTATTTATTCGAGTACTTGTGGGTACATTTTATTTTTTGTTTTTCCGCCTGGTGCGTACACAAATAAATCAGAAGGTTTTCCTAACGCGCCAGCCACATATAGTTGTTCATGTCCATGTGAGAAGAACGGATTCTCCAAATCTAGTCCACATACTTGCAGTAACTGGCCGTGTGCTTTGTTGATGGTAATTGCAAAAGCAGGTTGCACTGGAAACTAAACGTTTGAATCTGTTGGGATTATAGAAATATGTGGATTGTGGCCTGTCTGTCGTGGCAACACTACATCTTCCTCTTCGAATTTTCCACTCAAAATTGTAGCTTCAATGACATTGTTCATCATCTTTTTCACCGAAGTTCTAAAAAGTTTGTGCAATTTCAAAATATGTGACATATTTGAAATTACAATATGTGTCACAACAACACATATAAACCTTTTAAGACATAGGCTCTACAACATAATGCTTTTTAAGACGTTGATGGACGCAAATTTTTTTTTTATATTCTTCTTAAAGAATGGAAAACTTAATAATAAATCCTTTCACATAATAATGTACGATATAGGGCAATATTTCATGAGAGGATGGAGGAAATAAAAACAATATACTTTTTTTTTCAAATTTGCAGGAACAAAGCTAAAATTAGGTTCCTAATTATCCTAGTGCTAGAAGCATATACCCAGATCATATAACGCATTGTTTACCTCAAGCTAGCATATATAATAATTATTTAAAAGCTCATTTTTTCGAGCAAGCAAAAAGTTTATTCTTTTAAAAAATAAAAAAAATTACGTCCATCAACACCTTAGAAAGCATGTTCTTATGTGTTGTTGTGACACATTTTGTAATTCTCCTACCCAACACATTTTATTTAAAAAAAAATAGAGCGTTATCGTCAAAGAATAATCCATAACTAAGACTAAGGGTACTTAATTGAAAAAAGTATTGAAAAAAGTACACCCGCCAGCATACCTAAAATATCACTTATCCCCTTAATATAAGTGATATCTTACTGCCATTGTCGGTAGTATACGATATCTCACGTTAACTGATTTGCCAATAGCAAGTACTAAAGTAGGGCACTTTGGCACATCCATAGATCCAAAACTTTAAATTTTACATATGTTCCTGCGACCAGACATATATTATAAATTCATTGGTATTAATGCATTGTAACTGTTTGCAAATCATTATTGCAAACGTGTTGCCGACTAAGGACCACATTTTTAATTACTTTGTTTATCATACTTGCTATCCATGTTTGATTATACATAAGCTATGCTTCTTTGTATAGTATTTGTGCGAATTCCATTTCATAATTTTGAGCTTTTAATCGATGTTATTAACTATCTTTCTTAGTTGAAGAAACATTCATTACAAATACAATTGCAAACCAATAACATATTTAGTTTATTACCAATAACAATAACACATTGTATAGATGATAAAATTTGTAACATCATTATGTGTTTAATTCAAATACATATAGTTTTGATATACAAATGTAATTGTTTCAGATTATACTTTCATTTTTCAATTTCATTAAATTATATTCAACAAAAAAATTGATCAAAGGAATCTAACCGTATAAAACGATATTTAAAGAAAAATCAAATTAAATTATTATCAACATTTAGGCAGAACCCCTTAAGATAATTATAATGGCCCTGGGGTTCCATTCAAAAAAAAAATTTGCCTGTTACCTATGCGCAAGGGTAGACAACAACTTCCCAAAGTTTCATGATGATCGGATGAATGGTTTATTAATGCATAAGGTACAAACATACATACTTTCAATTTTATATACACCTATCCCCCGTTTTACACGGTAGATACGTTCCTGATAAATACGTGTTAATCGAAAATATAAATTTTGTATGGAAAACCGTGTTAAACGAAAAACGTGGGTTTTTGGTCATTTCTTGGGCGACAAACAGATTCGGTAAAATATAAAATTACCAATTTAATCACATAAGATATCGACATAACAGTTAAATTGATTTTCAAAAAAAAACATGTAACATAACCAATAAGAAATTCACAGAAAAATAAAAAGTAATTATGCATGCACATACTAGCATGTTGACCTAAACGAAACCTAACTTAACTTGATTCAGTTCGGCGCGACTTGGAAGTTAAATCTGTAATTAATAATTGTGCCTTCTTTTTAGCTAAACTTTGCTAACATCTTCATATTGACTTAAAAATTCGTTGACAGTTCGCAGAAATCGGAGAGCTAGTTCAATATTCGTATCATGTTGTTGAAAGTATGTAGTTGCATTTTTTCTAAAGGAATTTTAGAGAAAATTAAAAGTTATTTCGAATTGCAAAATTCAAGTGATTTCCAATATGTACTTAAGCTTAATTGTTCACAAAAAACCAATCCGAAATTAAAAATTCCCCTAAAGTTGTCTATATTTCCTAACCAAAAATATAACAACATATTGGCTTTACGTCAGATATTAAGTTTCGCATCGATTGGCAACAATCAATAATGACTTTACACTCGTGACTTAGGATGTTGATTAGAATGTTGACTTAGATGTTGACGAAATCTTCTCTTATCCTATGAATTCACACATCTAGAAATTTAATACAAAAAATACCAAAGAAATATTATTTATAATCTTCTGGTATAATGGTTGCAATAAAGAAGTTTTAATTTTGGGTAGAAATACAATTTATCTATTTGTAAGCTGCAAATCTTGAGGGTGACATGGAGCATTGTCCAGTAAAAGAAGAACCTTAAATATTATTTTGATTAAATAATATTTTACTTCTGGTACGTAAGAGTTATGAGAAAAATCAATGAACAATGTGGCTTGAGCCCAAGCTTTTGTATTGCCATTCCAATAAATGGAAAGATTTGTTTATTCCTGGACGCTTTGCCACCTAAGCCTAATCACTCTTTAGTATTGAAAACCTGATCAGCAGCCAAAGTCTGTAATTGTGAAGCGGTGAAGTGATAAGTTTTTGAATGAACAAAAACGATGGAATTTTTAACGCTTCACCGCTTCACAGTTGCAGATTTGGCTGCAGGCAGTAAGATGTACCGGAATTAGTTTCAGTCAATTTTAGTGGCTACATACTGTTGTGCTGTATCTAAATCAGTAAATGCGATTTTTAATTTGAAATTTTTGCAAAAAATGCCCGTGTTTAAATATTTCGAACCAACCATGACTTGCAATAAAACTTAAAAGGCATTTTATTTGAGTAGATAGAGTAGATCTATTTAAGTAGATGGCAACTGTTTCACATTCTAAAAATTTTTAAGTCTTACTAGTTATGATATTGGTACCAATTGGAATACGTCTTTGATATTGATCTTCAAGCCATATCATTAATTTATTTTCTTTTGTTTTTATTTTTTTTTTAAATAAAATGTGTTGTGTAGTAGGAATTACAATATGTATCAAAACAACAAATAAAAGCTTTTAACATCAAGCTCACCGCAACAACATGCGTTCAACGATGTTGATGGACGCTGATTTTTATTGTTTGTGTTCTTCAAATTTTTTTGAATTGATAACTAAACAATAAATCAAATAATTTAATAAAATATGACAACTCCAATATTTCATTATAAGATAGAATAAGATCTCACTGCTATTGCCAGTGTTGTATAATATCTCACGTTAACTCGTATGTCAACAAATATAATTATTTACTTACAAATTAACTATGACCATTCATACACCTACGCATTTTGTATCTAGCTAATAACGATCTATTGCTTAAAATCAACTGATTTACATATAGAAATAATCTCTAACATCCCTTTGCTGATTTACATCAACATGTATTTACAAAATTTTGCTTTGAACACTCAAAGACGTTTTTTGTTACAAGTTTCTTGTTTTCTTGTTTTAATTACAACCTGTATGTATATGATCATAAGTGGTATACCAGAAGGTTTAATTAAAATAAAATAGATATAAGTGCGTGTAATACCAAAATTTGTCTTTTTTTTACCTTTTTTTGGAAATTTTGATTTCAAAAACCGTGTAAAGTCGAAAACGTGTTAAATGAGTGCCGTGTAAAGCGGGGGATAGGTGTATATAGATGAACTACAAAGGTTATTCCTTAGTATTTAACTCTAGAAATTTTATACTGATTTCATTAAGAAAAAATATTTATTATTTAAAATAATATATGAATTTACTGTGAATTTGCCAATTAAGGCTGTGAATTATTTTTTTACTATTAAAATTTTGTAACTTAGATGTCAGTTGTTTTTTTATTATTAAATAAATTATTTTATATTTATTTTAATATGTATATAAACGGTACCATGCAATTAATGGTTTGGCCTTTAACGGTTAGTTGATAAAAAATCCCACTAGCTACCTCTCCTCCAGATTGTGGAGATCTAAAATTGTATCGTAGTGTTCTAAACGTATCGTAGTGTTCGAATATATAAAAGAAATGTAAAAAGTCCAAGCGGCACGTATATCCGCTAGAAATAGGTAGATTTCGGGACCAGACAGCTTTGTGTACAAATAGAATTGGATGTGTCAGATTAATTTAAATAAAAAATTTAAGTAGAATAGTCCAAGTCCAGAATAATCCAAAAAATTTATCAAACCAAACTAAATACATTAACGGAAACTACTTTATCAATGCGATTTCGGAACAGTTTTATTTAATTTGGTTAAAACTACTTTTAATAACATATTAAATCCACCAAAAAGCAAATAAACGTTCTCACAACGTCACACTTACAACACCACCACACATAATTTATAATCTAAAATTGTCAAACAACTTTTACACCTCAAATAATTCAAATATCTACAATTTAGGAAGACTTTTGTAAATGTGTAATCAGTATGCATATAAGAAAATATTCCTTAATTTAAAACAATAATGACTCAGCTTTGTTTTAATTTTTGTTTTAAATTTTTGCGAAAAACATAAAAAACTGAAAAAAGAACAAAAGAAAATTTTTTTAATATTTTTTCTATGGGATATTTTTATATTTTAAAGGAAGTTGTTGTTGTAATTGAATGACATGCATTAGGTTTAATGCTAATTACATTGAGACCTCTTGGGTTAGAAAGCTGAAAATTTCTGAGGTTATAGTTGAAAAGTTTATCTAAAAGTTAATATGAGTTTAAATAACATAAGCTAAAAATGAGGAAGGCATGGCCGTTTGCGTTTGTTTTTGTTCTAACAGTCGTGGTGTCTCAACCTCTAGACTTGAACTATTTTTTTTTTAAATTTTGGAAAGATTTATGTTTTAATTAACGTATGCGTACATATTCAAAAGTGAGATTGGCCATTTTCAGCCAACTCAAGGACAACAAAGTTTATTAAATTTTTAAAACAGCTGATTTTTCAGGAACCTGGAACGCCAAGGTTGTCATTTGGAAAAAAATGATAGAAATATGTTCAAATATTCAATATTGATAAATTTTATTAAAATATTATGATTCAAACGGAAGTTATAACGTCCTAAATTTTTCGAGTTTTTTGGCTCTAGCCACTTAACCTGTACCCGGATATGGCCAGTTCGCGAACTTGTCCAAGAGATGCTTTGCCGCAACGTATACAGAAAAAATTTTCGTTGTAGGTCAAGAAATGCGATCGTGAGAGTGCCGGTAAATTCCGTTATAGCTCATATCTTTATATATATATATATATATATATATATATATATATATATATATATATATATATATATATATATATATATATATATATATATATATATATATATATATATATATATAAATTTTTTTTTTTTTGTTTTTCCGTCTCCGCTTATCATTCATAGTCGTTTGGCACCAAAATTTTTCCGAAATTCCGAGATGAAGCCCATTGCAATAGGTAGATTTTTATATGAAATCTACCTAAAAATGAGTTTTTAACGAGATATTCTAATTTTAGTCGTGTTCGATTTGACTGAAGCAACTGAACTGAAATCAAACGCACCTTTTGTATTAGTTGGGTGATTTTGATATTTTAATCTTATATCTACGAATGAGTTTGTAATTCGTAGATATTCCTGAGAGATTTTTAATTAATCTTTGCAATAGTGAGCCTGGCTTATTTCTGCTCTACAGTCCACATCTTCCTTATTAATTGACCTTGTTCTGCTAAACCTGGGTGTCGATTCTGATCGGTTTTGTCAATTTTTTGTCAATATTTTTTCTAATATTTGTCTAAGACACCAAAAAATATTTTAGCAATTCTGCAAAAACCACGCAATATATACATAACTAAAACATCAAAACATTTAAATTATATTATTTTCTCTCAGACAAACGTTAATTATTTAGTTTTTGTATTGTGTAAATCGAGTAAAAACAAAATTTTATTTTGTCTAACTTTTGTCTAAACGTTGACAAATAATTGACAAAACCGATCAGAATCGACACCCTGACTAATAGTACGAGATCCGACTGCAGGATTAGTGCGCTCATCGATTTTTTGCTAAAACCAAATTTTTATGTATATTTATGATTAGGAGAATATATATCTACCAGGTTGCCTATCAAAATTTGGCCGCCAGTATTTTTAATTAAATTATTCTTAATTGATTTTTGGGAAAAAATTTCGTTCAATTGTTTTTTAAATAAAATATCGTCTACATCACGCTAAATTATATAAAGATTCCAAAAAATCCCGGTTGCCATTGCGCACCTGGCCGCACCTCTTCGCAGCCAGGTGTAAACAGGTATGATTTCGATACATTTATACGTTCATAACGTACATTGATTAATTATATATCAAATTAAAGCTAATTTTTTTCTACTTATTATTTTTTTTTTCTATTTATATGGTTGTCTAATTAAATCCGGCCGCAAATAAGGGTTGCTGGTTGTTAAAGATGATAAATATTTAAGGTAGAGTGAAAGAGAGTTAGCGCGTAACATCATTTGTCAGACGAGGATAGCGATTGCCGGTTGTGCGACGCTTTTAAGTCATTGCGTATGCGTCGAATGTTAGTGTTCTCAACCACCGGTGAGTAATTTCTACGACTTAATAAATACTCCAAAAAATATGTCTTCCTTTTCAAAATGACAAATTTAAAAATTACAACAAAAAATTAATATTGATTTAACATATTTAATATTGATTTAAAAATAAAACCAAGGTGACTTATGTAAAAGAAAATTTTATTGTGAAAGTACTGTTGAAATTTTATTAGATTTTATTCAATCGTCTGTTACATATTAATTAAACATTTACGCAAATTAAAAATTTAAAAAATGTATCTTATATTACCGTAACTCTTATTTAAAAATCCGAATCATCGGAGCTTTCTGCAGTTACACTATCATCGGATCTATCACTTTCATCGCTACAAATATCAGAATCGTCGTCAATATCGGAAGATTCGTTCATGGAATCACATAGCACACTCTTAACTTATGTTAGAATAAAAATACCGCAGCTGTTCAGTTAAGAACACTAACATTCATATTTATCATCTTTAACAGCCAGCAACCCTTAATTTAATTAGGCAACCATATATGATAATAAATAGAACAAAATTAGCTTTAATTTGATATATAATTAATCAATGTACGTTATGAACGTATAAATGTATCGAAATCATACCTGTTTACACCTGGCTGCGAAGAGGTGCGGCCAGGTGCGCAATGGCAACCGTGATTTTTTGGAATCTTTATATAAATTGCCGTGATGTAGACGATATTTTATTTAAAAAACAAGTGAACGAAATTTTTTCCCAAAAATCAATTAAAAATAATTTAATTAAAAATACTGGCGGCCAAATTTTGATAGGCAACCTGGTAGATATATATTCTCCTAATCATAAATATACATAAAAATTTGGTTTTAGCAAAAAATCGATGAGCGCATTAATCCTGCAGCCGGATCTTAGACTATATGTTTCCATTTTGAATCAGATATAGATTTCGGGCATCTCAGCATGGTTTGTTATTTTTCTCGTATAACATTATGACGGGGATTAATAAAAAGACTATAACGCATAGGGATTTTAAAAATGTTATTTATATTAAAAATGTTTATTACATCCATTGATATTTTATTGTTGTAGATTGCATTTGTCTTGAACGAACGATATTAGTGGTCTTCAATTGAAATTAAATATAGATAACAGTTTGGAATCATTTTCGACGATGGTTATGTATTCATAGGAAATAGATGATGATACTCCGTAATAGAATTTTAAAGAATTTATAGTTGATTTATTGAGAATAAGCTGAAACATAATCCTGCTGAGTCACAAGGCATTTTAAATTAAAACTGAGTTTTATTGCATTTAGGGTAATTATGGTGAATTCAGTCGGTGGGGAATATAACCTCTTTCGGCTAAGGCTTCCAGTCTTCCCGATTTCGGCGGGATTGTCCCGCCGTACAAGTTTTGTCCTGACGTCCCGCTTTAGCACCAAAAAGTCCCGCCTAACACCAATTTACTAAACTTTATAAAAAAAAAATCCTGCGGTGTATTTAAATATTGCTTGCTCTCTGTCGCTAACGACTGTCGTAGAAAATAATGTTTTTCTACTTCAAGCTACGAAAATGTCATTTTAATATATAGTAAAGCCTATGTGAAAGGGAAACTTTTTCTAAGTAGTGACTGAAAATGTTTTCAGTCACTAGGACTGAAAGTAAATAAGTTTCGGTGGTCGCCTACAGGTGGTGGTTATTTAAAGGATTGAATATTTGATTGAATTTGATTTACTGTTTCTGTTGTTGTTTCGGTTGCTGTGTTTATTTCTGTCAATATCGCAGTATTTTGAAGGGATTGAATATTTTGAATATTTTGATCGAATCGAATCGAAACTAATCATTATATCAATTGTGTGTAATTAATTAATTAAAATAATAATGGGTGTGTTTTTTTTCTATATCAGAGAAATCGGAACGATAAAATAAAATTTGTATCAGATATATCGTATAATTTTTTCCTCCGATAATTAACTGTCAGATATAAAATATGTTCTCTGAGTTCTTTCCGCAAAAAAAATAAATCAATTTTATTAAAAAATTTATTTTTAGTTGTTTTTAATTGAAACTTTACCTACAATTTTTGAAATTTATACTTTAAACAATGACTTCCAGTCGGTAAAAAAAATATCTGTAATATCTGTAAAAGTTTTTAGAGAAAATATATGAACTATTTTCATTATTCATATTGTCAAATTCATTTACTAAAAACTTACAAAACGACATATCTAAATTTGATTGTGTAAAAAATAAACATAAATAAGCATTTTTACCAGTGTAAAATAACGTTATTATATTGTGTTCGCCTGTTATTATTCCATCTGTAGACGAACACAATAATAACATTATTTTACACTGGTAAAAATGCTTATTTATGTTTATTTTTTACACAGCCGACAAACCGTTCAGTCACGCAAAAAGAGACGTTTTCACCACTTGTATAAAAATCTACTATTTCTATCTATCAGTTTAAAACAGAAAGTTGGCTTTTGCTGTTTAGCGAGCATTTTTTAATTTTTTCTGCTCTTAGTCGGAAAGTAAAAACACAAGTAAAACCAAAGACATAATATTAAAATTTATTAATTTATTCTCCCCCAAACCCTTTTGATTTTTTGGCTCTATAACCCGAGTGCTTCTTTTTTATAAAAGGCATAAATCTTTTATATTTACTAATACAAATTTTCTTTAACGATGAATGTTGATTTTAACATTGAATAATTTGACCATATTGTTGAAGACTTTTTTTTCTGCGATAGTTCACCAAAATATACCAAAAACACATCTTCAGAATAAAAATTTCATGTTTTTTTGTTCTTACACCAATCAATAAATAAAATGTAAGCTTTTTCATACCGGACTTTAGATTTTTCAGGCAACAGATCTAAAATTAAATTGTTGGCTGCTTCTTTTATATGAGGTGAAGTGCTAATTATATCACTTTCATCACTACTGCTCATTTTAAATTATTTTTACTTAAAAATAGATATAAACTCTGTATAAATTTTAAATTTATTAATTTAAAATTTTAGCTTGACGTCCGATACGTTTTTCAAACAACAAATAAATGCCTCCTTTGAAACTTTGATCGCATTTGTCGGCAGTCGTTAAAAAAATAGTATGTATACTTTGAGCAGAAAGTAACATTGCTGCTCTGACATGATTGCTGGTTTCGGCTACGCCTCAACCAGCAATTTTCATGCACGAGCAGCAATGTAGTACTTTCTGCTCATGATATACAATCTACTATTCTGATGGTTGTGTTTCCGATTAAACGATAAACTACAAAATGCAAATACAAACTACATTTTTATATGAAAAACGCTCAGCGACAACGCTTTAATTCTGTGAGTAAAGTATGATTTACATATACATATTATTCTAATTTGACATCCGATGTATTTTGTAGTCGACGCTTTAATTTTGTTTGGCTTATTATTAATTAATTAGTTTAATTGAAATATTAAAAAAAACAAAGTTAATCTTACATTTGACTAAATGAAGTTCTTTTTGTAATGCCTATGGGTTAGAAATGAACATCAGACATTGTTTTGCTGCTAACCAAAACCGAGCAAGAAATCAACAGTTGGAGGATTTGGAAATTTTAGAAGATGTAGTAGCAGAGAATGATGATAATGAAAATTGTCAAGAAGATATTTAGTTGGTGAATGTGATGCTGTTGGTGTATCCGAATCCGATATCAAAGCGGCATGTAAAATTTAATAAAAATTGGAGCAAGAACTTTGATTGACTCTTAACTGGCCCAACCTAAAATGACATAACTAAAAATGACATAAACATTCTACGTCTCAACTCTCAACGGCATATCAGAAATTTGAATGCAAGTTTGTCTAAAAAACATCATTTATACCAGCAAATAGTACCGTTGGCCAGATAAATGTCATTGTAGCTGTGACGGGATTTGCGTATCATGTTGTAATGTATTTCCAGTCTTATGTGGCTACCGATTGTTCAGGAAAATTATTTTCTTCATTATTTAAAGCTTAAACCATTAGGTTGAATTCAACCATTAGCTAGCGTAGCGGTAAGGAAAAATTAAGAAAAATTATTTCTAATGTTTTTGGTCCAGAGTCTGAAAACTCCTATTTTATAATATTAACAAATCTTTATATTTTACTTCGGTCTGAAAGACCTAAGTATTACATTCATGAGCCAAAAGTGAAATTCTTGCCCCCACTTTTTTTGGCATTTCTCGACGTTTTAGGACCTACTGATTCTAAAAAATCAAGACAAAAATGTATGTCTGTCTGCCAGCCAGCCGGCCGGCCCTCATTAGCTACGCTGCAAGGAAAAACCGCTGGAGGGATTTCAAAAAAACTTTGTTCTAAAAATAGGTATACTCAAGAGACAGGTCCGAAAGGACGCTGTGTTCGATAACTGTACCGGAAGTGTGTCAAAAAAATCATTAAGTGTGTCAAAAACAGCAAATTTTCATATTTTTGGCTTAAAAAACGTTTGTTTGAAATGAAATTTTATTATTATTATTGAGAATTATGGCATTATAAGTTTGTCAACAAAATGTTGTCAAGTGTGTCAAAAGAAAGATTTTATTTATTTTTATACCCAATTTTTTGGAAAAAATAAAATTGTTTGTTTGAAATGAAATTTTATTATTACTATAGAGAATTATGGCTTTATAAGTGTCAAAAAAATAATGTCAAGTGTGTCAAAAAATGATTTCATTTATTTTTTTAGCCAATTTTTTGGAAAAAAAATGTAGCTGTTTTTATGACGTAAATGTAATTGAAAATGAAATTGGACATGGAAATTTTTGAATTTGTTACGGTTTTTGAAATATTTTTGGAATTTTGAAAAAAGTTTGTATTTTTCATTTTGTAATAATTTTTGCAATATTTTTAGAATTTTGGAAAAAGTTTTAATTTTTAATTTTGTAAGAATTATTTGAATATTTTTAGAGTTTTGAAAAAATTTTAATTTTTGATTTTATTATAATTTTTAGAATTTTGAAAGAAATAGAATTTTTGAATTTTATATATATATATTTAGAATTTTGAAAAAAGTTTCATATTTTGATTTTGTTAGAATTTTTGGAATATTTTTAGAATTTTGAAAAGTTTTAAATTTTTGATTTTATTATAATTTTTGGAATTTTGAAAAAAGTTTGAATTTATGATTTTGGAATAATTTTTGCAATATTTTTAGAATTTTGGAAAAGTTTAAATTTTTAAGAATTTTTGGAATATTATTGGAATTTAAAAAAAGTTTAAATATTTGATTTTATTCTAGTTTTTGGAATATTTTTGGAATTTTGAAAAAAGTTTGATTTTATTTAATTTAACAATATTTTTGGAATTTTGAAAGAAATATGAATTTGTGATTTTGTAATATTTTCTCGAAACGCTAAATGGAGAGGTTTTTGAGTAGTTTGCTGAGTGTGTCATCTTTTCACTAAATTATGTTAATTTATGATCTGTTATAATTTTCCGGATACGAATTGATGTTTCGTGTTAGTTTTGTAATAAATTTCTAAACAGAGATAAAAAATACTTGTACTTTAACAAAGAGTTATGTTTGATATACTTCGCTGCCCAAAACTAAAAACAATGTCCTCAAAAAAGTTTTTTGCCGAAAACTATATCAAAATCCTTAACCCAGACCGAAATCTTGATATCTCAGAGCTGTGAGATTTCAGCCCCTCCATATTTTCTATAAGCATTGGCGCGTCTAATAAAGAGAACGTAAAAACATTTCCCATCATTATTACGTTTTTCGATAAAAATATTGGTGCAACAAGCGGTTTGTTGGCATTTTATAGTTTGGACACTCAAAAATCAGTTAATATAACTGAATCGCTTAAGCAATTATTTTAACAATCTTTTTATTGATAAAGTAGCATTCTGCGCAGAATATGCTAATGCTAATTTTGGTAAAAACCAAAGTGTAATGACAGAATTAGAAAAAACATAGTGAATTCTTATATATAGAGAATTATTTTCAACTGTACCGACAGTGGCGGATTTCTAGATATGCTAGCTAGGCTGTAGCCTACGGCGGCAAATTTTCGTAGGCGGCAAATTTTTGTGCGGAAAATTTTAAAAATATACAAATTTTTCAAAACAGAATTTTTTTTGGGGCGGCGAGAGCCAGATTAAATCCAAATTAAATCAATCAAATTCGCAAAATTTCTTAAATGAAGTTTTTATTGCATTTTATTTGATTTTAATAAACGTTTGTATCATTTTCGTATTTTGAATTTTATTAATTAATTTTGCCAGATATGCACGTTTTTCATTACAAACGTAATTTTAAGTACTTGTAAATAACGTGAGCTTGAAATTTCGGAAAAAAATTTCGAGCGCGCTTGTTTTGGTCGCTACGCTCGCATTTGATAATTTTTTAAAATATATTCGGCGGTAATATAAATTAGCCTATAGACGGTAAATTTGTAAATCCACCACTGTGTACCGAATAAATTTCAGTACAGTTCCAACACCGAGTAATTTTTTTTGTAGTGAAATTCAATCCAAAAGAGTACAAAATTAGATAATTCGGTGTTGGAACTTGTTCGGTACAGTCGAAAAGAATTCACTACAGTAAAAATAATATTCCAATTGTTTGTAACTGCCACATACTTTCTAATACCGTAAAAAGGGGTATTTCATCTTTTGAAAAATTTGATGTTGATGTTAAAAATTGATGTAATTGTTAATAAAATTTTTAATGAGTGCTTAATAAGTGCTTCCACTAAATGCAGAGATGACAGAACTTAAAGAAATGTTTGAATGGATCGGTACTGAATGGTCAGAACTACTTCGTCATGTGTCAACAAGATGGCTTAGTCTAGTCTATCTCCTGCTATAAAAAGACTAATTAAAAATTTTTAGCCTTAAAGAAGCTATTTTCTGACCAAAAAAATATTTCAAATACAATTAAAATGTTTTTTGAATTTTTAATTGTTTTTCCATGCCAAAAAATACATTAAATTTAATATTTATTTTGTTTAACCCTGCTTTTATGGGATAATTACAATTACAATTATTAAAAAAGTAAAATTTAAATAACATGTTTCTTTTCCGACGACTTTTCCCTTTATGTGTAGGTACTTAATATTTTCTAAATATTGTCCCGCCGAACAACTTTTGAAAACTGGAAGCCCTACTTTCGGCTCATGTTTTTTCGTTTTAATTAGTAAACTAATTACTAACAAACGATAAAATAAAACTCCGTATCATTACCATATCTCAATCTATCGATAAAGACAAAGAGTTATTAATTTCAACGATAAAAAATTTTGGTGTGCCAACTTCACATTCAAATTTTGATTTGCTAATAACAATTAAACTAATTACTAACAAATGTTAATTTTGAACTCCGCATCTTCTCCAAACGAATCACAAACGATCTGCATCAAAATAATTAAAGAAAAGTGTAATTGGTGTGTCAACTTCACGTAGCCGACCTCTTAACTCAGAATCAGCCTGTAAATTGTATTCCGGAATTTGTATGTTCCAATGGTAATATGCACTTTACACTGAACGTAAACTGAGCTACTACAGAACTGAAATGAATTGAATCTTTATTGAAGGAAAAAATAGGTTAATCAGTGCAACATATTTATATTTTTTTATTTACGGTTTGTTATAAACGTTAAAAATATATAAACGTTATATAAACGTTAAAAATAATAAAAAAATAAATCGGAACATATTTGTTTGTGTCTAACAGGCTGATTCTGAGTTAAGAGGTCTTAGCTGTGATTATTTTTGTTATGACAATTTTTTAAAGAGGAATATCTAATTGCGATTCTGTGAACGTTGTCATAAAAAACCTCATAATAATTCTACAAATACTTTGGAGATCTTTCAAACGGCTATTTTTATAAACAAAATTATTATAAAATGTCATATTTTCTTTTTAAATAATTTAAAGACAAATTAAAATACCATATAAATTATTATTAAGAAATATAGTAATATTATATAATAGTTTTTTTTATAAAAATCAAGTTTATGTTTTGGAAAATTTTTTGAGATACATATAAATAATTTTTGTTTGTGAAAATATTCAACCGCCATTTTATTGATTGAATATCAATACATGCGTCCCTTTGGGACAAAATAGCTGCTCAAAGCAGCTTTTGAGTAGATCACCAATGGAACGTCAAAAACTTGAAAATAAGTAAAATATAACCACACATTTTTCAATAATATTGGAAATATGTACTATTAAGGCATATATTTAATTGTAGCTGTGCTTATATTTAAGAAAAATATAAACAGAAATTTAAAATAAAATTCGAAAATAAAAATGCAAGATAATAAACAAAATACAATAGATGGTGTTGATGAAAAGTTGTTATAGCAGTTTTGTATTTTATTGTTATGACATTTGATTGAAAAAATTTAAATTGTTAGTGTTTTTTTGGCAACGATAAATTAAGTTTTAATAAAAAATTAAAAAACTCGTCTTGTTGAATTGACGACTGGTAAAGTGATAACAGCGCACTCTCTTAGCAAAATTGAAAAACTATTTAAACACATCAAAATTCAAACGAACAGTAAATAAAATATTAAAATTTATTCTTTTTGATTTGTTTTGTATAAATAATTAAAAAAATATTAGTATAAAAGATTTAAATCAAAGTAACAATTAAAATTTTTTAGGTAAACTGTGATTAAAAACTAAAATAATTAAATATAATGGATGTGCAATCGCAAGAAAATTATTTGAAACTATGTTTTAGTGATATAGCTGAGTATTTTAAAAATACTATAAGGCCACTGTCAGAAGGTGAAAGCCTTGTGGACGCTGGCTGGATTCATAGCTTAGGAGTTGCACCATCACCATCGTCAAATTTAATAATAGGCCTTGTAGTCCAAACTTCTAAAATGTCTGAAGCATCTCATGAGGTGAAATTGGAAAAAATATGATTTTCAATTAAATTTATCATCATCTAAAATTGGTGAACTTAAATTACACATAGCTGATACTACAATTATTATGTCGTCCAAGTATGGTAGAATAGAGGCGGAAATCTTTTCAGACATCATTTTAAAAATTTTTAACCTGGCTATTCGTCTCTCCACATGAACTCAAGCAGACGCAATAAGACGATCCCGTTCAATAGACTCTTTGGTTCTCTTCATATTTATGAAAATGGGTCGAATAATTTCTCTCCGGCTTCTGCAAGTTCGTTACCGATCATAAAACCTTTATCCACCATAACTGCATCCCCCGGTTCTAATTTTTTTATTAGGTTGGTTAAATTAAAAATGGCTTCATCAGATGTTCGTCCAGCTACAGCAGTACTAATATAATTGACAAGACCCGATGGTGAAATTCCAACTAAAACTTTGACCGTGTGTGTGTCTACCTTTATAATGAGAATATGTACATGTTCTGCAACTTAAACATCGAAATGTTATTGTTTTTATCTCAGTGCAATCTAATACTGTTATTGTATTAGGAAACTGTTCGAAACATTTTGGTAAATTTTTAAGGTTTTCTTCTCGAGTCTGCCAATATAGGCAACATTTCAAAACTTTTGCTAAGAGCTGCACACAATCGGTAAAATAATTTTTAGCACATCTTGAGGAGATATTAGATAGTATAGCGGTTTGTATATTGTTCAATATACGGTTTTTTAGAGACAATTCCATATTATAGGGCTCTTCTAACCTTATTAATAAACAGCATTTATGTAACCGTTCTAACAATGTTAGAGTTGGAATTCCACTCATGGGATTTAATTTTTCGTCAGTATCAATAAGGAACGGTAGATTATTAAGTTTTGCTGTTTCACCATTAACTTGCACAGATACATCGCGCTTGTGAATGTTGAATTGAGTACCTATGCAAGCGTGGTGTTTGGATGCCACAACTGTTGTTAGTGGGATAAATATTTCCAAAGCCATCTTCTGTTCTACTGGACGTATCAATTGATAAACTAAAAACAAAATATAAGTACATACAAGATTTACAATTACACATTAAGTAAGTTTCAAAAGTGTAGTACATACTTGTTAATTATATTTAACCTAACTTTTCTTGCCTTTGGCTTCCTCGTCATTATGCTTGATTGTGGTAAATTTCTTAAATTGGACCTTCTTTTCCACGAGTATTAACTAAGTAATTAACTACGAGACACCGGTTGTCCCCACACACGAAATCGAAAATTTGGAAATCTCTTAATACTGATGAATTAGCCTAACATTTTACAACAAACAACAAAAAAATTCTCAAATTCAATAATAATTAATATAAAAAAAATAAAATAAACTTGCCTAGTTGACTGTTGTCTGTGTTGACTGTTGTCTTCCAGTAACTAGATTCTCATCTACGACAATCTCCAACAAGAAATATTCCAATGGTTGTATTACTATTGTCTTCCTTTATACTTATATGGTACAAATCAATAATTCTAGCTTCCTTTAAAACGTTTCCTGAACTTTTGTAAACATCCAAAATGTTTGGATTTAATGCAACAGCTTTCTCCAAAATGGTCAACGTCCAAATTGTTGACGTACTTACTAATTATTTTATTTATATTTGATTTGATTTAATCCTTTTATTTTGTTTATTTATTCCAATTCGAAATGATGATTGCAAAATCATTTATTTTCCTTTATTCAATAATTTTTTATTTCTTTTTGTTTTAAGACCAATGACGTATCACAAATATTTTTAGCATTAACAAATCAAGGTTATTTTTATTTTTATAAAATCAAGGAAAATTTTCTTCGTCACTACATATATGAATAATTTATCCTTTTCTTTGTTTAAACGATTTTCAAAATTTCAATATTATTTTTCACAAGTAATTATTATAAAAAATATAATGATAAGACATACAATCACTTTTATATTTAAATTATATTAATTGCAATATTTTTACTATTTTTACTTTGACTAGAAGTGATCTTTTGAAAAACCAAAACCGGAATGAAATTTTTTTATATCAAATTTTTAACATCGAAACTGATTAAACAAAAAATGTGATTTTTTTTTTGACATCTTCTAATGAAAATCGTGCAACACGAAGATTCAGCAAAAATTGAGTAACGACATCTGTTCGTTAGAAATGAAAATAAAATTGGTACGTTCGTTTATTTTTACAATTGTAATTCGAAATTGAACTAGCCGTTAATTATTAGAAAATTTTAAAATTATTATTAATGTAAAAATGAACTGAAATTATTGAAATAAATTTTTATTTAATTAGAAAAAGAAGATGAATTGGTTTTATTATTGTTTAGGTGAATATAGCGGACGTTACAAATTTTCTGAAGGAAAAGCATTTGATGTAAGTGATGCCCTTTTTCGTATATTCGCCCGTGGTAATGGGATTAGAATATGTTCTTTCTTAAAATGCTTGCTACAGATCCAAAAGTATTTGGGAATCTTTTTTCCCATCCTTAGAACATGTTTCCATTCCTTTAATGCTATTTTATTTAGCATGACCTTAGGGGGAATACGAAACATGGACACACCGTCAACATCATATTTTGCACTGTGGTACGCCACAATAGCGATTCGTTGTTTTACAATTATTTTCCATTTTGCTATTTAAAATTATAAAATTGCGATTAAATTATAATAGGCAATAGTGTTGTAACTTACATGTGAAAAAATAAATACACAAATTGTTGCACAAATTTTAAAAATATTAAATTTAATACGGTTTAAATATTTTTTTGAGTAAATATATATGGTATTTGATATTATGTTTACAATTTGATGTGTTCAAAGAGTTTAACATAAAATCCGCTAGAGCACATGGTGTATGTCGTCAATCTATTTGAGGTAGAGTAGATCAAAGCAAATTTGAGCAAGTTTGATTTTGAATGGAAGCACCTAAAATTATACCATACAATACATAATACATTGATTATTATTATTTATTTTGCAATAGATTTGTGAAAAAATGATAGTTTGCGTATCATGTTGTAATGTATTTCCAGTCTTATGTGGCTACCGATTGTTTAGGAAAATTATTTTCTTCATTATTTAAAGCTTAAACCATTAGGTTGAATTCAACCATTAGCTAGCGTAGCGGTAAGGAAAAATTAAGAAAAATTATTTCTAATGTTTTTGGTCCAGAGTCTGAAAACTCCTATTTTATAATATTAACAAATCTTTATATTTTACTTCGGTCTGAAAGACCTAAGTATTACATTCATGAGCCAAAAGTGAAATTCTTGCCCCCACTTTTTTTGGCATTTCTCGACGTTTTAGGACCTACTGATTCTAAAAAAGCAAGACAAAAATGTATGTCTGTCTGCCAGCCAGCCGGCCGGCCCTCATTAGCTACGCTGCAGGGAAAACCGCTGGAGGGATTTCAAAAAAACTTTGTTCTAAAAATAGGTATACTCAAGAGACAGGTCCGAAAGGACGCTGTGTTCGATAACTGTACCGGAAGTGTGTCAAAAAAATCATTAAGTGTGTCAAAAACAGCAAATTTTCATATTTTTGGCTTAAAAAACGTTTGTTTGAAATGAAATTTTATTATTATTATTGAGAATTATGGCATTATAAGTTTGTCAACAAAATGTTGTCAAGTGTGTCAAAAGAAAGATTTTATTTATTTTTATACCCAATTTTTTGGAAAAAATAAAATTGTTTGTTTGAAATGAAATTTTATTATTACTATAGAGAATTATGGCTTTATAAGTGTCAAAAAAATAATGTCAAGTGTGTCAAAAAATGATTTCATTTATTTTTTTAGCCAATTTTTTGGAAAAAAAATGTAGCTGTTTTTATGACGTAAATGTAATTGAAAATGAAATTGGACATGGAAATTTTTGAATTTGTTACGGTTTTTGAAATATTTTTGGAATTTTGAAAAAAGTTTGTATTTTTCATTTTGTAATAATTTTTGCAATATTTTTAGAATTTTGGAAAAAGTTTTAATTTTTAATTTTGTAAGAATTATTTGAATATTTTTAGAGTTTTGAAAAAATTTTAATTTTTGATTTTATTATAATTTTTAGAATTTTGAAAGAAATAGAATTTTTGAATTTTATATATATATATTTAGAATTTTGAAAAAAGTTTCATATTTTGATTTTGTTAGAATTTTTGGAATATTTTTAGAATTTTGAAAAGTTTTAAATTTTTGATTTTATTATAATTTTTGGAATTTTGAAAAAAGTTTGAATTTATGATTTTGGAATAATTTTTGCAATATTTTTAGAATTTTGGAAAAGTTTAAATTTTTAAGAATTTTTGGAATATTATTGGAATTTAAAAAAAGTTTAAATATTTGATTTTATTCTAGTTTTTGGAATATTTTTGGAATTTTGAAAAAAGTTTGATTTTATTTAACTTAACAATATTTTTGGAATTTTGAAAGAAATATGAATTTGTGATTTTGTAATATTTTCTCGAAACGCTAAATGGAGAGGTTTTTGAGTAGTTTGTTGAGTGTGTCATCTTTTCACTAAATTATGTTAATTTATGATCTGTTATAATTTTCCGGATACGAATTGATGTTTCGTGTTAGTTTTGTAATAAATTTCTAAACAGAGATAAAAAATACTTGTACTTTAACAAAGAGTTATGTTTGATATACATCGCTGCTCAAAACTAAAAACCATGTCCTCAAAAAAGTTTTTTGCCGAAAACTATATCAAAATCCTTAACCCAGACCGAAATCTTGATATCTCAGAGCTGTGAGATTTCAGCCCCTCCATATTTTCTATAAGCATTGGCGCGTCTAATAAAGAGAACGTAAAAACATTTCCCATCATTATTACGTTTTTCGATAAAAATATTGGTGCAACAAGCGGTTTGTTGGCATTTTATAGTTTGGACACTCAAAAATCAGTTAATATAACTGAATCGCTTAAGCAATTATTTTAACAATCTTTTTATTGATAAAGTAGCATTCTGCGCAGAATATGCTAATGCTAATTTTGGTAAAAACCAAAGTGTAATGACAGAATTAGAAAAAACATAGTGAATTCTTATATATAGAGAATTATTTTCAACTGTACCGACAGTGGCGGATTTCTAGATATGCTAGCTAGGCTGTAGCCTACGGCGGCAAATTTTCGTAGGCGGCAAATTTTTGTGCGGAACATTTTAAAAATATACAAATTTTTCAAAACAGAATTTTTTTTGGGGCGGCGAGAGCCAGATTAAATCCAAATTAAATCAATCAAATTCGCAAAATTTCTTAAATGAAGTTTTTATTGCATTTTATTTGATTTTAATAAACGTTTGTATCATTTTCGTATTTTGAATTTTATTAATTAATTTTGCCAGATATGCACGTTTTTCATTACAAACGTAATTTTAAGTACTTGTAAATAACGTGAGCTTGAAATTTCGGAAAAAAATTTCGAGCGCGCTTGTTTTGGTCGCTACGCTCGCATTTGATAATTTTTTAAAATATATTCGGCGGTAATATAAATTAGCCTATAGACGGTAAATTTGTAAATCCACCACTGTGTACCGAATAAATTTCAGTACAGTTCCAACACCGAGTAATTTTTTTTGTAGTGAAATTCAATCCAAAAGAGTACAAAATTAGATAATTCGGTGTTGGAACTTGTTCGGTACAGTCGAAAAGAATTCACTACAGTAAAAATAATATTCCAATTGTTTGTAACTGCCACATACTTTCTAATACCGTAAAAAGGGGTATTTCATCTTTTGAAAAATTTGATGTTGATGTTAAAAATTGATGTAATTGTTAATAAAATTTTTAATGAGTGCTTAATAAGTGCTTCCACTAAATGCAGAGATGACAGAACTTAAAGAAATGTTTGAATGGATCGGTACTGAATGGTCAGAACTACTTCGTCATGTGTCAACAAGATGGCTTAGTCTAGTCTATCTCCTGCTATAAAAAGACTAATTAAAAATTTTTAGCCTTAAAGAAGTTATTTTCTGACCAAAAAAATATTTCAAATACAATTAAAATGTTTTTTGAATTTTTAATTGTTTTTCCATGCCAAAAAATACATTAAATTTAATATTTATTTTGTTTAACCCTGCTTTTATGGGATAATTACAATTACAATTATTAAAAAAGTAAAATTTAAATAACATGTTTCTTTTCCGACGACTTTTCCCTTTATGTGTAGGTACTTAATATTTTCTAAATATTGTCCCGCCGAACAACTTTTGAAAACTGGAAGCCCTACTTTCGGCTCATGTTTTTTCGTTTTAATTAGTAAACTAATTACTAACAAACGATAAAATAAAACTCCGTATCATTACCATATCTCAATCTATCGATAAAGACAAAGAGTTATTAATTTCAACGATAAAAAATTTTGGTGTGCCAACTTCACATTCAAATTTTGATTTGCTAATAACAATTAAACTAATTACTAACAAATGTTAATTTTGAACTCCGCATCTTCTCCAAACGAATCACAAACGATCTGCATCAAAATAATTAAAGAAAAGTGTAATTGGTGTGTCAACTTCACGTAGCCGACCTCTTAACTCAGAATCAGCCTGTAAATTGTATTCCGGAATTTGTATGTTCCAATGGTAATATGCACTTTACACTGAACGTAAACTGAGCTACTACAGAACTGAAATGAATTGAATCTTTATTGAAGGAAAAAATAGGTTAATCAGTGCAACATATTTATATTTTTTTATTTACGGTTTGTTATAAACGTTAAAAATATATAAACGTTATATAAACGTTAAAAATAATAAAAAAATAAATCGGAACATATTTGTTTGTGTCTAACAGGCTGATTCTGAGTTAAGAGGTCTTAGCTGTGATTATTTTTGTTATGACAATTTTTTAAAGAGGAATATCTAATTGCGATTCTGTGAACGTTGTCATAAAAAACCTCATAATAATTCTACAAATACTTTGGAGATCTTTCAAACGGCTATTTTTATAAACAAAATTATTATAAAATGTCATATTTTCTTTTTAAATAATTTAAAGACAAATTAAAATACCATATAAATTATTATTAAGAAATATAGTAATATTATATAATAGTTTTTTTTATAAAAATCAAGTTTATGTTTTGGAAAATTTTTTGAGATACATATAAATAATTTTTGTTTGTGAAAATATTCAACCGCCATTTTATTGATTGAATATCAATACATGCGTCCCGCATGTATAGCAGTTTTGTATTTTATTGTTATGACATTTGATTGAAAAAATTTAAATTGTTAGTGTTTTTTTGGCAACGATAAATTAAGTTTTAATAAAAAATTAAAAAACTCGTCTTGTTGAATTGACGACTGGTAAAGTGATAACAGCGCACTCTCTTAGCAAAATTGAAAAACTATTTAAACACATCAAAATTCAAACGAACAGTAAATAAAATATTAAAATTTATTCTTTTTGATTTGTTTTGTATAAATAATTAAAAAAGTATTAGTATAAAAGATTTAAATCAAAGTAACAATTAAAATTTTTTAGGTAAACTGTGATTAAAAACTAAAATAATTAAATATAATGGATGTGCAATCGCAAGAAAATTATTTGAAACTATGTTTTAGTGATATAGCTGAGTATTTTAAAAATACTATAAGGCCACTGTCAGAAGGTGAAAGCCTTGTGGACGCTGGCTGGATTCATAGCTTAGGAGTTGCACCATCACCATCGTCAAATTTAATAATAGGCCTTGTAGTCCAAACTTCTAAAATGTCTGAAGCATCTCATGAAGTGAAATTGGAAAAAATATGATTTTCAATTAAATTTATCATCATCTAAAATTGGTGAACTTAAATTACACATAGCTGATACTACAATTATTATGTCATCCAAGTATGGTAGAATAGAGGCGGAAATCTTTTCAGACATCATTTTAAAAATTTTTAACCTGGCTATTCGTCTCTCCACATGAACTCAAGCAGACGCAATAAGACGATCCCGTTCAATAGACTCTTTGGTTCTCTTCATATTTATGAAAATGGGTCGAATAATTTCTCTCCGGCTTCTGCAAGTTCGTTACCGATCATAAAACCTTTATCCACCATAACTGCATCCCCCGGTTCTAATTTTTTTATTAGGTTGGTTAAATTAAAAATGGCTTCATCAGATGTTCGTCCAGCTACAGCAGTACTAATATAAATGACAAGACCCGATGGTGAAATTCCAACTAAAACTTTGACCGTGTGTGTGTGTACCTTTATAATGAGAATATGTACATGTTCTGCAACTTAAACATCGAAATGTTATTGTTTTTATCTCAGTGCAATCTAATACTGTTATTGTATTAGGAAACTGTTCGAAACATTTTGGTAAATTTTTAAGGTTTTCTTCTCGAGTCTGCCAATATAGGCAACATTTCAAAACTTTTGCTAAGAGCTGCACACAATCGGTAAAATAATTTTTAGCACATCTTGAGGAGATATTAGATAGTATAGCGGTTTGTATATTGTTCAATATACGGTTTTTTAGAGACAATTCCATATTATAGGGCTCTTCTAACCTTATTAATAAACAGCATTTATGTAACCGTTCTAACAATGTTAGAGTTGGAATTCCACTCATGGGATTTAATTTTTCGTCAGTATCAATAAGGAACGGTAGATTATTAAGTTTTGCTGTTTCACCATTAACTTGCACAGATACATCGCGCTTGTGAATGTTGAATTGAGTACCTATGCAAGCGTGGTGTTTGGATGCCACAACTGTTGTTAGTGGGATAAATATTTCCAAAGCCATCTTCTGTTCTACTGGACGTATCAATTGATAAACTAAAAACAAAATATAAGTACATACAAGATTTACAATTACACATTAAGTAAGTTTCAAAAGTGTAGTACATACTTGTTAATTATATTTAACCTAACTTTTCTTGCCTTTGGCTTCCTCGTCATTATGCTTGATTGTGGTAAATTTCTTAAATTGGACCTTCTTTTCCACGAGTATTAACTAAGTAATTAACTACGAGACACCGGTTGTCCCCACACACGAAATCGAAAATTTGGAAATCTCTTAATACTGATGAATTAGCCTAACATTTTACAACAAACAACAAAAAAATTCTCAAATTCAATAATAATTAATATAAAAAAAATAAAATAAACTTGCCTAGTTGACTGTTGTCTGTGTTGACTGTTGTCTTCCAGTAACTAGATTCTCATCTACGACAATCTCCAACAAGAAATATTCCAATGGTTGTATTACTATTGTCTTCCTTTATACTTATATGGTACAAATCAATAATTCTAGCTTCCTTTAAAACGTTTCCTGAACTTTTGTAAACATCCAAAATGTTTGGATTTAATGCAACAGCTTTCTCCAAAATGGTCAACGTCCAAATTGTTGACGTACTTACTAATTATTTTATTTATATTTGATTTGATTTAATCCTTTTATTTTGTTTATTTATTCCAATTCGAAATGATGATTGCAAAATCATTTATTTTCCTTTATTCAATAATTTTTTATTTCTTTTTGTTTTAAGACCAATGACGTATCACAAATATTTTTAGCATTAACAAATCAAGGTTATTTTTATTTTTATAAAATCAAGGAAAATTTTCTTCGTCACTACATATATGAATAATTTATCCTTTTCTTTGTTTAAACGATTTTCAAAATTTCACTATTATTTTTCACAAGTAATTATTATAAAAAATATAATGATAAGACATACAATCACTTTTATATTTAAATTATATTAATTGCAATATTTTTACTATTTGTACTTTGACTAGAAGTGATCTTTTGAAAAACCAAAACCGGAATGAAATTTTTTTATATCAAATTTTTAACATCGAAACTGATTAAACAAAAAATGTGATTTTTTTTTTGACATCTTCTAATGAAAATCGTGCAACACGAAGATTCAGCAAAAATTGAGTAACGACATCTGTTCGTTAGAAATGAAAATAAAATTGGTACGTTCGTTTATTTTTACAATTGTAATTCGAAATTGAACTAGCCGTTAATTATTAGAAAATTTTAAAATTATTATTAATGTAAAAATGAACTGAAATTATTGAAATAAATTTTTATTTAATTAGAAAAAGAAGATGAATTGGTTTTATTATTGTTTAGGTGAATATAGCGGACGTTACAAATTTTCTGAAGGAAAAGCATTTGATGTAAGTGATGCCCTTTTTCGTATATTCGCCCGTGGTAATGGGATTAGAATATGTTCTTTCTTAAAATGCTTGCTACAGATCCAAAAGTATTTGGGAATCTTTTTTCCCATCCTTAGAACATGTTTCCATTCCTTTAATGCTATTTTATTTAGCATGACCTTAGGGGGAATACGAAACATGGACACACCGTCAACATCATATTTTGCACTGTGGTACGCCACAATAGCGATTCGTTGTTTTACAATTATTTTCCATTTTGCTATTTAAAATTATAAAATTGCGATTAAATTATAATAGGCAATAGTGTTGTAACTTACATGTGAAAAAATAAATACACAAATTGTTGCACAAATTTTAAAAATATTAAATTTAATACGGTTTAAATATTTTTTTGAGTAAATATATATGGTATTTGATATTATGTTTACAATTTGATGTGTTCAAAGAGTTTAACATAAAATCCGCTAGAGCACATGGTGTATGTCGTCAATCTATTTGAGGTAGAGTAGATCAAAGCAAATTTGAGCAAGTTTGATTTTGAATGGAAGCACCTAAAATTATACCATACAATACATAATACATTGATTATTATTATTTATTTTGCAATAGATTTGTGAAAAAATGATAGTTTTTTCTTAAAGTTTATATAAAATTGGCACAAATAAAACCATGACCATGTTTGATGGTCTTAACCCATTTAGAAGTGTTATCGATCAGTTATTGATAAACACTCGATAATGCAACATCTATATATCGATAACGCGTTATGTACATCATGATGAAATATCATCGATAATTTTTGTTCAAAACTGTGGCACCACATTATCGATGAAAACTATCAATTTAACATACCCACTAAAATTTTTGTTACTAGTATAACAGGTCTTTAGTTTGTTATCATTCATAAGAGTGCGTTAGTGGAAGCAAGAAAGGCATATATCTCTTATAGTGCTACTGCTTATACGCACATACGAAAAAGATCGAAACCATTATATGAGAACAATACATATGGTTTAAACAATTGTGTTTTTACGTTTTATGTATATATCAGTGGCGAAGCGTGCTTCTGTAACTAGGGTAGACATATTCAAAAGCTTTATTAATTTGTCAGTAGAAACTAATGATTGTACATTAAGATGAGAGGACAGAAAGCTAAGGTTTTTGGAGGTATGTGGAGTTTGTGAGTCGAAGCGCCAACCGAGATTTGCACCCACATTTAAAATGACTTGCGTCCGTGCATCATATACTATATTTTTTATTCGCCGCAAAAATATTTAAAAAAAGATTGTTCAATCTAAATCAAAATTAAAAATTTTTAAAATTTTGAAATAAAAATATTTTGTACAAAAGATAAAAGATATTGTAGATTAACAAAAACATAATTTTGAAATTATATTTGAGAAAAAACACACTAATTTTTGATATCTATATAATATTTTTATTTGCCAATCGATTTCGAAAGCTAAGCTTTCATTGTCAAGGCCTGTTCTTAAACTAAAGTTATTTTGAGATTTTTTAAAAATTACATATTTAGTGTTAAATTTTATGTACAAGTAAATAAGGTGGTTGACAAAATTTTTGGTTTTTACCACTCCTAACAATATTCATTAATTAATATAAGGAAATAAGGGGCGGGCATTACAGAATCATAAACTAATAAACTTATTAATGAAAAATACTTGAAAGAAATTTTTGAAAGATTATTATAAAATTTTAAATCTTTTTAGGATCGGGTCATAAAACAATGAAAACAGTAAAACATTAAGCTAAATAATATTTATATAAAACAAATTGACCATTGAGGATGATCATACTAGCCTAGAAGATTAAGGTTATGAATTATATATTGAATTTAAATACAAAAAATATTTAAAGTAATCTAAAGATGAGGGTTAGTTTAAATGCAAAATTTTTATATTAACAATGTATAGGTTTATAGATATAGGTATTAGCTAATTAGATTATTTACTATTGTCTACATAATTGAAAAAGTGATGAGGTGATTTGTCCGTTGTCCGCATTCATTAGGTTGCTGTTTCTTTGAATCTCTATTGATTCAAGTATATCCAGTCGACGATAATCCTTACATTCTTTAACTAGTTTTAAATTGTCGATGTTGAATTGATGTTTATTTAAAACCATATGTTCTAATGACAAAAAGATCTGTTAAAACTCGGTTTAAGGAACACAAAAGAGCAACAAGCAAGCGAAAGATCACAGAATCATCAGTAGCAGAACATATGGTTTTAAATAAACATCAATTCAACATCGACAATTTAAAACTAGTTAAAGAATGTAAGGATTATCGTCGACTGGATATACTTGAATCAATAGAGATTCAAAGAAACAGCAACCTTATGAATGCGGACAACGGACAAATCACCTCATCACTTTTTCAATTATGTAGACAATAGTAAATAATCTAATTAGCTAATACCTATATCTATAAACCTATACATTGTTAATATAAAAATTTTGCATTTAAACTAACCCTCATCTTTAGATTACTTTAAATATTTTTTGTATTTAAATTCAATATATAATTCATAACCTTAATCTTCTAGGCTAGTATGATCATCCTCAATGGTCAATTTGTTTTATATAAATATTATTTAGCTTAATGTTTTACTGTTTTCATTGTTTTATGACCCGATCCTAAAAAGATTTAAAATTTTATAATAATCTTTCAAAAATTTCTTTCAAGTATTTTTCATTAATAAGTTTATTAGTTTATGATTCTGTAATGCCCGCCCCTTATTTCCTTATATTAATTAATGAATATTGTTAGGAGTGGTAAAAACCAAAAATTTTGTCAACCACCTTATTTACTTGTACATATAATTTAACACTAAATATGTAATTTTTAAAAAATCTCAAAATAACTTTAGTTTAAGAACAGGCCTTGACAATGAAAGCTTAGCTTTCGAAATCGATTGGCAAATAAAAATATTATATAGATATCAAAAATTAGTGTGTTTTTTCTCAAATATAATTTCAAAATTATTTTGGTGATATCTAGTGCTCAAAAACAATATTAGTTATTAACAAAAACATTGTTTTAAGTTTTAGGGAGCGATGAATATTAAACATAAAATTCTTTGTAAAAGTATAAATAAACTTTTTCAAAATTCTAAAAATATTCCAAAAATTATAATAAAATCCAAAATTTAGACTTTTTCAACATTCCAAAAATTTTCTAAAAATTATTAAAAAATCAAAAATTGAAACTATTTTCAAAATTCCAAAATTAATGCAAGAACTATAACAAAATCAAAAATTCAAACTTTTCCTAGAACTCTTAAAATATTGCAATAATTATAACAAAATTAAAAATTCAAACTTTTCCCAAAATGCCAAAAATATTGCAAAAATTATAACATAATCAAAGATTGAAACTTTTTTCAAAATTCTAAAAATATAACAATTTATTTTATGTTTTACAGGCAAAATTCCTTTGTTGATTTTACAATTTAAAAAAAAACGCTGTTTTATATATTCAAAATAACTTTTAAAATTTATTAAACAATTGTTTTTTCTTATTAATTTTCTCTAACATGTTTCGATTATATATCATCTTCAGAGAGATATTTTGCAACTGACAAAACACTGCAACAAACAAAAATTGAAAATTCTAAAAATATTCCAAAAATTAATCCAAAATCAAAGATTCAAATTTATTTTCCAACTGTTCCTGTTATTCAAAAGTCGTAGAATCGAATTCAAAATCACACATCACACAAAAAATTGCTCAAGAAACATCTAACTAATAATTACAATTTTTGTCAAAAATGTTTTACATAATATGTTTCTCAAAAAATTTGGAAACAAAATATATAAACAGAAATAGACATAAACAAAACTGTCTATCCAAGAAGGAACAAAAGTTGAAAATTTGTTGTTGTTGCTATTGCTTATTTTGGTAGTCATAATTTGAAACGTCTACTGATGTTTCTTAACAAATTTGGGAACAAAAATAGACAGAAACAAAACTGTCTATCCAAGAAGGAACATAAGTTGAAAATTTGTTGTTGTTGCTATTGCTTATTTTGGTAGTCATAATTTGAAACGTCTACTGATGTTTCTCAACAAATTTGGAAACAAAAATAGACAGAAATAAAACTGTCTATCCAAGAAGGAACAAAAGTTGAAAATTTGTTGTTGTTGCTATTGCTTATTTTAGTAGTCATAATTTGAAACGTCTACTGATGTTTCTCAACAAATTTGGAAACAAAAATAGACAGAAACAAAACTGTCTATCCAAGAAGGAACAAACATTGAAAATTTGTTGTTGTTGCTATTGCTTATTTTGGTAGTCATAATTTGAAACGTCTACTGCAGACTGCAGTGAGAAAAACATTTTTGTTTGTTTGTATATGAAACTGGGAAACGTTTGTATTAAAGTTTCGGGAACATAGCTGAATTGTTTTTGTTCTAATTATTGTATTAAAACTTAATGATTTTCTTAGAACGTTTGACAAAATAGTATTAAGTCGACATTATGCGAACAATATGAAAATAAAGTTTCATATTTATATTATGTTTGGGTAGACACTGTGTGGGAATTTAATTGTTCAGAGAGAAATGATATACACGTTTTGTATTATATATATATTACAAGACAGTAAGTATCAAACATTTTATTGACATAGTATAATACACTGAACTATAATTTGACATGTACATATTACACTGTTACAAACAGAATTACAGTTTACACTGATAATTGTTCTATTACCAACACTCCCACTAGAACAAATATTTATTTTGTTAAACCAAGTCCAATACAGCAGGTTGAGTGTTTATCACCAGATAAACCTTTGGTTAAGATATCGGCAACCATCTGATCTGTTGTGACTGATGTTATCTTAATATGATTGTTTTCAACACACTCTCGTACAAAATGATGTCGTATATCTATGTGCTTTGTACGTGCATGATACCCATTTGTTTTAGCAAGATCCAGAGCGCCTTTGTTATCACAGAAGATGTTGATTGCTTGTGAATCATTTTTAAATTCACCTTCAAGATGTTTAAACCACATCGCTTCTTGAGTTGCAGCTGACAATGCCATATATTCGGCTTCGGTTGTCGACAGGGCAACGGTTTGTTGCTTTTTACAATTCCACGAAATTGGACCTCCTTGCATCATGAATACATATCCTGTAACGGATCGTCTCTCATCAACATCACTCGCCCAATCGGCATCACAGTATCCAATGAGATTGGAATTAGATTGTTTGGAAAATTCGAGTTTTCTATTCGATGTACCTTTTAAATAACGAAGTATTCTCTTCACAGCATTCCAGTGATGTTGTCCAGGATTGTTATTGAAACGACTAACCATACTGACTGCATATGCAATATCCGGCCTTGTACATTGTGCGGCGTACAAAATGCTACCAACAGCTTGTTGATATGGTATATCTTTCATTTCTTCGATTTCTTCTAAATTTTTCGGAGACATTTCTTTTGTCAATTTTGTGTTGACATCGCATGGTGTTGTAACGGAATTACACTCGGACATATTAAATCTGCTCAAAATTTCATTGATATATTGTTCTTGATCAATGCAAATTTTGTGTTGATCTCTGTCACGGGTAATATTTATTCCCAAACATGATTTGGCTTCACCAAGATCTTTCATCTTAAAATGCTTATTTAGTTCAATTTTTATTTGCCTTTTTAAGTTTGAGCAATTACTAAAAAGAAGTAAATCATCAACATAGATAACCAAAATTATTATTTTTGATCTAATTAGATTGTAGTAAATACACGGATCTACTTTAGATTTTTTTAAACCAATTTTAGATAGTACACTATCTAATTTAATGTTCCATATTCTACTGGCTTGTTTCAAACCATAAATCGCCTTTTTCAATTTGCAAACTTTGGTTCCATTGTTATAACCCTCAGGTTGTATCATATAAATTGCTTCTTCTAAATCGCCTTGCAAAAATGCGGTGACTGCGTCCATATGATCAATATCGAGATTAAGTTTTGCAGCCATTGCTATCAGAAATCGTATGGATGTGTATCGAACAACTGGTGAATAAGTTTCACTGTAATCTACTCCCCTTGTTTGAGAACATCCTTTGATTACAAGTCTTGCTTTGTAACGAAGTGTACCGGAAGCATCTGTTTTCGTTTTGAAAACCCACTTACAATCAATGACTTTACGATTCGGAGGTAAATCTTCTAATGACCATGTATCATTTTCTATCAGAGAATCATGTTCATTTCGCATCGCTTCTTGCCAAAATTTTGCGTCTGATCGATTTAAAGCTTCTTCCACAGTTAACGGATCTGATAATTCGTTTTTATTAGCTTTCATTACGTAATTATCAAATTTTCTTAGAACAACTTTTTTTCTTGAGGAACAACGTGGTTTTGAGTGTTCTGCTTCGGTTATATTGTTTGTATCTATCGGAAAATCAATAAAATTACCTTCATTTTCAGAACTATCAAAATGTTCATCATTGTTGATTATCGGACTTTCGTTCAATGATGTTTCAGAATTTTTATCAATTGTATTTGTCATAATTTCATCAGTAATCGGATAAATCGGAAAAATATTTTCAGTTTTGATTTCTTGAGCAATTATTTCCGGTGCTCCCACTTGTACCATATTTTCTTTTGGTTGAACTGTAATATTGTTTTTATTATTTTCAATGAAAACGACGTTTCTACTAATAATTATTTTGTTTGTTTCAGGATCAAACAATCGATATCCTTTTGTGCCTTCTGGGTAACCAACGAATATGCATTCTTTGGATTTTGCATCCCATTTTTTACGTTTTTGCTTCGGAACGTGCACCATTGCTTTACAGCCAAAAACTCTTAAAAATTTAAGATTTGGTTTTTTAGTTGACCAAATTTCTTCAGGAATGAAATTATTATCATTTGTTTTGGTTGGAGATCTGTTTTTAATATACACAGCGGTTGAAACGGCTTCAGCCCAAAACTTTTTTGGCAAATTTGCATCAAATATTAAACAACGAGCTTTTTCTATTATAGTACGATTTTGTTGTTCTGCAACGCCGTTTTGCTCCGGTGTATATGGAGCAGTAATTTGATGTTGAATACCGGATTCACGTAATAATTTATTTAGTGGTTGATATTCAGTACCACCATCGGTGCGTAAAATTTGTATTCGCTGTCCTGTTTCATTTTCTACAATATATTTGAAATCCATAAATACATTTTTAACTTCATCTTTTGATTTCAAAAAATAAACAAAAATTTTTTGGGTGTAATCATCTATCATTGTAACAAAATATTTAGAACCACCTATTGAATTTATTTCCATTGGACCGCAAACATCGGAATGTACAATTTGTAACATTTTAGTTGCACGAGTTCCAATATGTTTAAAAGGAATTCTGGTTTGCTTACCTTTTAAACAAATTACGCATGGTTCATTTGTGTAATCAGCTAGTTGAACATCACAAAATGGAGTGACTGATTTTTGTAGTTGGATCATATAGTCATGATTCAAATGACCTAGGCGACGATGCCATAGATTCCATTTTTGTTCAATATTTTCACTATTAACTTCATTATTAGCTGCCATACATTTATTTTGTTGTATTGAATTCGGAATACAATTTAATTTGTACATATTGTCTTTTAAATTTGCAGTAGCAACGATTTTATTTTTTAGGTTATAAATTTGACAACCATTTATATCAAACACGACTTTGTTACCTTTTGAACATATCTGACTAACGGAGAGTAAATTTGTTGACAGATCTGGAACATGCAAAACATTTTTTATAGATGCAGTATCTATATCATTATTGCTTTCCAAAATCAAATCTAGTTCTATATCACCTACAGCGGCTATCGGTAAACGATCATTATTAGCAATTATAATTTCACTTTTTTGAGAAGCGTTGATATTATGCAACCATTCACCATGTACAGTCATATGTGATGATGCACCGGAATCAATATACCAATCATTTATATTTACAGCTGATCCGATCTTCAAACTTGCAAAAAATGAGGTTAGATTTTTCTTTTGATGTTTATTAGACGATGATGATTTTTGTTGAAAGTTGTGTTGATTTTTGTTATCAGTTTTGTTCGGACAATTCATAGATAAATGCCCATAGTTATTGCAGTTATAGCATCTCGGACCCGTCGAAGAGTTATTACGATTTTTATACTGCTTTTTTTTGTTGTAACCATAAAATGCGGCGTCATGTGAATTTTTATTTTTAATTTTTATTTCTTGAAGTAGTTTTGTTTTTATTGAGTCACCAGTAATCGGAATTCCAGAACTTTCTAGTCCCATTATCATTGGCTTATAATCATCAGACAGTCCAGCCAACAGGAATGTGCCAACCCATTCATCGGAAACTATAAATCCAATATTTGACAGTTTATGTGCTGTTGTTATGATTTTATTTACATATTCCTCTACTGTATCACAATTAACTAATTCTGTTGTGATTAACTCACGGAGAAGACCAACTTTTCTCGTTAACCCGGAATCTTCAAACGTTTTCTTCAATGTATCCCAGACTTCTTTGGCATTTTTTGCTTCGGTGATATGTACATAGTTTAGCGGATCGATAAGCAAAATTATTTTCGACTTTGCCAAAGTGTCTTTTGCTGGCGTAGTTGCATCTACTTTTATTACATATTCCCATAACCCCTCATGCTCCAAATATGTTTTCACAGCGAACTGCCATGTGTTGTAGTTGTCACGCCCTTTTAATTTTTCTATCAATGGAATATAACTTCCCATATTAAATCGGTTTCTGCTTAACAATTATAGGTTAATATCTTGCGTAGACTGGTCCCATAACCTGTGGGAATTTAATTGTTCAGAGAGAAATGATATACACGTTTTGTATTATATATATATTACAACACAGTAAGTATCAAACATTTTATTGACATAGTATAATACACTGAACTATAATTTGACATGTACATATTACACTGTTACAAACAGAATTACAGTTTACACTGATAATTGTTCTATTACCAACACACTGTCTAGTGTGTCTATACCGACGCTTCGCCACTGGTATATATGTCGCCCATTTAATTTTAACAAGGTGAATTTATAATTAAAGTTATTAATCATATTTAAATTTTTTAAATATAATTAAGGGATTTAAAAAGGTAAGTATCTATATTTATATATAAGTAAATACTCAAATTTTAAAAACATTATACATATATGTTATTCTTTTAGCTTACCCCATTTTATTTTTTCAGATTGATATATGATAATTAATAACTGTAGTATTATTCTAAATATATATTTAAGAAATATTTTTATATTTATATTTATTTATTTTATTACAGATAATAAAAAACTTAAACAAAATTATTAAAATGTATTTTATTTACAAAAATTCCAATTTCTATACCAAGGTGGTTAGACGATTTAGGTTTACCAAGACAAACTAAAGACATGTCTGACCAGACAAACTAAAGACACGTCTTACCAGACAAACCCTATACATGTTATACAAGACGAGGTGGGACATTTTGTTCGCGCGGTCTTGGGTTTGTCTTGGTCTTGTTACTATAACGCGTTAATAGTAAGTTACTAGTAAATCTGGTATAACACTTTTACTGGGACGTTTTATGTATATATGTCGCCCATTTAATTTTAATAAAGTGAATTTATAATTAAAGTTATTAATCATATTTAAATTTTTTAAATATAATTAAGGGATTTAAAAAGGTAAGTACCTATATTTATATATAAGCAAATACTCAAGTTTTAAAAACATTATACATATATGTTATTCTTTTAGCTTAACCCCATTTTATTTGTTCAGATTGATATATGATAATTAATAACTGTAGTATTATTCAAAATATATATTTAAGAAATATTTTTATATTTATATTTATTTATTTTATTACAGATAATAAAAAACTTAAACAAAATTATTAAAATGTATTTTATTTACAAAAATTCCAATTTCTATACCAAGGTGGTTAGACGATTTAGGTTTACCAAGACAAACTAAAGACATGTCTGACCAGACAAACTAAAGACACGTCTTACCAGACAAACCCAATACATGTTATACAAGACGAGGTGGGACATTTTGTTCGCGCGGTCTTGGGTTTGTCTTGGTCTTGTTACTATAACGCGTTAATAGTAAGTTACTAGTAAATCTGGTATAACACTTTTACTGGGTACAAGCTAGCTATTATCGATAACGCAATCAATTACCTGTTACCAATGTCGTTGTCAATAACTGTTATTGAAAAGGTTATTGAATTGAAACCATTATTTGGTTTCAATACAAAATATAAATAAAAATCGGGGTGGTTTTAATTTCATATTAATTTTATTTTCATATGTTTTATTTTAAAAAACGGTTACATATTTACATTTAAACTTATATTGAATTTATATTTTAAGAAATCAACAATTATATATTTTTATGAAATTGAAATATGTACATATATAAATTTAATTTTAGGTTATAGATTAGTAGGCACTATATAATATAAATATCAAAAAATTATGCACATATTTCTTATATATAAAAAAAATTAACATATGACTGTTAAGATTTTTGTTTTATCTAACAATATTAATTTTATAATACACCTTAATTTTATAATATAATAATTATCACTTCATTTATATAAATCACAATTCACAACACAGTCATCACTTTTGAAATTTGACAAAATGTCTGACTTTTGCTTACAAAAGTGAGACAGCGCACCCAGATAACAATTTATAGTTTTTTCTTTGTTCTGCTGGTCGATAACAACATCAATAACGGTTGTTATCGGTATTGGATTTTTAACTGGGAAGTAAGAGGTTTTTTTTTGACATCCCACAGGAGTGTGTTCGTAAACTCTACATTGTAGAACGATGTTAAATATGTCATTGTAAATTTATCATTATTTGCTTACAATCAAATTGTTATTAACGTCAAAAAATATTTTTTAAATTATATATTTATTTATTTTTTTAAATATTAAAATATGATAAAATTAAAATATTAACAATTATGCTTGCCAATTTCACTTATATCAACAATATATTGTGACCTGTTGCCATTTTCATCAACAGCTTCTACAATTTGATAATTCGATTGATAATCGCCATTTTTTTTTTAAATTTGCTTATTGTTTTGATTAATTTCTTAACTTTCTCAAAATGACACTTCCAGAGGAGGTTCAAACTAGGATTGAAACTGACGCTCGTAACCATGTTAAAATAATTTATGAACGCTGAAAAGCACGTGGTTGTTGTTACAATATAGATTTAAGAACGCTATCTATATGTCATTGTTAACAATATTGTTACAATGTAGAATTTACGAACACACTCCAGTTGTGACTACATACAGAATCGCATTTAGGAGGTTTATGTCTTAGCTAAGAGAAAAGTCTTTGCTATGACTATTTTAACATCTGTGAGGGTATGTCAGAAGTCACGTTTTTTCTTCGGACAACTGTCCGGGACAGCGATTGTTTTATTTATATTTTTTCGTTCAAATTAAAATTATTTCAATTTTGATTGCATAAATATTAAATATTTATCGTTTATCCATCCATTTTAATTAATCTCTTTAAAATAAATTGGCATATTAAATTTATTTTTACCAGTTCGCAACAAATCTTGTGTTTTATCGAGAGCAGTTCAGAACAGGTGAGGGAAATAAATAATGGGACATTTTTAGTACTATTTTTGAAATTAACACTATCTTCATGTATGTTTATTTTTAGATGTGAAAACATTACATATATGCACATACGCATATACGTAGAAAACCAAAAATTAAATTTAATCTTTAATTTAATTTTTTTTTTAGTTCGAATCTCGTCGTTTAAATATAAAATATATGGCTCTTCATGAAATAAACAAATATAACACAAGCGTAAACAAACATTAATGGTGATTGTCAAAATATTCACTTGAAGCTAGCTACAATTTAGTTCTAAAAATCTCCCTGTATTTTACCAATATTTTTCTCTGTCCTGGACAGCCAGTTCGAAGATAAAACGCGACTAGAATCAGCCTGTAAATTTTCGATTTTGATTATATATTTTTTAAATGTCAAAAAATTGCTGTTTATTTTGTTTTGACTCTATTTTTGATGATTTACTGAATATTATACCAATTGGCTAAAATCAATCCCTTCAGCAATTCACCCGATTGGAGAGCGGCATCAATCTGGAAAAAAGGTCTGTAGCATGAAAATATGACGGAGAGCTTTGGAACAAATTTTATACTCATTATTTACAATTTTAGGCCATTTTTTCAGATAAAAATGACAAAAATGTGTAAGGCTTTGTATATTATCAAAATTCCAGCGCGGAAAATGGGTCATTCAAATCTTATGAATTTTTATATGAATTCTACAAGCTCTTAGAGATGGAGAAAAATTATATAAAAATTGAAATTTTTTGAATTGAAACAATCATCTCCTTCACACCTTTCTGTTTAGGCTATTGATAGAATGGTTTTACATTCGGCTAGTCAGGGGTGCGTTTCGAAATTAACTATGGTTAACCGCGGTTAACTTTACTCTACCAAATATCGTTCCATAATTAACCGCAATATAAAAAATTTACTGGATGACAGATGTACTATCGTTTCAAAACTATAAAAATTAGTTGTCATAGTAAATTGTGACGTCACTACTTTAACTTTGTTACTCAAGTCTAGAGTAGAGTTTGTTGAGGTTCTAATGTCAAAACATATAAATATTTAAAACGACATGTCAACCAATTTATAAAACACAATATAATTTTTTATAATAAAAGAAAATTTTAATTGTTGTGGAAAAAAAAGTTAGAAATTATATTGTTTTGTGAATATATCATACACTTAATTATTATTTACTAAGTATTTAATAATTTTTAGTGAAATGTGTTATTTTTATTATTTTGATTTGATACTGAAGACTGAAAAATAAATTATAGAAATAAAAAACATATACTACATTTTTAGTTTTATTTATCGTAATTAGAATATTAGTTTTTATTAATTTTGAATTTTTAGCGGTCTTTTACAATTTAACTTTGACAGCTTTACTATGGTACAGTAAAACTCGCTTTTAGCGTACACCATATATAAAGTACACTTGGTCTATAGAGTACAGCAAATTTTTTTCTTACATCTATAAAAATTTTACGAACAAATTATCCTTCTTATAAGGTACCTCGGCTTATAAGGTTATAACGTACACACGTTTAGTCCCGTGAACTATTTTTCTGTGTAATTTGCCCAGTTTATAAAGTACGAATAGAAAATAAGAATACAAAATAAACATAAAAATTTAAAAGTCGTAATTATTCGGTGCTTTACGATATTTATTATTTTTCTACGAAATGTTTCTGTTTACTTTCATTATTTTGTTGTGGTTCATGGGTTAATTCGCAAGTAAGTATTGAGAAAATATTTGCTAATTTATCAGTTCTAATTCTTTAATGCTTTCATGTTTTATAAACAAGGTGCGACACGGCCCCTAATCAAATTAAAATGCAAGTGATTACTTTGGCCAACAAATTAAAACGTTTAGCGGAAGTCGATCAAAAGAAGTCTTTCCCAAGTTAGCGAAATGTTCTGATTGTAGAAAAATTTCTTCGATTGTGCGCAATCGCTTAGAAATTGAAGCAGTTTGTTTGTTCATTGAAACGTAAAAAAATTAGATGTGTTAAATTTCACAAGGCACAGGAAGCCGTTAAAAATGGATCAATATAACGAGCTCTTAAAATGTTCCTGTTAAAAATACTGCTCTACATATTGCTCTACACTATAAAGTTCAAATTTATAATTTTGTAAACTCTAGTTTATCGAACCTTAAAGATAGAGCAAAATCACTCTTAAGGCTTGAAGCCACATACAACAGAAACAGAATTTCATACAAATTTTACAGAAACATAATTTTTTTCTGTCAAATTTGTATGAAATTCTGTTTCTGTTGTATGTGAATGCCCGGCCTTAGATGTCGTTAATTTTATTTCGAAGTCGTGATAAAAAATTAAAGCAACTACCATAAGCTATTGTTTCAAAAAAAACTGGGATAACTACGATCGTATACTTTGACAGTAACTGATAAAAGGGGATTTATTAGACGCCTCAAACTAAATAGAATCTGAGTATGATGATTTATAGAAATTCGAACAAACTTTTATTATTGGTCTATGGGAGTAACGATAATGCCTACTCCAGTCCCTGCTATTGAGTTATATATGAGCTTACGTGAAATATCACATACGACTGACAATAGCAGTGAGATATTACTAGCCAAGATGTTATTTTAAGGGTGCTGCCAGATGAACTCTATTGTTATGGAATATATCTCGATGATGGCACTCTATTTTGTTTTTAAATAAAAAGTGTTATGTTATAAGAGTTACAATATGTGTCACAAAAGCACATAGATACCTGGTAAGATCTAATTAGCAATACAATATGTGTATGTGTTATTATGGTTTTCCATATTATTCACTGTTTGTGTGCTTTTGTCACTTTTGAATTAAAATGCAATATTTAAAAATATACTTTTTACTGTTTCAATAAAAATTTATGTCAATAATAATTTAGGAACTGAGGATGACGTAAGTCGAAATCGATATTCTTTAAAATAAAAAAAATAAAAATCAAATTGTTACTATAAGGAAGTTTTTATTATTATAAATAAATTTAAAAATAAACAGTAAAAAGTATATTTTTAAATATTGCATTTTAACAATATGTGTTCTGAGGTGTCGATGAATGTTTTTTTTTTCAAACCTTAGTGGATCGAAGGCACTCGTGACTATTGACTCGGGCAAAGCATTCCATTTGTACGATGTATGGACAAAGAAATCCTTCATTTTATCACTATGACAGTGAACGACCAGTAAAACACCATTGCCCATTGACAACTAAAACAGGGTAAAAAATATGGTTGACGCATGATGGATCTGATTTAATCCGAGCACGGCTGGTGACGATATATATAAAAACCAACGTCTGATCACGAATTAAGATTTGAAGTTAAGTTTCAATCACAACTCGTGTAGCACGTTGAACAGAGCTAAAAAAAAGTCAGGATGGAAACAGATGCAGCACCCCAAACTTGACAATAATACTCCATACAAGAACGAATGTAGGACTTACAAATGTGGAGTAATTAATATGGAGTGAAATATTTTTTACATCTATTGAGGACTGAGTTTTCTTGGCGCGCTCTTTGCCATCGCCATTATACGATCATTCTAGAGTAAGTCGATAGAAATTTTAACGAACAATAACATTTTTCACATTCGTCTATTTGTTGGTCACACACACACACACACTAATCGAAATATATTTGGCAAACTCGGTCGTTGATCTGGCAACAATCAATAGCCATGTTTTGGTGGAGTTAAAATTGAACATATTCCAGTCACCCCAATTGAAAACTTTTGCCAGGCTATCATTTACATTTATGGCAGCGTCTCTCTGGGCGGGCTTTATACGTTCATGTCTCTTCCCTTTTGAAGATAGGAAAACGAACGACTTGTGCAGTGTACTATCATCTGCAAAATTATTTATGATTTTCATTTCATATAAATTAAAAATAAAGTAGTGACAAAACTAAGCCTTGGGTACATCAGCCTTAGTTAATTTAAACGCAGAAGAAAAGCCATCGATGAGAAAGGTTTGCATAAACTACACAACTGCGGGGTTGAAGAAACTACACAACTGCAGCCCGGATTTGATTAAATGCAAATTGACGACCAAATTGTAATTAAAATGGAAAATATTATTCAACTTTGCCTTAAACAACAGAAAATTACTGATTATTTTTCAGTAAAAAAATTGTCCATCGCAGCTTAATCTGATTAGGCCCATATTCAGACATTCTCATTCGAAAATATTAACGTACATATGTTTATGTAGCGTCGGTTTGATTAGCTTTAACATAACTATTTTATGATAATGAATTGTTTTTAAACTATATGTTCCTATTTTTTTGTGATCGCTTTTATATCAATTAACATGTAGTAAATAATTTAATATAAAATACAATGATATAATGAGAATAACAGGCAAATTTGCTTGCGCTTTTTTTAATTTTTATGGATATAACGTACCATGGTGTATAACGTACGCTTACGTCGGTCCCTCGACCGTACTTTATAAACGAGTTTTACTGTAATTTGAATTTAATATTCGACGTCACTATTTTGACTATGACATTAGTGACATTATTACCTTATGGTTAACCGTGGTTAATTTCGAAACGCACCCCAGTACGATTTTATTATAAAATCAATTAAATCGATTTTTGGATTTTTTAAAAAACATCAAAAATTAATTAATTCGTGGAGTTCATTTTGTTAATATTGGATCAAAAAAATTGATGTACTTTTGAAGTTCATTTTTGATTTTAAATCAAAATTATTTAAAACGAATTCAATTAAATTTTCAAGTACGCGTTTGCTATGATATAAAATCATAAGTTAGTTAAGGGCTGTATGATACAATGGAATTTTTAAATTAAGATATTTGTGATGATAAAAATTGTTTTGGTGAATAATAAATGTTGGTTGAATATTAAAAATAAAAAAAAGAATTTATATTTTGAAAAATAATTTAATCCTAAATTGGTAATTGAACTGTTTCTTTTGGTGAAAAATAAAGTGGGAAATTAAGAATTTCAAGCATACCTAATATTTAATATTAAAGAAAGCGGAATATATATATTTTTTGACATGCAACTAAACATGCGTGCCATGCAAGCATAGTTCATTGTACGTAGGAACATCATACATGGAACATCAATGGAACGAACATTATATTCAGATAATATACTACTAAATGAGAGATTTTCCGTTCGATTTGATCGTGTAGAACGCAGTTATACAAGAATAGCAAAATTACCGGCAAATCCAATAGTGTATATATGCGTAAAAGTTGTCGGCTTAGCGGGTGATAAAATTATAGTTCGAACATCATTTAATTTTAATCCAACTTCAAATAGTCATAAACGTAATTCAAAAGTTGGATACAATTATGAAGCTGGGGAAAACAATTTCGATGAATCCAATGATCTGTACCATTTTGGGAAACATAAAATAAAAATTGGACGGGATACATTTATACGACATGCAAGGATGAAAGTCGTTTCAACGCTAGCAACATCAAGTCACCAATACGTTAAGGTTAGATTTTATTTTTATATTCCATTTTACTTTATTGTTTAAATTATGTTTAGGCCAAATGGTCTTATAAATTAGAGTTTGTATATTAGAGATTTTTATGGGTAGAGTCCGCGTATCCGCCCGTTCATTCCTGTAACATTTGAAAAAATTTAAATAAAACCCTTGGATAAATAGATGCCTAACTAAGGCATCTACCGTTAATTTGTGAAGTCCAGGCTTACAAAACGCGTACAGAACGGTTCAACAAACTTGCTTTTTAAATATGAGACTAATCCCATAATGAGAAGTAGCTGAAAAATTGATGATTAAATTCAACCCAACACATCTGTCAAATCTCAAGTTAAATAAAAGTGTGTAAAAATCAAAATCAAGGTCCACATAATCAAGAACCGAATAACCAAAAACAAAAACATCATAACTGGATCAAGAACGCTTTCAACTTAATTAACAAAAAATATTTTGTCAACCCTAAAACATTTTCGTTAAGTTTTCGTTAAATTTAGATATCTTTACAATTTTGATTTTATCAATACCAAAATTTGATTAGACAAAATTTTGTTTACCTTTAAATAAAACTATAATATCTTGTTACTTGTATTGTAAAATCGTTTTGTTTTGTATTAAATTTTAATAAAATTTTTTTTTTAACTACTAACTTGAGAAATCGTCATTATTTACTCGAATGCCCCAATGACAAGTAATTTTTCTCAACCTAAGTCAATAATAGGTGCGTTCCATTGAAAATTAAACTTACTCAAATTTGCTTTGATCTACTCTACCTCAAATAGATTGTGTAGTTCAAAAGTACAAACGAGCTCAAATAAAATATGGAGAAACGATTTTTCGAAATACATTATAGATGGCACTTGGTGAAGCAATGTTAAGCAGTTGGTATGCAGATTTAGGATAAAACAGATTTCAAAACTTCTTTACTACAGTAAATACATAAAATATAAGCAAAATTAAAATTATACAATGGCGATAAACTTTAAATTATTCAACAAGACGAGTTTTTTTAAATTTTTTATTAAAACTTAATTTATCGTTGCGAAAAAAAAGCACTAACAATTTAAATGTTTAATCAACTGTCATAACAATAAAATAAAAAACTGCTATAACAACTTTTCATCAACACCGTCATATTGTCTATTGTATTTTTTTTATTGGTAGTGTTCGGTCGTGCAATATCATAATAAATATCACGATATTTTACGTCAAATTTTTTTCTTCTAACTTCACTTCGTTGAATATTATGTCAAACCGGCCCGAACAGTCAAAAGATAAAAATATGGATTTATACGTCAACCTTTATAGGTAACTTTTATTTCAATTAATTTTAACACAAAAGATAAATTTAGCTCGAAAACCACAAATCAATTTTATCAAGAATAGTTATTACAAAAATGTAAGCATAAACAAAACAAAACCAAAAGCGTTAACAACCAAAATAAAATATTTTTATTGTCACCTAAATTCAAAACATTTTAACATTTAAAACCAGCAAAAAAACTGATTTTTTTCTTGATAAATGGCTACGTATAGTACTTCGAAAAATCATGATTTTTTTTATCACGTTGTCTCGACCGAACACTAGGATTATCTAGCAGTCTTTATTCTACAATTTTTATTTTCGAATTTTATTTGAATTTTATTTTAAATCTCTGTTTATATTTTTCTTAAATATAAGCACAGCTACAATTAAATATATGCCTTACTAGTATTTCCAATATTATTGAAAAATGTGTGGTTATATTTTACTTATTTTCAAGTTTTTGGCGTTCCATTGGTGATCTACTCAAAAGCTGCTTTGAGCAGCTATTTTGTCCCAAAGGAACGAATGTATTAACAAAAATTTACCTAGGTTAATAATAACACAATTGAAATCAAATAACTTAATTAATACTAAGTTTACACCAGTATCTAATTTGCTACGTATCAAATTTGCTAGCCATTGGTCAATTGGTCATGATGGTCAAATACTTTTTTAATTTGATACGGTGATGTAAACTCTTATTAATTAGGTATGACATATTAATTTTTAGCGCGTCCTTTTCATTGTTAATTTTTTGGTTAGGAAAAAATAATTTCCATATATATTTTTTATAAAAAACTGAAAACATTTATTATATTAATGCTAAAATTTATTTTACTTTTAATTTCAGCAAAAAAATCACATCAAACATAAATACATATTTATAAAATAAGTTGATTTATTTTTATTTTCAATGTCATACCTAATTTTAGTGTTCACACCGCAAAAATAATACCTATTTGCTACGTACCTAATTTGATACGTAGCAAATCATCCTACCAAATATTTGGTACGTACTTTTTTGATAAATGTTTACATCGACCATAGTCGACCTAATAAGTATAGTATGTACCAATTAGATCCTGGTGTAAACTTAGTATAAGTTAACGAAATAATTTTACTATTCAAAATTCCTAATATTAAAAAATAAAATAAAAGTTGAACAAAATAATAAATAAATTATTAAATTATATAAACATTCTAATCTTAAATAAAAAGAAATCTTAATCTTAAATAATTCTAATCTTAAATAACTTTGGATTATATAAATATAATATTAAAAATTTTTTTTTGGCATACCATATATGATAACTGACACAATTTTTAACTGTTAATTTAATGTAAACTTTCAAAATCTGTTCTTGCTGTACACAGGCCGGTGCCGGGGTTCTGGGAGTCCTTCTGTCTCGCCGTTAGGACATCTTCGGGATGCGGAATTTATGATTATAGGGAGTCCTATTTTCTATTTCGACACCCCGAGGATGTTTCGGACAGGGAGAGGTTCCCAGTTTTCTCCGGTACAAGGAGGTGTACAGCAACAGTTTTTGTCAATTGTGTCGAAACCTGACATTGTTAAGGTATATGTAATTGGTGATATGGGCGAAGGCCTAAAACCAAACAAATAAATGAAAAAAAAACACATTTTCTTTTATTTTTGATTGAAATGAACAAAAAAACACCAACAAATAATAATTGCATTGCTTTGTTTCGTTTTATTTGTATGAAACTAAACTTCCAGGCTACTTGATATTTTAAGATATTTAAAAAATAAAATGGAAAATGACTAATATCAAAATATAATCAAAGCAAATATGATAATTAGTGTTAGTAATTAAAAAAATTCTATATATACCTCGGTTGAGAAGACTAATATAGACCTCGAACATTATATCCCTCGGCGCTACGCGACTCAGGGTCTAAAAGTTCTCGGTCAATAATAGCTTACTTCTCAACCTTGTTATATAATGTACTATTAAATAAAGTTTTGTTTAACCTTAAAACTATAATATCTTGTATCGAAAAATCGGTTTTTGTGTATTGAATTTTAATAAAACTATTTTAAAATTTAAATAAAGTTCTAAAAAAAATGGTAAGAATTACAATTATATATTTATTTTATTATTATAATATTTGGATATTAGTTTTTTTATAAATTTGATTATTTTTATAAGAAAACGGTGTTTTAAGCAGATATTTATTTTGTTATTGTAAAAATATTATTAAGTAACCAAACGTCAAAACATTTCAATTGTATGTTATTATTTCAAAAAAATGTTTTTTGTTTAGTTTTTTTATTGTATGAAGCAAGAAAAGACAAATTTTCTGTTGTCTACCGTTAGACAAAAAATTGACAAAACCGATCAGAATCGACACCCTGTTTATGTCTAAAAATATTTAGAATTGATGTCACACAGTTTTATTACGCAGTTAAACTGGTGTCTTTATTTTACGGTTTTTATGTTTGTCAAATAGACCTTTTCTCGAAAAAAAACTAGACATTTGTGATCAGCTGTGATTTGTATTTGGAAAACTTTAAATAATTATTATTCCTTACAAATCAATATTGTTGTGTTTTGTGTCTAAGTTGTTTTACTAAATTTATATTATTATTATTGCAATAAATTTTAATACATAAATTTTAATACATCACTGCTGTATGTAATCTGTCAAATACATACAGCAATATAACGATTTGAAGTATTTTATTCATTGTGAATTCTTTAAAGATCGTTTTTGGGAGATCATTTTGTAATTTTGTTGTACATTATAGTTTAGATTACTTCATTAGATTGTTATGTCTGATTGAATAATTTAATCTAAATGCGAGTGGCCTCCGTTGGTTAAAAAACTGATATTTATTATTTTCAGATTCGTGATACATATTTTTCAGAACAATACCATTATTTACACAAAATATAAAACAAAAGTGAGTTATTTATAAGATATTATTATCCAAAATATATACAAAAGTGAATTTAATATAGTGAAAACGTACTTTTGGTGTGTTGATAATATATTTATGAAATGTACTTTATAAAATATAATAGTTTGTTTTAAAAACAGTGAAACAAATCTCGAATCTAAAAAGTGGATATATTAATTGGATTAAACAAATTCATCGGTTCAAGGTCTTTATATTTTTTTATCTAAACATAATGTTTATTATTTACCGTTAATATCCCCACCAAATAGAGTCACGTTCAAAATATAGTATTAAATACTAAATATTATAAGTAATTTTATTCAGTATGACGTCAGCATAAACATTTATTTTGAATTTTGCAAGAAATTCTTTTGTTACTTTGCAAACCGGTTGTTCTCATACAAATTAGTTTTTAAAATATGTGTTTATGTTCATCATGAAGTGTGTGGTTTAGTAACTTCACTTTTAAACCTAGTTTATTTAAGTTAAAAAATGGTATGTTGTTGGGGTTTATTAATATTAAACAAGCTTTTCTCATGAATAAATGTCTTAGAAAGAGTAACTAGGTAGCATTTTTGAGTGAAGCCAAGTGAAGCATCTAAATGTAGTTTGATGGTGTTTGTCTTTTGTCACAGGGTGGTACTGTCATACTGTGTATAATTTGTATATAGTTAGACAAATATAACTCAGGTGGCAGCATGGACTGTTCAATCTATGATATTTAATAGGTTTTATTAAATATTATTTATTTCATACTGATATCTTAAACGCCATTTTTCGGATTATTTATGGTACAAAAAGTTGAACTTTAACGTCCTAGGACTTTATAAAATTTTCTAAAGTCCTAGAACGTTAAAGTTCAACTTTTTGTACCATAAACGTTGAACTTTAACGTCCTAGGACTTTATAAAATTTTCTAAAGTTCTAGGACGTTAAAGTTCAATTTTTTGAGCCAAATTTAAAACTCATTTCTTTTTATTTTAATAAATTTCCAGTATGAAATAAAATTTTGAATTTACCTCAAACGAAAAGTGTTTTTAAAGGTACTCACTAGCAATTTCGGCCTCGGCTGTAAACAACTAGTTCGTACTTTAAAGTTTCACTTTTCGTAAATAAATAACTATTATTTCTCGTTTAACTTAATCGTTTATTTTAGGAAAAATTTATCTTTAAATGTAGTTTTGGGGAAAGTGCCGTTAGCGTGGTTACTCTAAAAACCACGTATTCTAACCTGGCTTCTGCCTAAATAAAAGATAAAAACAAAGTCCAACCGGCGGATGTTCGTTAGGAATTGTTAGATTTCGGCATCAGACAGTTTTGTGTACAAGTAGAATCTGATGATGTATTATGAATTACAAACAGACAACAAACGAATCTTTAAAGAGAAAGTAGCTACATATAAGCATATCTACATTATGCAATTTTGGAAAGTTTTCATGAACGGAAAAAATAACACTACCACAGCACATATGTGTGACAATCAGAGTTCCGAACCGAAATGTTTTCCGTTTCGGTTTACGGTTTCGTTCCGACTAGTATTTCGTTCCGGTTTTCGGTTTGGTTCCTTAGTTTATTTTTTCGTTCTGGTTTTCGGTTCAGTTCCGGTTCAGTTCCGATGTCAAAATCAAGGATTTTCAGTATTCTTATGCAAAAATTCAAAAGAAACAACTTCAGTAATTATTGAATCTAGAACATCGATACAGGCTTCAGTAAGAAGTTTTTCAGACATAGTACCGGACTATTTTGAGGTTTAAATTTCATGTCTAATAACGTTGGAACAAGCGTCATTACACTACTTCAGCTTAACTTTGATGGCAGATTTCGTTTACATGAAGCTTTTGCTGATATTTTAAGACATTTTAAAATTTTAAATTCTTTTTATGAAACCGTTCAATATGCCTCTCAAAATTTGCTGCATGGTTTCATGGTATTTTAAAAAAATGTAATAAATTTTGGAATAGATTAGAAACCAAAATTGTAGTACCTATAGCTAATTTTACATGCAAAATGAAAATCTTTTACTCATAATATATGAGCAGCTTTTTGTTAGAATATTTTTTTTGTTTTTTCACTGCAAACCGTTTTACATGAACCGTAAATAAAATGATTTTTTCGTTCCAGTTACGGTTCATTACATATAAAAAATTACGGTTTCGGTTACGTTACGGTTCAGCCCAAAATTTCGGTTAATAACGGTTTTCGGTTTACGGTTCGGTTCCGGTTCGAAACTCTGGTGACAATATATGAAAAACAAGCCTACTCCATATAAATGGCATGCAATTTTTTGCACGACGATCCGGCGATTTTGCATGTTTACTGATTCGTAAATAGACGTAGTAAGTTTCGTTTCCAAATCACAGGTCGGTAAGGAATTACTTACCAATCATGCAGTCGGTAAGTAATTACTGACCGGTAAGGGAGAGGGTGTTAATTTAAACGATTTTTATTTAAATAATTATGTAGGTCAATTTACTAGCTTCAACTTCAAATAACATTCTTTTAAAAATATTACAATTAAAAGATTTAAAAGCAATTTATTTTGAAAAAATATTCGATGAAAGTAAGTTTTGCAACAAAAAAACCTAAAGAATTATGAACGCAAACGTTACTATTTTCAAATGAAATTTTAAGAAATTTTCTTTAAAATATTAAAACTTAAAAATGGATTTCATTATTTAAATAATTTTAATTGAATTTTTATTGATCGTGCAAAAAATATAATTAATATTTTGGGCATTAAGAGTATAACCGATTTCGGATATAAAAAATTCTTTTTTATTCGCCTACATTAGAGTGGTCCAAAAAATTTTGTTTTTGAAATTTATAATGCAGACCCCCCAATTTTTTTTCTTTTGTATGCCAAATTTGACATGCGAAATTTTAGAGATTTTGGAATAAATTTAGAGGTCGCTCATAGAGGTTAAACTTTAAAAAAAAATTTTTTTTTATATCTAAATTTATGATAAAAAAAGTAAGATAAGGATTAAATTTTATTTATCATTAAAGAAATACAAATAGATCAGCAAATAATTTCAAATTGTTGCAAAATCTTAACAGAAGTAAAAATATAATATACATACATATATATATTAGACTGGTCGTTAAAAACTAAATTTTCCGAGACGCCCCCCAGAAAAATTCTTTGTGGTCAAAAAACCATAACGGCTTTATTTTTTTTTTTTTTAAGTGAAAAGAACACGTGCCGCAAAATCATCGAAGTTTATTTTTTGATAAAATTGTTAATATCTCATAAAATATGCAGGTGTCAAAAAAAATCTTATAATCATTTTTGTAGGAAATTTAATTCTCTACAAAAAAGGTCCAAGTCATTTTTTTCCTAAAACCTATATTTCTGATGATATTTTGAAATAAAACTTGAAATTCTTCGAAACTCATAAAACCAAATGATGAAAATTTCGACGAAAAAGTACTAATTTTGATTTTTTTTGTCACGATTATTTTTTTATACATTTCATTCTATAGCATAAGAGAAAAATTAGGAGTTTTTCGTCATCTTTATTTTTTATGTTTTTTAAAAATTACGAAAACTTACAAGTTCATTTTCAAAATATCATGAGAACTATACGTTTTCGGGAAAAAATGACTTGGACCTTTTTTGTAGAGAATTAAATTTCCTACAAAAATGGTTATGTGATTTTTTTTGACATCTGCATATTTTATGAGATATTTGAAAAAGTCTACGAATTTTTCAAAAAATCAACTTCAACGATTTTGCGGCACGTGTTCTTTTGATTTAAAAAAAAAAAAAATAATGCCGTTGTGGTTTTTTGACCACAAAGAATTTTTCTAGGGGGCGTCTCGGAAAATTTAGTTTTTAACGACCAGTCTAATATATATATATATATATATATATATATATATATATATATATATATATATATATATATATATATATATATATATATATATATATATATATATATATTAGACTGGTCGTTAAAAACTAAATTTTCCGAGACGCCCCCTAGAAAAATTCTTTGTGGTCAAAAAACCACAACGGCATTATTTTTTTTTTTTTAAATCAAAAGAACACGTGCCGCAAAATCGTCGAAGTTGAATTTTTGAAAAATTCGTAGATTTTTTCAAATATCTCATAAAATATGCAGATGTCAAAAAAAATCACATAACCATTTTTGTAGGAAATTTAATTTTCTACAAAAAAGGTGCATGTCATTTTTTCCCGAAAACGTATAGTTCTCAAGATATTTTGAAAATGAACTTGTAAGTTTTCGTAATTTTTAAAAAACATAAAAAATAAAGATGATGGAAATGTCCTAATTTTTTTCTTATGCTATAGAATGAAATGTATAAAAAAATAATCGTGACAAAAAAAATTAAAATTAGTACTTTTTCGTCGAAATTTTCATCATTTGGTTTTACGAGTTTTGAAGAATTTCAAGTTTTATTTCAAAATATCATCAGAAATATAGGTTTTAGGAAAAAAATGACTTGGACTTTTTTTGTAGAGAATTAAATTTCCTACAAAAAAGATTATGTGATTTTTTTTGACATCTGCATATTTTATGAGATATTAACAATTTTATCAAAAAATAAACTTCGATGATTTTGCGGCACGTGTTCTTTTGACTTAAAAAAAAAAAATTAGTGCCGTTGTGGTTTTTTGACCACAAAGAATTTTTCTAGGGGGCGTCTCGGAA
>CAVNZG010000695.1:338977-446977 GCA_963693315.1 Diogma glabrata
AGTTCTAAATTTGATTTATAGAAGTTGTGATACATATAGTTATTAGAAGAATTACTTAGGACTTCTTTCGTATCGATAGTAACGCAAAAGGATGGATGGTATGGATCGATTTTTGAAAATTCTGGAGTTGAAGAGACCACAACATCATGGTTAGAAAAAACCAAATCTAGAATTCTATTTTGGTGATTGAGGATACTAGAGTACTGAGAAAGTCCACAAAAATTAGCAATATCAATAATCAAATTTTCAAAACCATCATGTATTTTTGCTATTACACCTGAAGAATTAAACAATGATGATTTATTATAATCACCAACTATTAACAGTACGTCATTTGGATATTTTGTGGAAACGATCTCAACTTGATTTTTGTGGGATTCATAAACTAATTCAGAAGATTTCGGTTCAGTGTAAAAACAACAGACATTTAAAGATGGATTTCCTGGAATCCTAATCCACAGATCTTCAGCAAGCGACTGGTATTTAGATATCAAATTAACTTTATTTATAGTTTTCGTATTTACGGCTATTATAACACCACCACCTTTTTCATTCATAGATTTATATTCTCCATCCCGCCGAAAAACAACATATCTGTCATCAAACAATTCATAATCAAAAACCGATGAATTCAACCACGACTCTGTGATGCAAATTATATCAAAATTATTTTGAACAACATTCCTTCTGAAAACATTAACTTTAGTTCTCAATCCTCTAACATTCTGATAATAAACAGTATATACTTTAGATCTATATAATGACATTAATAAAAAAGGTAAAATTAAATGATTATAAAAATATGATGAACAGTAAAAACTTATGATTCAATAATTACCACTCACTTTTGGAACGTCACTCAGCTGTTTATTACCTCTATTACAAAAATGTTTATCAACGTCATCTAGATGTTTGATAGAGATAATATAATTGTCTTCATCAGATTTTTTTGTTAAAATATTACCATCCTGCAGCCAAATGTATTTAATCTTCTTGATAAAACAGATTTTTTTGACCTCTGAAAGAAATTTTTTATTCCTTTTATTCCAATTGAGGGTCAAACATAAGAGTATCTTTTTGGTATCGTTTAAAAATTCCTCGAAGAAAACTTAATTGACATACAAAATTGCAGAGACAGTCATATGACAACGCAAACAATATGGTCGGAATTAGTGGTGGTTTTCAAGCGTTGATTCGATTGTTGTAAGGATTGTTGTAAAGATTGTTTGTAAAGATTGTTGATTGTTTTTTTTATTTCTATGAAATTAGGCTCGATGTCAATACTGTTACGATTAACGTTCCCGGCTGAACGATAACTTTTCAAAATGAAAGTAATCAATAACATATTTACATCGAGAGTAGCGCTTCCAAAATTTCCGTTTTGCCAATACTGACAAAGTTTCTCACGTTACCGGTGTAGTACCGATACTCTAGAAATTAGAATAACTAAAACACGTTTTTTAGAAAAGTTATTGAAATAAATATAAACAAAATACTTAAATTAGACTTTAGTCAGATTTATTTTATTTCAATTAGTAAAAAGAATACTTTTGATTATTATTTTCAGTAAAAAAACACACAAACAATTTTATAAAGATTAGTGTTGCAATAAACTTTTAATAGAATTTCAATAAATATTCTTCTATCTATCTTCTTCTATCTTCTTCTATATAAATAAAAATGTAAATGTTCGTTTGTTCAAAATAGGTAAACTCCTTAAGTACTGGATCGATTCCTTTGAAATTTGGACGATTAGTTGCATTTGGACGATTAGTTGCAATTGAAATAAAGGCGGGGTTTTACATGGTTTTTTTTAGCTGTATATGTTTCATAACATAGGTGTCAACAAGTACAAGTTTCTCACCTGTTGTATTCTCAATTAACTCAATGTTATGGTCGAGTTTCACTTAATGCTTAATTTGATCGATTAGTTTTGTATAGTGATCAGCCCATAGATTATTTTGTGTCCTATTTTCGGTAGGACCGTCCTCCTTTGGAGCAAGAAGGTCCTCCGTCCTCATTTACTATAAAGATGTCCTCTTTATTCGTTTTATTTATTTTATCAATGAATTTTATTTTTAAATTAAAACATGCTTTTCTTTCGGAAGAGTAAAACGTCGTATTGCTTTCGTGTTTAATGAATTTTATTTTTTCACAAATTTGTAATACTCATTGCTCGCTCGCATTGTAAACTTTTGATCGAAAATAAACTAGTTCATTTAACATCTCAACAATAAAGTACTATTATACAGTTAGTTTCTTAGGTGCCTTTGCGTGTCAAAACGCATAGATGCAATGAAAAATGCTGGAAAATATGGTCGAAAATTCACTGAGTTTCATTTTTATAGAAAACTCACAAATACAACAAAAATTAAACGAGATTGGCTAATCTATTCACCGTCAGCCGAAGCAGTTTTTTGTTTTGTATGCCGTTTATTTGGTGATTTGAATGGAAAATCGCAAGCATTTTCATTAAAAAGATTCAATAATTGGAATAATTCATCACATTTCGAAGCATGAAGAGTCTAAGTATCACATGACCAATAATTTTACATATAAAATGCGTATCAAAAATGAACTTACTTTCGAGAAATCTTTTAATAATACAACTAAAATTGCATCTCGAGGACTTTTCGTGATCACGATGAAATTTTAGGATCAAAACACAATGGAAACTTTCTTGGATCTCTTGAATTATTGGCTAAATTTGATCCCTTTTTACAAGAACATATTTCTCGTTTTGGCAATAAAGGGAAAAGGTACACTCTTTTCATGTAACATTGACAAATGATTTTTTTTATTATTCGGAATATTTTTAGGAAAAGCATCGTAGCTTTTAAGCACAATATATGAAGAATTCATCTCTATCATGGCATAACATGTTAAAAATCACATTGTTTCGGAAATTATAGAGTCTCGATATTATTCGTTTAGTGTCGATTCCACTCAGGATGAAATCGAAGGTCATACATCGAATTATCTTTTTGACATCATTATGAAATTCCACATTGAAAACGAAATAAACATTGATAATTGTAGAGGCCAGTCATATGACAACGCTTACAATATGGCAGGTATTTATCGTCAAACAAATGAAACAGCAATTTTTGTCCCTTGCTCTGCTCATTTATTAAATTTAGTCGGTAAATATAGTGTTTCTGGCAATACTGCTGCAACTAAGTTTTTTGATATGGTTGAAAAACTTTATGGATTTTTCGTATATTCCCCTTTTTGATGGAATCGATTATAAGAACAATTAACCGAAAATAGCGAATACATGTTGGAGAGAGCAACTGGAACAAGATGGTCAGCTAGATACGAATCAGTTCACGTTTTACATTCTTGTTATTTAAAAGTGTTGCATGTTTTAAAATCTTTCCTACATAAGGAAAGCTTCAGTGACGATAACAAAGCGGTGGTAACAGGTTTGATAAAAAAACTATGTCAATTCGAAAATATTTTGATGCTTGTCCTCTGGAAAAGTGTACTAACCAACTTTAATTTTGTGAATCGAGCATTACAAAAATCTAATTTAACTGTCACGGTGAGAAAAAACTGTAAATCAAACAGTAACTGTAACTGTAAATCAATAGTTACAGATTTGGAAAATAAAGGTTACAACAAAATTTTTGATGAATCCTGTCAGCTTTTAAATTCTGTTTCATCTAATATTCAAACCGCAAATAATATTCAAACTTGCTCAACGTCACAAACACTTTGTCTAGAGGAACAAAAAGACCACCTTGAAAAATAGTTGTTCAAGCCAATTATAAAGGCTTTTCTTTTCAATCTGAGAGAGCGTGCTAAAGATTATGAAGATCTAGATAGTACTCGTTTTTGATACATCTAAATTTAATGAGTGATGAAGAGATTGCTAATTCTTGCAGAACAATAACCGCAAAAGACCCAAAAGATCTCAATGCAAATCAATTGATTGACGAATGTCAATTTGCCAAAAATTATTTCACATTTGATAATTTAAATTATGAATCGATGTACAAAACAATGTTCAATGAGTTCTTTCCACCACTTTTCCGAATATCGATATTTTATTACGAATGTTTTTATGCATGTTTGTCGATAATGTTATAGACGAACGATCATTTTCAAAACTGAAGTTAATCAAAAGTTATTTGCGTAATACTATGAGTAATGATCGTCTGAACGATTTATCCATTCTTTCTATTGACAATGAAATTTTGGACGAAATTAAATTCGATGAAATTATAGACACTTAAATACAAAAAAAAATGTAATTTTAATGCCTGAAAATAAATATATTTCAAACTTGTCTGGTTTTAGTTTCTTTTTTGCTTATGCTCGGGGCCCCTGAATCGCGGGGCCCTGGTGCGGTTGCCTTAAAACTTGTATGATAATCCGCCACTGATATATATATATATATATATATATATATATATATATATATATATATATATATATATATATATATATATATATATATATATATATATATATATATATATATATATATATATATATATATATATATATATATATATATATATATATATATATATATATATATATATATATATATATATATATATATATATATATATATATTATTATATATATATATATATATATATATATATATATATATATATATATATATATATATATATATATATATATATATATATATATATATATATATATATATATATATATATATACTAGCAGGACCCGGCGTGCTTTGCTACGCCTATAAATAAAGTTTGTGCGTTTGTGCATTTTGTTGACGTAGTAGCAATAATTTCAAAGAGTAGTAATGAGAAATGATTTTCTTTTTTTTTTTTTTAAATATGAATGTAAAAGGATCAGTCTAGTTGATCAGTAAAATATAAAAAATTAGTATTGTATGTAAAATAAAGGATATATAAAAAATGCCCGATCAAATAAGTCTTCAGGTGTGTAAGGTTTCATGTGTGTCTCTATATAGAACATTATACGGAACAAAAATCGATTCACAAATTTTCACAGTGCTCATGCGGTTTAATATACGCTTTCTTTACCGGTAGGTTACTAAAAAAGTTGCAAACAGTTGTGATCGTGATGTCATCTTATGAGCAAGGGCAGTAAGAATCGCGACAATTCATTCGATGAAGGTGCATACAAACACATTTACAAATTTTAAACATACACACATTTAAAATCATTTCTCATTACTACTCTTTGAAATTATTGCTACTACGTCAACAAAATGTATACGCACAAACTTTATTTATAGGCGTAGCAAAGCACGCCGGGTCCCGCTAGTAAAACTATAAAAAAAATTGAAGCTGTTTTTTTGAATTCAAATGTCGTATTGAAAAAAATTTCCACAAAAGAAAAGGCTCCTGTCAAAATAAACACAAAAATACAGGGTCCCATGCAGCATTGTTATCTCTTTCCATTTAGAGAAAAAAATATAATTTTATTCTTTTATTGCCAGATAGAAATAACTGCCAAACAATATATATTTTATTTTAATTTCATTCTAAATAAAAACAAAACCAAAAACATTCAATCAAATAATATCCATTTCACTCTAAAGTTATTCTAAATGAAAACAAAACCAAGGCGTACATGATACAGTTTTAGTTAGGATCAAATTTTCAGTTTTAATATTATCAGTTTTATTTTAATCGAAATACTTTTGACAAAAATAAGATAAAATTGAATAAGGTTGGTCATTTTCCGATCGATAAAAATGCTAAATACAAAATATCTAAATAAGTCTGTTATTTCGTAAGCATATTTGGTCAAGCAATGAAAAATCTCGATGATATTTAAATTTCTAGGCTACTGTGTTTTTCCAATGCAAATACTATCACGTTAAATTCGCACACTACTTTATGTTAATAAAAGAAACTTCAACTTAGAAAATATTACTTATCCTGTTTTTTCATAATCTAAGGTTTTATATCATTGAAATACCCAGGTTTAAAAAAAATCGAAGAAGGGCGTCTGATAAAGTAGATCTGTGCCGTATTATTATTATTTTAAATAAAAATTACTATCTTTAAACAAATTAAGTAATACTTACTCATTCTTAATTTATTATTTGGAGTAGTTTTATGCTGTCTAAACGAAAAACGATCATTTGAAATTTTGAAATGTATAAATATATAAGTTCATAATATTATTGTAGATAGAGGATTAGTGAAAGAAGGACAGAAAAATAATTTAATATAACTTCATGGCAACTACTACATATTTTAAAAAATTATTATTTTGTAGTTAATAATAATAAAATACAAAACTATATACAGCATAATTTGGATAAAATGAAATTTTTTCATACAATACACGACAATTGGAAAAAGCAAATCGTAGTGGATTTTCAAAATTTTGATATTAAAAACGTTTTAAATACAAATACGGCTCCATCTATTGGCTAACTCAAATTAATAAGGCGTATATCACACTATCAAATATATTGGTCAATAAAAAAAATTTGATATGAAATTGGAGAGTTGTAAAATAAACTTTGAAAGTTTTTCATCCGGTTTGATGACAATTTTTTTTACTTCTAGGAATCGTTACTTCTAGGGAATCGTTCTATTTTAATTAGCAATACAAATTAGCAATACAAAAATTTTTGACTAATTTAAAATGCCAATTTTCGATTGACAAACAGTTTTCCGTTCCCATTTGTTACATAAAATAAAAGTGGGTGGCGCATTCAGAAAGGAAAGGGAATAAACGTTGGAAGTCTCTCTTGTTAGAGATTAACATAGAATACATTTGTTCCTTTTCTATATTAATGTATGCGCCACCCACTTTTATTTTAAGTAACAAATGGGAACGGAAAACTGTTTGTCAATCGAAAATTAGCATTTTAAATTAGTCAAAAATTTAATATTTGCATCTATGCTAAGATGTGTTAAATACCATTTAAATATTTTTTCTTCTAACAATTTCAAAGGAAATATAATTATAAAAGACATAACGCTGGTGTTAATGCAAAATTTATTTTCTACTTTTTAGTTCGTTTTTCAAAAAGTGTGTTTTTTAAATTTTTTTATTTATTTTTTTTTGTAAATTAACATTGAAGATAAAAAAATAAATAAATTTAAATTATTGTTTTCTTTAATTTTCACTCTTATGTCGAATTCTTTTCACCCAAATCCATACAAAAAAATTGATGTAAATCAAAAATTTTGTTCTATTGATGCAAAAAAATCAATTTTTTTTTCGATTTACATCAAAAAGAAAAATGTGCATTTTTTCGTAAATTTTTTTGACATTACTAATATCAACAAAGAAAATTTAAAAAATAATCGTTTTGTTAACGACAAATTTTTATATAACTTTGAATTGTTTAATTTTGAAGAATTAATTATTGTGTTTTATAATATATATAATATATATAATATATATATATACAATAATGCAGGGTTGTTAATATACACGTATAAAACGTTTTATACGTTACACGTATAATACGTGACGTATAAAACGTATAAAACGTATAAAACGTATAAAACGTATAATATGTTTTTGTTTTTGAAATTCATTCATAAAAAATTAAAAATAGTTCTTGCTTCAGATATTAATTATATTTTTAATTTTTATAATCAGTAAAAATATAATTAGGTAGTTATAAATTATTTATATATTTTATAATTTATAAAAAAAACTATTTGTTTGGAATTTTCTTTTCTAATTCTTTCGAATGGGTCCTTTGATACCTCTATATTAAAATAATAAAAATAAACAATTAATGTTTTATACAAATTCTTAAAAAGCAAACAAAAATGGTAGTCTATGTACTGACCGGCCTGCCAGCCAACCGTAACAACCGATGAAAACTACTAGAGCGATTTTAAAATTTTTTGTTTCAGAAAATAGTTTTCATCAATGATAAGAACCGCAGGGACGAATCGGAAAATTGTAAAAAAATGGTATATTTATTTTGCTTAAAAACGTTTAAATGATATTGAGCAGTAAGATTGAATGTAGAGAAATCTTGAAAGTTGGCATTTGAATGTAAAACCAGGAGCTTGATTATTATAAGTGTGTCAAAAGAATGATGAATGAAATAAATTAATTTTGATTACAAATTTTTTTGACAAACATTTACTTAATGGGAAACATTTTGGATTAGAAACGTTTGGCCCATAATAGCTATTTATGTATTAAGGGCATAAAGTATGTCTTTTCCGCTTGAGAGTGAACTTGATTCTCGAGGCGTTAGCCGAGAGAAACAATCACTCGAAAGCAAAAAAGATATTTTATTCTTGAATTGCATACAAGATTTTTTGTACGAGTAAGATTCTGTACTATTTGCATAAAAAAAAATGCATATATTTACACAAAATAGTAAAATATTTATTTAGAAAATTATTTTATCCAAGCAGTTTTTCGAAATAACAACTTTAGGCATTGTTATTTCAATTTTGGCTTTGTTATTTCAATAGGAAAAAAAGGCCTGCTTTACGAACACTTTTTGAATCCCAAAAGTGCATTTTACGGTTTACTCGTACAAAAAATTAATTATTTGGTATCATGAAATGTTATTGAATTTATGAAATATGGTTCAATCCAGCTTCAACTACTCTCTATCTAATAAGGCTTTTAAAATATTATGTTGTTGCAGAATAAAATTCGTTTTTCAATAGCAATTAGGGAAATTATCAGGGATTTTTAGAGAGATGTTTTAAAGAAATTTTGTTGTGTGAATCCGGGTTGAACCGCATCTAATTAATAAGTACAGTTTGAAAATATCACGTTGTTGCAGCAAATATTGTTTTTATACAAAAGTTGTAATAGTTAAAATATGTATTTACGTCAAACGGAAAAGTATAGTGAGAAGTTTATTGAGTGAATTCAATTTTGGTCATTGATGTAATATAGGTACGGTTGGAAATGTCAAATTGTTGCAGACTAAATTTTTTATATTATATTTTGAAAATGTGGAAAGTTCTCTGAACTTACAGGAATATTGGGTAAGAAACTATCATGACGACGTTATATTTTCTAAAGCAACTGTTCCTATTAGTCCAGAAAACTAAGCTGTATAAATATTAAATATCACGAGTACGATGAATAATACGCCCGCGATAATTTTATATAAATGTATTTTTATCGACTAAGGATTTTACTTTTATACGGTATAAAACGTATATAATTGTGTGTTTTATACTATACGTTTTATACGTTTTATACGTACGTATAATACGTGTTTTATACGTTACCGTATTATACGTTACAACCCTGCAATAATGTAACTAACATTTAATAAAAGAACTCCTAATAAATAAAAAAAACTCCAAAATAGATTTATTAAAAGTAAAATACTATATTTCATTGGGCGGATGAAAAAAGATGCATCATAGAAAAAATCGAAGACGCTTTTCTCTAAAATGAAGTAATTTAAATAGAAAACAAATATGAATGAATAAAACGAAATTATTTTATTTACAAATTAATTGAATCTTTTATAAATAATTCAATACGCAATTGCAGAATATTGCAGAAATTTTTCAAATTTATAAGTAGACAACCGCCATTTAATATCACTAATAAAACCATATTTCACATCAATTTTTGTTTTTTGTTCTTTTCAGATCCTAATTTATACATTGATTTAGAAAAGTGAAAAGAAAGAAAACCACATTATTTTTATTCAAACTTTATAAGAACCTATACATTAATTTTTTTACAGGTTTCGATACATTCTAACACTTCTATGATTAATAAAGAAAGGTTTTGACTTAATATCATAAGCATAATACGCTTTTCGTTTATTATCAAATAAAACAAAACTTTCTTTACTAAAACATATTTGATAGTCTAATAATGGCCCTAAACCGGGCATTCACATACAACGGAAACAGAAACAGAAACCGAATTTCATACAAATTTGACAGCAACTGAAACAGAAACCGAATTTAGAAACAGAAACAGAAACGGAAAATTCGTCTGTTTTGTCTGAAACGGAAACAATTAAAATTGAATTGTTTCAGTACCGAAACTGTCCCATGACCAGAAACTGTCACATAATATTAATTATTATGTTGAATTGTGATAACAAAAGCTTTCAATTTTGAATTTAATAAATAGGTTTAATAAATACAAATTATTTGTTTTTGTTATTCTTCAATTTTATTATTCATAATGGATAACAAATTCACAAGCTCAAACAAAATTCGGTTTCCGTTTCTGATATTATTCACCACCGTCAACCAAATTAGAAACAGAAACAGAAACTGAAAATTTTCAGTTTCAGTTTCGGTTTCTGTTGTATGTGAATGCACGGCTTTATATAGATGTTGAAGTTTACTATGAATTAAATAAATTGATTTACGCTGCCATCTGAAAGTAGACTTATGAACCATCCGTATTGAACATTTAATTCGCAATTAAAAAATATTTAGGAATTTAATCAAAATAAAAACTATCCTATCTCTCAAGTTGGACCATTATACACACACTGAACACAATTTTATTAAGATTGGTTACGTTGTTGCCGAGTTTATCGCGAATAAACATCGTGACACGTGATTTTTATATATATAAGATGCTCAATATTGTCAGTAATTGTCAGTAATAGTACATAAAGAAACTTAAATTATTTAATTGTAGTAAAATGAGAACTTTCATAGATAATTTTTAAAATTATTCAAGTTGTGTTTTGAATGAAATCCCATATAAATTTTATTGAATTTATTCTCTTTTCCCCCTTTTGCAGCGCCAAAAGAAATTTAAATTATTTAATTGTAGCAAAATGAGAAATTTCATAGACAATTCAACTCAAAAAATAAAGTTTCAATAAGGTCCAATCAAAACGCTTCATTTACTATTTTTTAGCAAATCAAAACGATTTGTTTCGATTATTTTTTTCTGTTAGGAAGGAACAGCGAATATTTTCCGCCTACTTAATATATTAATTTAAAACAAATATGCACATACAAAATTATGTGAAAATGCAATTTGCAAATAGTAAAAATGTCCGTTTTCATTCATAAATGATTGCATGTTTATGTTTATTTATCAAAAATAAATTACAAATTTATAACATTTATGCGCCTACTAAGAAGAAGTAATATTTAATTTTGTTTGACAACAAAGGATTATGTTGTTTGAAATAATGTTACTATTTCTGTTCGTTAAATTGTCTGCTAAATACAACTCGTCATCAAATTATTAGTCGATTATTTTTCAACATTACCACTCATGCCATTTGAGGTCAAAAATTTCCCTCGTGCGGTACGCGCACTCGGGACCTCAAATGACATTCGTAATAATGATTATGAAAAATAATCGACTATTATTTGACGACTCGTGATATTATATATGATAATTTTTAAAATTATTCAAGTTGTGTTTTGTATGAAATCCCATATAAATTTTATTGAATTTCGTTTCTTTTCCCCCTTTTGCAGTGCCATTGCAGCAAATACCGGAACAAAATAATCGCTCAATAACATATGATAGTCTATATGGGCCCTACATGGATGATTGAAAAGTCGATAAAGCAGGTTTGACAGTAAATTAATTAATTTACGCCGCCATCTGAAAGTTTGCTTATGAACTATCCATATTTAACATTTAATTCGTAATTAAAAAATATTTAGGCGTTTAATCAAAATAAAAACTATCCTATCTCTCAAGTTGAACCATTATACACACACTGAACACAATTTTATTAAGATTGGTTAGGTTGTTGCGGAGTTTATCGCGGACAAACATCGTGACACGTGATTTTTATATATATAAGATATATATATATATATATATATATATATATATATATATATATATATATATATATATATATATATATATATATATATATATATATATACACCCAATTCTGTTTTTACACGGTCTTTTTTTAGACGGTTTTGAAATAACACGGTCTAGAAAAAAAATTTAAATTCGTTTTTACACGGTTTTATTTGAAATAGCACGGTTTAAATTTTGAAGAAAATTCGTATTTTTTTTTCTATATACAAAGCTAGACATGTTTAGTGTTAATTATAATAAATTATAAATTAACGTCTCTTAATATCTGAAGATACCATGTCGAACTAGGGATTAGGATTAAGTTTGAATAAATTAAATTTCTTTAAGAAGTTTATGAAAGTTATCTTTAAAATTTTGAGGATTAAAGCTATCAGGGAAAACCCTTGCTGGTGAGACATTCCATAGATGAAAGACTCTGCTGAAAAAATCACGCTGAAAAGCAACACTTCTGATTCTTTTTATATGAAGTGTAAAAGGATGGGCTACAAAATTTACTCTGGTGTTACGCGATAGGTTGCTAGTTCAGGTAAAATTGATTTTATCTCAGTCGAAGTTTGTTCATCCACAATGTATTAATAGAAAATTCTCAGATCAGCAACGTTTCTCCTATGTTGCAAGGAATTTAACTCATTAATAAGAGTTGAGTTGCTAAATAGTTTAACAGTTCTGCGCTGAACAAACTCAATTTACTTCATACTACTAAAATCAGATACACCCCATATGTGAGAACAATACTCCATGCAGGGAGTATAAATGATTTATATATTAAAAGAAGCTGTTCGCTATTGAAAAACTTACGAAATCGTTCCAAAGACCAAAATTTTTGAACAGCGTTCTTAGCTAGGTTAAAAATATGAGAATTTAATTTCATATTGTTTTCAACTTCTATTCCTAGAAGTATGTATGTACAGTTGATCAATTTTCTTTGAAGATTTTTTATTTTTTAATGCTAATCATAAAGTTTGGAGGAAGAAAATTATTTTATCTTATTATACTCTTATTGATACTCTGGTGTAACGTGTCAAGTTTGCAGGCTTAGGTAAAATCGATTTGATATAGATAGACGCCCGTTTATCCATAATGTAAAATACCGTCAAATCAGCGACATACCAGGAATCAAGCTCATTAGTAAGATTTGAATTGCTTATCAATTTAACAACCCTCTGTTGTATACATTCAATCAAAACCTGTATGGTACACTCCATATGTGACAACAATAATCCATGTAGGGCGATCGTCTTTCGGCGAAAACCGCATTGTCTTTAAGTATTTTTGACCAGTTAACAAAGAACCTCATATTTTTAAAATTAATGTTTTTTTCAAATATTTTAGCTACAATCGATTAGTTTGATATGGGTTTGTAATTTGTTGTATCCGTTTTCGTACCTTTTTTGGAACTGGCTGTGCCTACACTAGCCATTTCCCAAAAAAACTAATATTTCAAATTATATATATGTCGTTGGAACAGCATGTTTGATTGAGCTTGTGAAACGTACGTTATCGCTTAAACATCTGAAAAGCATATGATCGAATCTGGCATGCCAACTTCATGTAGACATAAAGCATATTCAAAAATGCCTCACCGATCAAAACATTTCGGTATCCATCGATAGTTTTTCTTCTGAGTTTAAATTAATTATTACTGGTGTTCTCCAAGGCACAGTTTTATTCCCCACTCTATTTTTAATTTATATCAATGATCTGTTGAAAATTATCAGTAACACGACAAATAGTTTTGCAGATGACATACAGTACATTGCACAGGTCATTCGTTTCCCTATCTTCAAAGGTAAAATGAATGAAAAAATAAATCTCGCCCGGAGAAACGTTGTATAAATGTAAACGAGGACCTTGAAGGAGAAAAGCACCGAGGACCGAGAATAAAGTCGCCGATTGGGGTAAAAAAATTTATTCAATTCTAATTCCACCAAAAAAACAGCTATTAATTGTTTTTAGATCATAGACCGAGTTCCCCAATGATACTTCCATTAGTATCTATGACGAACAAATAGCATCCTAATTAGATGGTAAAAATATTTCATTCCGTATAATTTACTCCACATTTATAAGTTCTACATTCGTCCATGTATGGAATATTGTTGTCAAGTCTTGTGTGGTGCATCTATTTCGATCTAGGCTCTAGGCTAAATTTAACATCAAATCTTGATTTCTTACAACATTGTCGCACTGTTGCTGATCTCTGATTTAATTTTTGTGTTTTTATCAAATGAACTGTGCATACATGCACAAAAAATTTAATTTGGCTTTTATATAGACTCTTAATAGTTTTTTTGTACAAATCATTTTATTTTACCTATTTTTTACAGAAATAAAGGGTATGGAACCAATCCCCTTTTTTTGTATGTGCTGCATGTCTTTTTATGCACGGTTTTTTTTTACACGTCTTTTCCTGGAACGTATCTACCGTGTAAAAACAGAATTGGGTGTATATATATATATACATTTTTTTTTGTTTTTTCGTCTCCGCTTATCATATATAGTCGTTTGGCACAAAAATTTTTCCGAAATTTCGATAGGTAGATTTTTATATGAAATCTACCTAAAAAATTCTGCGAAATATGTAATTTCTTACGCAAACTTCCTAAATTTCCTATATTAAAAATTGAACCTGAAAAGCGTTTTTGATTGGGTTCGGGTTCACATAATTTAAAAAAATCGGGTTAAGGTTCAAAACCCTGGATTAAACTGATTTAATGTGATGCACTGATCAAATTCTTTCAATCCTTTGTATAGAGTATTTTCTTTAAACTTCAAATTTTAAACGTTAAAATTTGTGCATGTAAAATAATTGATTGATTGATTTTCCTTTCAAATTTGGTTATTTTTAATGCAATTAAAAGTGTTTTAAAAGTGAATTTTTGAAAACAATAATTAATTAAATTATTAATTGTGTTCAAGGTTCATTTAATTTCCATATTTTTATTTCGGTTTATTTACAAAAAAACTAACAATATCAAATACTTTAGTTTAGTATAGAATAACAATAATAAAGCGTAAAATAATAATAAAAAAAGTTCATAGACAATATTATATAAAATTGGTAATTGTTTCCGTCGAGTCTCTAGTTTAGGGAACCTAAAAAACTTCACTAAACCTTTTCCACTTTTGATTCCACATTGAAATACGCAACAGTTTATTACCATGTTTTCCAGGCACCAAAAACTGTTCCTGTTAACAAAATCGAAAATTATAATTTTCACTGTATGTTCATATATGCATAATTTTGTTAGATTTTACCAATTTTATATAATATTGTCTCTGAACTGTAATACTGTTTCTCAGCTGTTAACTATTCGTAGCGAGCAGACGTATTTTTGTTTATCTAGTAAAAGATTCATATAAAATATATAAAAAATAAAAATTGAAAAATAGTTAGTGTAAACAAATGCCTATGTAAACAAATATCACAAAATAACAAATGGTACGAACTAGGAGTAGAAATTTAACTAATATAATTGTTTTGAAGACAAATTTATCCCAAAATAAATAATACATCTCTGTTTTACTTTTTCATCTTTTTACCGTATCATCTTTTATCTCTTGCTGCGTCCTATCTGTCAAAAATTCGCTGGCAAAATTCTACTATAAATTGTTGGCTTTATTGTTATTTGTTACTAACCTTTCGACATAAAATAAAATAATGGGTTACAAATTTAATATAAGTAAAGGTGCAATCACGATTACTTATTTTGCTAACGCGTTTTTTGAGAGAAATAGGTTGGAAAAAAATCTATTTTTTTCAGTGTAAGATATTACATTACAGTTTGCCTAAAGTAGGACATTTTTATAGTAAAGTAGGACGAGGGATATTCTTGCTCCAAGGTAGGACACGTGGCCACCCTAAATGGGACAGATGTGTGGTTTATGAATATTGTAATGTATTAAGATGTTTAAAGTTTTGGGGTTTCAATCATAAAGGCTAAAGCTAGTGTTTGTACAATAGGAGCCTGTTGTTATAGTTGTGGGGACAAAAATCATGTTGCGAGTGTTTGTGAATCTACTGTTAAAGTGTGTCTAAATTGTAAAAGAATGAAGGAAGCACTAGGATTAACTGATCTGGGTATTGAACACGATACTAAAAGTCTTGATTGTCCTGTTTTTAAAAGGAAATTAAAACACCAAAAAAATAAAACTTTATATTACTACTATAAAATGTTTGTATCTAAATGTACAAGGATCGACTAATAATTTTAGTGAATTGGAATCCGATCTTGATGATGATTGTTTGGTTCATCTAAATAATTACAACCTAATTAGGGCTGATTCCAGTTCGCGTCATACTGGTGGAGTTTGTATTTATATTAACTGTAATTAATTTGGATTTTTGGTGGTTATCCGTTAAAGTTTCTTACACAAACATCGAATTATACTTAGCAGTTTTTTATAGAGCTCCAAAATATCTAAATTTGAATGCTGCCTTTTATGATATTTTCAAGCGCCATTTAAGTGAAGTTGTTGAGTATAATGGAAAAACGTGTATTTGTGGCGACATGAATATTAATTGAGAAACAAATACACCAAACAAAATAAAAATCAAAGAAATTTGTGATGATAATGGTGTAAAAGCATTAATAAATACACATAATAGACTATGTAATAGTGAATGATATATACAATATAATTTCACAAGTGCAAGACAATTTAAAAATAAGTGATCATGAAACAATTGAAATTTCTATTAATTTAAAATCATTTCCAAAAAAAAGTGAAAATAAAAAAATTAAAGTATTCAAATATAATAAAGAAAAATTTAGGACTGAAGTTTGTAAAAGTGATATAATGACAATGTATTTTCTCGATTGTGACTTTAAAGCAGAAAATTTTAGTAGAAGTTTACATAATTTGGTTAATAAGTATGTAGTGCAAAAACCTATATCTAATAATAATAATCCGTGGTTCACTAATGAATTAAAAAATTTAAGAGAATTCAAAATTAATCAACATGCAATTGCACATTTTATAAATTCGGAAGGTGAGTCGAATAAATACAAAGTTTACAGGAACAATTATAAAATTAAACTAAATAATAATAAAAGTGATTCATTAAAAACAAAATAATAAAATATGGAGGGGCTGAAATCTCACAGCTCTGAGATATCAAGACTTCGGTCTGGGTTAAGGATTTGTATATAGTTTTCGGCAAAATACTTTTATGAGGACATGGATTATGGTTTTGGGCAGCGATGTATATCAAACATAACTCTTTGTTAAAGAACAAGTATTTTTTATCTCTGTTTAAAAACTTATTACAAAACTAACACGAAACATCAATACGTTGCCGGAAAATTATAATCAAAATTCCAAAAATATTGTTAAATTAAATTAAATTTAACTTAACCAAAAATATTCCAAAAATTAGAATAAAATCAAATATTTAAATTTTTTCTAAATTCCAATAATACTTCGAAAATTCTTAAAAATTCAAACTTTTCCCAAAATTCTAAAAATATTGCAAAAATTATTACAAAATCAAAAATTGAAAATTTTTTCAAAATTTTAAAAATTATAATAAAATCAAAAATTTAAAATTTTGAAAAATTCTAAAAATATTCCAAAAATTCTTACAAAATCAAAAACACAAACTTTTGCCGAAATTCTAAAAATATTGCAAAAATTATTACAAAATCAAAAATACAAACTTCTTCAAAATTCCAAAAATATTTCAAAAACTATAATAAATTCAAAAATTTCCATGTCCAATTTCATTCTAAATTACATTTACGTCATAAAAACAGCTGCATGTTTTTTCCAAAAAATTGGCTAAAAAAATACATGAAATCATTTTTTGACACACTTGACATTATTTTTTGACAAACTTATAATGCCATAATTCTCTATAATAGTAGAGTCATTCCACATGAAATCATCAAATTGGCAAAGCCACCATATTTTAGATTTGGTCAAACTTCGTGGAAATCTTCTTTAGGGTTTCAAAAACCAAAATCCATAGGGAGAGAATTTTCGCACACGCCACTTCCGGTCCACACAAAATAAAGCAATGGAAAAGTCTTATTTTGGTGTTTTTCGGTTATAGCCATAAAAACTTTTCTAATAAACATATCTACTTGACCAAGGTGGCATGGGAAAGCGGAAAGATGGTTGTTTCTAAAACAAAAATAAAAATTCACATAATTCATACACTTAAAAAATAACAGGGTTTTGAAAATACGTGTATTTTATTGATTTCTTGTGATTTTCAATTGACACCAGGATCTGCACTGTTAAATTTAAAAGTCTAATCGTTCTCAGATATCAAAGTGCATATATTGTAAGATAATTAAAAATTAAAATCGACTCGTTTGGTCAACTCCTAATGAAAAAAATCTTTGCTTGAAATTTTGAAATTTTAGCATATTTAGCATATTTGCATATTTCAGGCTACAATTTGGACGTGTTTGATAAAAGACAAAAATTTGAAATTGGCAGGATACTTAGTTCTTACCTTTAACTTTAAAAAACTTCAAGGTTAGTTTTGTTTTTTCCTCTTATCGCACATTTACAGGCGTTTAAAGAGAAGCAAACATTATACTCTAAAAATAAGAATATTCATATTATTTTAAAGACATCCTCTAATAATTTGCTAATTTGTTTCGATTCCAGCCTTAACAAACATAAAAGGATTTATGTATATTTAAACATGCTCTTCTAGTTAATTGCTTTGTTGCGTCATTCAATGTCAGTCAATAATTTTTGTTATGAGAAGCGTTAGTATTTTGGTGATATAATTCGCATTTAAAAAACAAATAAAGTGGGTGTCTTTAGAGAATATTGTAGTAATATTCAGTGAAAAAAATAATGGAATGCTCAATTGGCTTATTGTTACGAGAAAATTGTCATAAACTGGCGCGTTCACGATGATCGAAATTAATCAGTGAAGATAAAATAAGTGAAAGTGACAAATTTTTATTGAATAAGCGATTAAATGTCGTATCTATTGTTAATATTTGTACATACCATTATCAAAAATATATTACGTATTTTTTCCATGTATTTGGAAGTAAGTGTTGTGATCCATTAAACGTTCACAAGAATAGAAGATTCTTGTATGAGCTTAGAATGAAGGCAATTCTTTCCCGAAACGAGCGTACCGAGTGGAGGGAATCATCCGAGTGAAGAATTGCCATTATCCTAAGCGAATACAAGATGCTATTTTATGCACGACTGTAAAATATTTCGTTTAATTTCCAGATTTAATGCAAAAATTTGTATCGCCATATTGAAATAAATACATCAAAGATATAGCGAAAAACGAAACAAGTTTGTTGTTTAATTTGTAAAAGGGGAATATTTAATAAACTATAGAACGGTTAAAGAATTTTAATCAAATTCACTAGTTGTAAAATTCACTGTAAGGAAAGGTATACTGCAACGAACTGCAGATCATCATATACTAACACCTAGAGCGATGTTTGATTTTTGTGTTAATCAAATGCCTGGTATAGAATTTTTTTTATATCCAATTCTGATGTTGATGCTACCGAAACATTTTTGTCAAGGAGATTGATGGATATTAATACAATTAAAAATACGAGGACCTATCACAGTTTTGCTCCGCTTTCCCACAGTCAATTAAGAGTAGGAAAGTTTTCAGCTTCTGATTACTTTGAAACTGAATATTGTAAGACCAAATGTTAAATTTAAAAAATACAATAACACTTAATACCATGGTTCCTAATATCATTTATTTATCCACTTATCTCAACATGAAAAAATTTTATCGACCAGAATTAAATAAACTCTTTAAATTTGAAACCATTTTTCTTTATTTTTATTAAAAACTATAGTGTTGAGGACAAAACAAAAGTTTTAGTGAAGACTAATTATAGCAGTGAAATTATTTTTTTAGTTATAAAGATCTTCGTGGTTACATTATTAATACTTATTTTTAAATAATAAATTTGTCGGTGGATAAGTACTCAGGTCAGTATAAAAATATACTAAAAAATAAAATTAAAAAACAAACAAATTGCTATGATCCCGACTGGAAATTAGTTCAGGGAACCCGGATTATGAACAGATCTGGATCAGATTTTCCGTAATACGGCCATCTGATCAGTTTCTGATCAGCGTACAGTACCGTTTCCCTTGATCCGATTATCTGATCAGTTCCTGATCAGCGTACAGTACCGTTTCCCTTGATCCGGCTATCTGATCAGTTACTGATCAGCGTGCATTACTTTATCCGTTGATCCGACTATCTGATCAGTTACTGATCAGCGTGCAGTACTTTATCCGTTGATCCAGTCATACGATCAGTTTCTGTTCGAAAAAACTCATCTTATCCGTTGTCCTGAACTGGATAATAATACAACATTTAGTTTTTTACCTGATCCATTCTGTATATAATATATTGCTCATTAAACAATAAATTCGTTATTAATGGTATAACTGAATTATTATTTTGATTATATTATCGACGTCATAATAGTACATTTACCCGAGCAGAAATTAGTTAGGAAAAACCTGAATACAGTCAGGTCGTGATCAGGGCCTGGTCAGTCCTACAAGGGCAATCTCTATTAGAGCAAGCTGATGTGGGCCTGTTTAGGGCCTGATTTAGAATACCCTTTTAGGGTTAACCTGATTTGAATACATCCGGCCCGGATCAGATTTCTCGTATTTGACCCCTAGCTGAAATTTCAATTGGTTAAAATTCACTAGAGTATTATCCATTTTAGAAATATGTAGTTAAAATCGTTTCATGTATATTTTAGTTATAGCTTCTCGGCTGAAAGACTATAATAATAGTCATTAAGGTGGTATGTATGTTTTAATTTTTCCATTGTAATTTTTTTATTTTAATTTGATTAATTTATGTATATAATATATAAATATATATAGCAGGGTCTAGTCCGGATATCCCAATCAGGGCCTGATCCGGTAATCCCAATCAGGACCTGATAGGGCAAAAGCGTTACACTCATGATCAGGGCCCAATCAGGCTGTCCTACCAATGCCTGATTCGGGTTAGGGCAAACCTGATCAGGGCCTTACTTGAGCCCTAACAAATTTCTGCTCGGGTACTTAACTTAAAATTTTTTTGTGCAAAAAATTTTCTCTTCACGAATTTTTAATAACTTTTTAAAAAGTTAATTATAATATACTTAACTGTAATAATTAACTGTAGACTGAATCTATTTAATTGTTTAATATTTTGTACTTATAAGTACAAATTTATTGTAGAATCGAAAACAGCATTGTCAAACTTACAGTTGTGAGGGATCTTGCTTATTAACCTTAAAGCATATAATTTAAATTTTTATCTTGCATCTCCTCTATGCTCTCGAATTTCATATGTTTTTTGTTAGCAGTAATTGGTGAAATACTTATTATGTTGCTCAAAAATTATTCTATTTGAAATATGACAAGTGATCTAAAGCAGGTATGGGTGAAGTTAGTTTTCGAATCCAAACATGGATCCATACCTTCATAAGAGCCTATGTGACAAAGAGTTTTATGATACCAGTGGAAAAATCATCAATAATGCCAAAACTTGGACTATATAAAATAAAGATAAGAAATAATTAACAAACTTACTGCACTCAGAAAAAAAACGATGCGTTTGTTACTTATGCGCTATAGTAACTCCAAAATTGTTAACATAACGTACGTTTTTCTAAAATTTACTAGTGCAAAGTATTGATAATTTAAGTAATATTATCCTGTGCCACGTTAATAAAGGAAAATTGGAATTGTAAAATTTTTGAAAATAAATTTACTACTGAAACAGTAAATTTTGAAAGATGAAAACAAAGTTACCTAATGGTCGTTACATTTACTTAACAATTTTGTAAAACATAACCGTCGAAAAATGCTTAATTTACATGGCAAATAGTGCTAAACATACTTATACACACGCGTATATATAATCCACTATTTACCCAAAGAGATTAACTTAAGTATGCTGGAAATTGCTTATATGATACGTACTTTTTACTAAGGCATCTTTAAATTTACGTTTTCATAGTTTGAAAATTACGTATGACTTCGAGTATTAAAGTCATATAAAACGTAAATTTTACTTAAAATAATAGTAAAATTTACATATGTATAGCTGTCAATTTATGCAGCACATGTTCTTACGTTTTGGCGTGGCGTTTTGTTTGTTTACTAATTTTGAGAGATATATGTATTTCTTTTTTTTTTATTGTATTTTATGTTTTGCTCTATAGCTAAAAATCTAGATTCAAAAAAATCTAGTGAAAACTCACTTTTTTTGACCAAATAAAACACGTATTGTCAAATAATAAATTGATCTGAGAGCAAAAAATGTCAGAACAATGTTTTGGCAAAAAGAATTTGACATATATATAATTGTTATTTCTGTGTTACCTTAGTTACATTATTATTATTGTCGGAATAAATTGGAAATGTTTAGGTCTATATAATTTTAAAATAACTACAGTATTGATAAATTGAAATGCTGTGAAATTGAATTTTTATGAATAAAAAGGAATCATTTTTATTTTTATTTTGGATTTTTGAGATCAATTAAACTCAAGTAAGTAAAGAAGTAATTGGAATATTTTCAATTCAAAGGTATGGTTTGAAGTTTCTCAGAAAAAAACTACAATTCACATTTTACGTGTTTCGGATCGGAATCATTTTTATGTTATTTTAAAAAAATAATAAAAATGTAATAAAAATAAATAGTGGTCAGTCTGTGAATCGAACCCTCGAACGTCCTAAACTTAAGCATCAACATATTATTCATAAATAAATTGATGTAAATAATTATTTAGATAGACGAATGGTTAATGCTGCTGCCTTGTACACAGAGGTCTGGGGATATCGAATCCGGGTTAAGTCCAAAATAAATATTAATAATAAATAGCATTTTATCTTTACAGGGCCCTTGTTGGCCCCGCTGTTAATCATTGCCGTGTATAAAATTCTCTCACCCTGAATTGATAAAAAAACGATTAATAATTGCAAAAAAAACTGGGTAAAAACCACGTAAGTCGATAGCGATAGCAGTCCTGCATCCCTGCGTAGGACGAGAGGAACCGCAGGTACGAACCCATGACACTCGTCCTCTTTTCGAGGATTCGTATTATATATGAATTATATACGTATTATACTATTATATATGAATTAACTTATAATTAAGAATGATGGAGAATATGACTATGTACCATAAAGATATTAAAACATGACAAATTAATACATGTAAAATGTTAATAAGATTATTTTTAAGTGTAATTCTCAATAATAAGCAATAAAAAATATGATTACTACGATGTTTTTGATTTAACTTTATACCACTAACACTATTTCTTGCTAAAACCACATAAGTAAAGAACTGTTTTTCAGGTTTTTTTCATTATTTCTATTAATAAATTGTATAGGTTATTCGCTATTTTAATTTTTCACCACTCAAATACTAAATTAAACATAAAAAAGTCCTTTAAAACTCATTTGTTTGTGTATGAAACAGTTTTTATTGATTTCTGAAAAATTCTAATTGAGTGACTTATGAGGTTTTTGAAATGACCGATTCAAGTGTACTTGAAATTATAAACAAAATTAAGGAAAAATGGTAATATTTTTTTCATTTATTTAATGTCAAATTAATATTTAAGAACAAAATTAATTCTAAACCTTTGAACGGATCTGGTATGGATCTCTTGACCAGACCGGACATGAAACTGTTGAATGGATCCGGCATGGATCTTTAAGATAGATCCGGAATAGATCTTTGAAATGGATCCGGAATTGATCTTTGAAATGGATCCGGAATGGATCTTTGAAATGTATCCGGCATGGATCATTTAAACGGATCTTGTACGGATCATATATGGCGTGACGATTGTTCATCATGTCCGGATCAGGAGGCCTGATTCATCCCTGATCAGTTTTCAGGCAATCCTGATCCGGATCGGACCCTATACTGATCTAATTTCTAGTCGGGATGTTTGCTTCTCTTTAAACGCCTGTAAACGTGCGATAAGAGGAAAACACAAAACTAACCTTGAAGTTTTTTAAAGTTAAAGGTAAGAACTAAGTATCCTGCTAATTTCAAATTTTTGTCTTTTATCAAACACGTCCAAATTGTAGCCTGAAATATGCAAATATGCTAAATATGCTAAAATTTCAAAATTTCAAGCAAAGATTTTTTTCATAACAGTGCAGATCCTGGTGTCAATTGAAAATCACAAGAAATCAATAAAATACACGGATTTTCAAAACCCTGTTTTTTTTTCAGGTATATGAATTATGTGAATTTTTATTTTTGTTTTAGAAACAACCATCTTTCCGCTTTCCAATGCCACCTTGGTCGAGTTGACATCTTTATTAGAAAAGTTTTTACGGCTAAAACCGCAAAACACCAAAATAAGACTTTTTCATTGCTTTATTTTGTGTGGACCGGAAGTGGCGTGTGCGAAAATTTTCTCCCTATGGATTTTGGTTTTTGAAACCCTAAAGAACATTTCCACAAAGTTTAAGCAAAATCTAAAATAGTGTAGCAACGTTTTTTGTTTTTTTTCGATGATTTTATAAGGAATGACTCAGTAATAAAATATCATGTCAGTTTGTATGTATTAATTTTATTTTTTTCTAAAAAAATTGGGTAAAAAATAAATAAAAACCTTTCTTTTGACACACTTGACAACATTTTTTTGACAAACTTATAATGCCATAATTCTCAATAATAATAATAAAATTTCATTTCAAACAAACAATTTCCAAAAAATTGGGTAAAAAAATAAATAAAAATTTTTTGACACACTCTTAGAGTATATATAAATATAGAGAGAACATAACTTTAAAATTGTATGAAGAGAGACATAAGAAATCGTGTTTGCTAAAATGTCATATTCAATTTCTCATTTCGCCATTTGCATTTCTGTTTATTTACAACAACCAACTATTGTATTAAATTATAAATTAAAAACAATTAAATAATTTAAAACGAAACAAAAAGTACAATCTATTATTTTTAGTTGTGCTAATTTTTATAAAATGAATGAAAATAATTACGAGGGTATTTTACATTTATTGTGTTATTTCCAGTGATTTTATAATAGTGAACATTTTATTATTTTATAATGCAAATGTGCAAATATTTAAGTTATGTATACATCCTGAAAGTATATTATGAAAACTAGCTGGCGACCAACTTTTCATTATTGTGTAGTTTATTTTTAATAGATAAAAGATTAAAATTTATATATTTGGTTAGAATCAAATCCTAATCTGTCATTTTTCTTATTTCTTTTTATATAGTAGCAGTGAGGGAGAAACTATTATATTTTTGTGGTAGGTTTTTTTCTTATAGATTTAAAAGAAACTCGCAATAATTGTACAATTTTGAATCAAATGAAAAATTTATGCACGTCTTTGGGAAGACAAACCGGTTTCTCTCTCAGAGAAATAAAGGAAAACAAACAAACAAAAAAACGATTTGACAGAAGATCAATCACCATTAATATTAGTTATGGTGGTCGGTTGGACACACTTGACAACATTTTTTTGACAAACTTATAATGTCATAATTCTCAATAATAATAATAAAACTTCATTTCAAACAAACAATTAATTTAATTTTTTTTTCCAAAAAATTAGGTAAAAAAATAAATAAAAATCTTTCTTTTGACACACTTGACAACATTTTTTTGACAAACTTATAATGCAATAATCTAGTTTTTGATCTCACATACCAATCCCGACCATCAAGATTTCTCCAAATTTAATGTTCCTACTCGTAATCACTAAAAATGAACGTTTTTTAAGCCAAAAATATGATAATTTGCTATTTTTGACACACATAATGATTTTTTTGACACACTTCCGGTACAGTTATCGAACACAGCGTCCTTTCGGACCTGCCCCTAGTGAATACCTATTATTAGAAGAAAAAAAAATTTGAAATCCCTCCAGCCGTTTTCCCTGCAGCGTAGATAATGACGGACGGCCGGCAGACAGACATACATTTTTTTTTTGGTTTTATAAAATCAGTAAGTCCTAAAACGTCGAGAAATACCAAAAAAAGTGGGGGTAAGAATTTCACTTTTGGCTCATGAATGTAATACTTAGGTCTTTCAGACCGAAGTAATTCTACTAATCAAAAGTCAATGTGGAAAAATTTAAAAACATTTGTCCTAAAGAAACCAAAAAATGAAATTTCAGACATTCTTTTTAATAATGAAAAAAAAAAAATAAAAATATTAAAAAAAATATTAAAAAAAACTTGAAATATTTGAAAAAAAAATTTTTTTAAGAAACGCTTTTCTTTACTTCATTGTTATGTTACAAATACAATAAACCGTTTAAATTAATTGTTATTAAAACTATTATTAAACATTTAATTTCAATAATATTGCAATAATTGTTGTAGATTTAGATTTAAATTAAGTTCAATGGAATTGCTATTTTTTGGAAAATCATAACTTGTTATAGAAATTCTTGTTTTATGTTTTTACCGCGAAAATATTTTTGATTACCTTTAAAAACAAAATTAATAAAATCACTTTGTATATAGCATTCAATTAACCAACATTAAAAAAAGGGAGTTAAAATTAAATAAATAAAATTAAATCAATAGTGTTTTTTTTTACTCAAGTGCATAAAGGAATTAATATATTTGGCTATTAAATATTGTATCCAAGTTTAATAAACATTAGAACGCAAAAATTTTTCACAGTCCACTATCATCTACTGAATTCCAAAGCCGGATAAAAGACACCAAGTACCAGCATTTTACCAAATTATTTGGAAACGTGTGTGAACATACGACAAGGTCGCAGAAAAGCGATAAATCAGATATCACTAGACAGATGAGTATAAAGTTTTTTTTGATATTTCTAAATAAATGAATACTGTATATAAATAAATTAAAAACCAAAGAAAAGATTATTATTGTTCTTGTTATTGTTGGATTTTATTAATCGAAAAACCGTATTAAGTGTTATAATTAATTTGTTATTTGTTTTTACAATTACCAGTAAACGTTATCGTGCTTGTTAATAATATTAATTAGTGTTTAAAAATTAAAATTACAAGTGAAATTAAGTGGAAATAACTGTATCGAAGAATGGAAGCTTTATTAAAACGCAGAAGTGTATTGAAGGGTCTGCTAACACGAATCGATACATATTCAACTACACTTTCTGATAAAACTTGTGATGAAGAAGTAAAGGAGCGTGTACGACGTGCGAAAGAATTACTTCAACAATTTTCGGACGTTGAAGGTCAGATATTCGATGAAAATCCTGCAGAAAAATCTGAAGCTGAGGAATTTGAAGAGCAATACTACCGCATAGTAGCCAAGCTCAATAAATGGGTACGCATAAATACATTGTCGACTTCAAGCCAGTTCAATGAAAGTATAAGTAATACATCACAAGTAGTCAACAGTGGCTTCAAACTCCCTCGTGAGAACATTCCAAGTTTTTCAGGAGATTACAGGGAGTGGCAAAGTTTTTTTGATATGTTCAATAACATGGTGCACGAAAATCAGGTACTCTCAGCAGCACAAAAGTTTCAGTACTTGAAAGGCTTGATGAAAGGAGAAGCCAGTAACTTGCTAAAACACGTAGCTGTGACGGAAGCCAATTACATAGAGGCTTTTCAAAAACTTTGCAAGACATATGATAGAAAAAGTTTGACTGCAAATTCATTCATTAAGCTCTTTATGGAACAACCTTCAATTCGATTCGCAAATTCATCATCAATAAGAAAACTAATTGATACTTCTGATGAAACCACTCGAGGATTGAAAGCATTAGGAGAACGAGCTGATTCAAAAGATCCATGGCTATTGTATATTTTGTTTAATAAACTGGATGATGAATCAAAACAATTATGGATGACGCGAACCATTAATGATGATTTTCCATTATTACAAACATTTTATGAATTTTTGGCCAGCAGGGCAGATGAACTGGAAGGAATCAACTATAGTCATAGAAGTCAATCACTCAGAACCACTGCTGCTGTTAAGGGATTTTATGTAAAACCAGAAGTCACATGCCCAGTTTGTCAAACCAATGAACACCAACTCTTTGAATGTACTAAATTTGCATCAATGGATGTTTTAGCGCACATTGATTTAATCACAATAGATCAACGTTGTTTTAACTGCCTAAACAACAATCATGGGGTTATGCATTGTCGTTCCAACAAAAGATACCGAATTTGTTTTAAGAAACATCATTCACTCATACATACAACAGTTACAAAGAATTAAAAATTACTACTATCGCAATCATCTGATACAAATAGTTATCATCAACAGGAAATAGAAACATCATCAGTGCAAGCTGAACTACAATCAACAAATGCAAACCCAACAGTTTCCTTATCAACAGATAACAGCACCCTCAGTTCAAATGTGCATGTGCATCAAACCCATAATTTATTTCACCAAGCATTACTACCAACCGCTTTAGTAAACATAAAGAACCAAATTGGTGAATGGATGTTATGCCGCGCTTTACTCGACTCTGGATCGCAAGAGCTTCGTTTGTTAGTCAAGACCTTGTGCAGCGATTACAACTAAAAAAAACAAACGCAAGAATAAACATTAGCGGAATTGGTCAATCAACCGCAGGAACAACAAGGGGTAAAGTAAACATTAACATAGCACCACGTATCAAAGACGATAATTGGAATATAGAATGCCTAGTTATCCCAAAGGTCACCTCATGCCACCCAAATACCATAATCAAGAAACCGATTTTATTAAATATCCAGGATCTACCATTGGCCGATCCAACTTTTAACCAACCTAACCAATTTAGACATGACCTAACTTATGAAGTTGTTATTTTCATCGCTCCCACCGACTAATTATGTTCCTTTTGACTCGAAAATGAAGTATATGCAGTTTTACTGAAATCGGAAAATAATTACCCACCGCGCAGTGGCGTCGAAGATAAGAAAATTAGCAGAATAATAGGATTTTTTATGTTTATCAGATAAAATCATCTTAAAACATAATATATCTCATAATTTCGATTTTTTTATTAAAAGTTAATTACTTTACGATTCCAACGAGCCTACGTATGTAGAAATCGATCTTAGGAAAGCGTTTTTATCGAATTTCTTCTTCTTAAATCCAAAAGAAAAAGTTCTGCGAAAATTCAGAAAAAATAAATTTTTATGTTAGATTTAGACTTTGTTTGAGTAACACAAATTTTTATTTTTGGATGCATTGCTAGCAGAATTAACTGGACATGGTAAAGTGGATCGTTTGCCAACCATAGTAACATTTGGTAATATTGAGAAGTTATTAACGGTTCCATAATGCAAAGAAGGGAGAGGCTTATCGATTGCGAATGCGATATATGAATGCCTTGAAGAATGGGATCTTACTGATAAAGTCGAAGCCATGTGTTACGACACGACATCAAGTAACGCTGGACCAGAAAAAGGTGGAAAAAAAGATTGGCCACAACTTTATTCGATTCCCATGTCGTCATCACATACAGGAGATTAAACTACGGACTGTTTATGATCTCAAATTTGGAAAGACCACAGCACCCGATGTTTATCTGTTCAACAAATTTCAGAAGGCATGGGACGATGGTAAAATTAATCCAACAATGTTCAAAAGTGGAATATCGGACAAAAATCTGGGAAACAAAATTCCAAAACACTCGTGAGAGGCTCTAGTAATTTTTTGTCATGAAGAGTTGGAAAAATCACACCCACGCAGCGAATATAAAGAATTTTTGGAAGTTATATTGATTTTTCTTGGCGAAACCATTGAGAATTACAAATTCAAACGCCCAGGTCCGACAAGTCACGCCGTTTGCATTTTTTCGAGACGTTTGCATTTTTCTGATTATCTTGTATGTAAAAATTTGGTTCAAATGCATAGATGGAACAGCAGCCGCAAATCAGGATTTGGATTTCATCAAAATTGACCAAAGAGTTTCAGAAGAAATGTTGAGCAAAATTTGTTATCATCTTCACTATTTAACGGAAGCAAATATTGGCTTGGCTTTTTTCGACCCAGAGATTTCGTTTGATGAAAAACGAAAAATGGTTCAAAACCTTGAGGTCCCAGCACGAGACATCCACATCGCACCACAAACTCGCAAACAAAATTTTGACGCAGTCAAACATATGCAACTTTATGTTAATAAGAACATTAGTGATTTTGTCACAGAAAAAACCCAGAGTTTTTTTAATCGATTTAGAATTTATATTGATTTGTTGCTACATGACCAATCGGAATGAGGATTTCGTCAAAGCCACGTTGTTTTGCCAAAGTTTGCATGTTGTTAATGATACCGCCGAACTCGGTGTTAAGTTGATGACATGGAATACAACAGCATTCTAACTAAAGACGAGGAAGTTACACAATACACAATTCAGGTGGTTGAAAACTACAGATGCAAATACCCATCATACAATAAATCTAATTGAATTTATTGATTTCTTTTGGAAAAATGTTGCTTTTGAATGAAAAATTATTACAAATTTAACCATGAAAATTAATTTTTTTCTTTGAAAAAAGATTAATATGAATTAGTTAATTTTCGTATATGTAAGAAGAAAATTAAGATAAATCGCTTTTCTAAGATCGATTTCTACATACTTAGGCTCGTTAGAATCGTAAAGTAATTAACTTTTAATAAAAAAAATCAAAATTATGAGATATATTATGTTTTAAGATGATTATATCTGATAAAAATAAAAAATCCTATTATTCTGCTAATTTTCTTATCTTCGACGCCACTGCGCGGTGGGTAATAATTTTCCGATTTCAATAAAACTGGATATAGTTCATATTCGATTCAAATGGTACATAATTAGCCGGTGGGAGCGAAGAAAAAGATGGTTTGAAAATTATTCATACATATTTGGTCATGCCTACTAACCATATCGATATGCTTTTAGGGGTCGGTCAATTTTTCAGTTTATTGAGACCTGGTTTTATTAAGTTAGATAATGATGGGTTAATAGTTAAAAATACAGTATTCGGATGGGTTATTGCCGGTCCAACTTACTCAAATGATCAATGTCTATCAAATATAATCACTAACCATTATGAACTAAATATTGACCAGCTACTACAAAGGTTCTGAGAATTGGAAGAAGTTACATTACATTATCAAATAAATCAATTAATCTTTCAGAAGAAGAAAAGTGTTGTGAAGACCACTTTGAAGGGAGCACAAATTGATTGCCAAACGGAAAGTTTGTAGTCAAACTACCCTTTAATCCAACAACTAAGGTAAATTTTGGAGATACAAAGCATGGAGCATTACGTAGGTTAGAAACAATGGAAAGACGGTTTTCTAAAGATGCAAGTTTCAAGGCATCCTACCACGATTTTATGAAAGAATATCTGGTTCTTAATCATATGGAAGAGGTACCAATCGAAGAAATAAATCAACAGGATGGAGTATATTATTTGCCGCATCACGGGGTGGTTAAGGAATCGAGTTCTACAACAAAACTACGTGTTGTCTACGATGCATCGTTTAAATCATCCAATGGACATTCGCTTAATGATCTACTGATGGTCGGACCTACAGTTTACAAGCCGCTTCAACCTCAATTTTAATTCGATTCCGTTTATATAGCATCGTATTTACAGCTGATGTTGAGAAAATGTTCCGACAGATAGTCCTTCACCCTGACGATAGAAATTACCAAAGAATTCTATGGCGTTTTGACAGTTCAAAACCACCAACTCATTATCGCCTCACCACAGTCACTTACGGAACAGCGTCAGTACCATACCTTGCAACAAAATCTTTACAAACAATTGGAAAAAACTTGATGGAAGATGAACCAATGATTGCTCAAAAGATAATGCATGACTTTTATGTTGACGACTTTATGTCTGGATGTCATAGTCCAAAGGAAGCGATTAAAATACAACAATATGTTACAGAAGTGATTAAATCGTATGGGTTTAATTTGCGAAAATGGTCCCAACTATAGTCCATTACTGGAAAGGATCGATCCAGAAAGTAAACAAAACATTCCGTTGGATATAAAGGATGAGCAATCTTATCCTAAACTACTTGGCATACAATGGAATCCCAGTAAAGATGAATTTAAAATCAAGGTATCACTTAAGGATAATTCAACTGGATCAAGGCGTGAAGTTCTTTCCCAATCAGGTCGTATTTTTGATCCAATGGGATGGCTGGCGCCACCTATCGTAAACATAAAGATTTTGTTCCAAAGCTTATGGTTGTTGAAGTTGGATTGGGATGATAAACTTCCCTCAATTCAAGCAGATGTATAGAAAAATATAAGAGAAGAACTGCCAGAGCAGGAAAAAATAAGTATTTCGAGATGGTTTAGTACAAGTAGTGAATCGTTTGAGCTCCATGGATTCAGCGATGCTTCTGAGAAGGCGTATGCAGCAGTTGTGTACTGTAGATGTGTTGATAAATACGGTGTTGTTAAGGTTAATCTTATAAGTTCTAAAACGAAGGTTGCTCCAATCAATCAAGTATGCATTCCAAGACTGAAACTATGTGCTGCAGCATTATTGGCTAAACTAATAGTCTCTGTCAAGGATGCTTTGAGAGTTTCAGATGCAAAAACCATACTATGGACCGACCAAACCATTGTATTGGCATGGCTTTCATCACCACCACGGCGATGGAAAACGTTTATCGCTAATCGTACCGCTAATATTCTATCAAAGACCTCAAGAAGTTGTTGGAATCATGTCGAGTCACAAAGTAATCCAGCAGATTGTGCCTCAAGGGGGATCATCCCTTCGAAGTTGATTGAATTTGATTTATGGTGGCATGGTCCAGATTGGCTAACCAAACCACAAGAAGAATGGCCAAGTCAAAACATGCCAGTTGATGAAAGGGCAGTTGACAGAGAAGCAAGAAAAATTGAATCATCAATAGTAGCGGCTGTATCAAACTCAAATTTTCATATATTAAGTCGGTTAATAAATCGAATTTTGTCGTTTCAAAAAATCATTAGAGTCCTTGCATGGATTTATAGATGCTGTGATAAAATTAAAAAAATTAATAAATCAAGAGATTCAGAACTGACTGTCGATGAAATAATGAGAAGTCAAAATAAAATTATTACATGGGTACAAAATGAGTTTTTTCCCAGCGAAATAAGGTCGATTACTTCAAAACGAGAACAATGTAAAGGCAGTAAGATACAAAACTTAAACCCATTTATAGATGAAAACCAAATATTGAGAGTTGGCGGTCGCAACGAAAATTCAGTGGCAACGTATGATACCAAACATCCAGTGATACTACCAAATTGTGAGTTGACCAAGCTATTAATAAGACATCTTCATTATCGACACCAGCATGCAGGAGCTACATTACTCATAAGTATAATAAGACAACGATATCACGTATTAAATTGCCGTAGAATAGCAAAGGGTGTTATAAAACAATGCAACAGATGCCAACGATATGACCTTAAACAAAATTTTCAAATAATGGGTAATTTACCAGAAAGCCGTGTCTGTTACGAGAGACCATTCCTTAACCCATTTCGATCCTTTGTTCGTTTCATCGAACAGTAAAATTCCTTTTTTTCTAAAAATTGTTTACCTATGATAGTAATAGTTATGCATGCGTTATGTAATAGTTATGTTCCTTGATGTGTTGTGTATTTGACTAAGAAATTGGATGGTGACCCAAGCCCCCCCTTCCCACCACACCTCCTCTTCCAAAAATCCTCATTTTTAGACATATTTTTGAATAATTCTAAACGAACAAAAATCGAAAAACTAATGATGACGAATTTGTGCCAATAGATGAGATTACTCATAGGAATAGTTTTCATATTTATTGGAAACATTGGAGTGCTTCCAAGTGTACGTTAATTTAAGTGTTCGTTTCATCGAACACTGGCACGAACCCTATATTTTGTACTGAAATTGGATTTCATAATTTTTCTGACATTTTGGTTATTTGTTGGCACTATTTTGAAAAGAACAGACGTATTTTATTTCGTGTGATATTATTTTGTTAAAACCGAATACTTTACCGAAGGTTTTAAGGACAGTTTTTATGTATTACATTTCTTATAACGTTCATGCTTTACATCGAATGTTTATTATTTGTATATATAATATGAGTTATAATGCCACGTCAAAAGCTATTGACAATGAGTGAAGTGAGGACAATTATTGGAGCGACGGAGATGAAAAAGTTGATAATATTTCTTTAACTAACAATCTTCCGCCTGATCCTGTTGATGGATCAAGCGATGAAGAAGATATTAATGATAATTTTATATTATTGAATCCTGATGTTAACAGTGATTTTCGGCGATCAAGATATCTTCAAGAAATATTGTTGAAGATACTGAAGAAAATGAGTTCATCGTTGAAGAACCCCAACCTGGACCATCTAATCATTAAGGACAACGACAAAAGAAAGTGACATATGATTATTAATTACACTAGTTTACAAGAAAAATCTCCCGAAATAAAACCTAACTTTTCTTATAGATTTGGACCTCCTGAACACGAATATCATATTAATTTTTTTTGGTTAGCTCTTGTTTTTGAGATATTCACGAAAAACCAATTTTTTTTGGTGATCAAAAATGTTGTTTCGGTTTTTGGGTCTCATATTTTACAAAACAAACAAATTAAAAATATTAGTGAAACATGTGCATAGTAAATATATCAAGAAACATTTTGAGCTATATTTTGTGAAAATCCATTAAGGATTCTGGAAGTTACAGTCGAAAAAAGTTGTAAAAATACGAAAAATTCACGTTTTTTTTAAATTTTTCCATTTTCAACGCCATAAATTTTGAACAAATTCAGACACTAATTTTTTTTAATTTCTTGGAACCTATAGTAACTTCAATTTTCTTTCTTTTAAGCTAAAAGACACGAATATTGGTGCAGTTTACATCAAGTTATTCATGTTTTCCAAAAGAAAGTCAAAACTCAAAATTTGGAAAAAATAATTTTTTACTTAATATATTGTGCCATATTATTTTTGTTTTTTTCAGGTTATCCAGACTCGGTTTTTATTTTACAGAAAATTTTTATACTACGGTATTTTGGATTTGGATTTGAAAAATTAATAAAAGTGTACATTTATTCATTTGTTAACAAATTTTTAATCGTTAATGTAACAAAAACCTTGACTCGAAAATATCAGATTGAATGATTCTCGTACATATTGTTTTTAAAATTGAAATAAAATGAATTGTTAAATTATTTTTATGAAGAAATGGAACTAAAGGATTATTTGATTGAATCTGAGGACAAAATAGTTGCATCTCATAAGTAAACAATATAAAAACAGATAATTTTTAATCCCTACTGGATTAAAAATTATCTGTTTTTATATTCATCTTTAAGTGTTTCAGAAACTAAATTTTTAGTTTTAGTAACTTCATTAACATATTTCTTAAAACCAGGTGAGAGTAATGAGGCTTGTTCAACCATTTTGAACAAAGTTTCGTGAGGAATATTTTAATATTTTTAATACATAATATTTTTAATATATAATATTTTTCATTGGCTTTTCAATTAGAAGCATTTAAAGCAAGCAAATAAATTATAAGCGAATCAGATCATACAAATTCAACCACAGATCAATTCGTTGCTTTAACTCCAGCGTTAAATGCATTACTAATTTTACGTAAGCCGCAGCTGCCCAGATTCAGAATTTCTTTATTACTCGAATCATGTGTTAAGTCCACCTTTAGATGTCGAATAGATTTTAAGTTAACATTAGATCCCTTCATCGAAACTTGAATCGAAGTATTGGTACATGGGATGCATAATATGAAAGTTTCTTACAAATTTGTGGCAGTAGTATGTCCCAAATAGATTGATATTAAACATCTAATCGTCCGTTATTTGTTTTTATCTCCATTCTGTATACTATCATTCTTACAATATCAATTTGCTGCTTTAGACTCTCATGCAAATAAGTTACAACAAAATATGTTTTTTGAATTGAATCGATTCAGTTCGATATAATTATTAACTCTATAAACCTTGGAATTTAGTTAGTTTTAATTTTCGTTCAATTTCACTGACAGAAAACATTGTCTTCATCATAGAAACCTTAATTACAAAGATCAAATACCACAATGTAACACCGTCTTTTAAAAAAAAATTTCATCGTGTTGGACAAAGCGAGGCACTTGTGAATAAATAGGTCACGACAAGTGGCATACAATTATAAACTTTTTATTTATAAACTGTTCCTAATAGGAACGATATTCTTTTTAGTATTTTTCTGGTGAAATTTTGTTAATTATGAATAATTTATTTAAATCTAGCATAAGTTGATCATTATATAACACGTAGGCTCTCTATCGTCATGGACTTCACACAGTTCAGAGTTTACTAGCTTTCAGTTTCACACATGCATATTATACGAAGTGAAAGTAATAACTGCAAGTCTGGTTTACCATCATCATCATGAACCGTACTCCAATAGGAAGCATATGGAAATATATTACGGAAGCTTTTTAAAATACATTTCTTTGCACAGTTTGTTCTCATTTACACATTTAGTGGTTGCATTCGGCACATTTAGTGGTTACCGAATTACAATTACATATTATTGTATTTGCAATAGTATTGCAAACCTCATGGATAATTAATTAAATTTAATTAATTAATTAATTAATTAAATAATTAGAAAAATACTAAGATCCATTTTATGTTTCCCAAACCTTCGCCGTAAATCAAACGCAGGTGTTTTGTGTTAAAAGGAAAGCGTGTTAACACTTGAACCACTTCTGTTATTTGGATTTAATAATTGTTCATATTATATAATCATCTATAATATAATAGCCGTGAGTCTATCCTTCTATACGGTCGTAACGCTGATGACGTAGTACATTTTTTATTGTTTTTTTTTTCATTTCTTTTAAATAACATTAAAATTATTGTTTTTTTATTCATAAATATATAATAATCATAAAAATTTTGTTTTACGAATTTTAAATTGACCAAATGTAGTTTTTTAAAGTTATTGCTACTGTCTTTTCCTCTTTCGTGCAAATTATTATCATTTCGATATTAAGAAAATTAATTATTTTTGACAGGCAGTGCTAAAAAGCATATAATAGTGGTTTATCGGTCATTATTTTTTATAGTTTTATTCCTGTGAAATAAAATAAAGAAAAACTAAAACTACTATTTGAGTATTTCTCTTGCAATATGCGATAACAGCTTCATCATCAAAGATCGTGTGACGTCATTACGAAGATTTTTTTTTTAGTTATTTGTAGTTTTTGTTATTGTTTTAATAAAATTTAGAGGGGGGATTTTTTAAAAAGTTATTTATAGTTTTTGTTGTTGTTTTAATTAAACGTTTTTTTTTTCAATTCAATTAGTCACAATATATGTAATATGTTTTAACTTTGCTTTTGAACCTATATAGGTAAAAACATGCTATATATTATGCTTGATTTATACTAATTAATATACTTCACAAACAAACTTAAATCGTTTAAAGCAAAAACATGAGAAATTTCAGAGAGAATTTTTTAAATGATTATAGTTGTGTTTTGTATGTAAGCCAATATAAATGTTTGAAATGCATTTCTTAACTCCCCTTTGTAGCACTATTATAGCAGGAGTCACACCCAGAAAATTGTTCTATAGAACAGCGAACATAGAACAGCATAGAAAAATATAGATTTTTAACAATTTTTAAAAACAATGTAGGTTGCAAACATTTGATATTATTGGGACAAAAAACAGTTTGTGTTATAACATACATTTTCAAACATTTAATAATTTAAACCGATTTAATAAAATGATGTTTAAAAAACTCAGTACAAAATTTCGTTGTCATTGTCGATGTAGAGGGTTGTGAGAAAGGTTCGGGGTTCAACGCGGACCCTAATTTATTTTTTTTGTTTTTGTTTATTTTTTTTATAGAACATAAAAATTATTTCTTTGGGATTTTTGGTATTAAATATCTAGATATTACGATGTATGTATTCATAGGATAAGAGAATATTTTGTCAACACTTAAGTCAACATTCTAATCAACACCTTAAGTCACGAGTGTAAAGTCATTATTGATTGTTGCCAATCAATGCGAAACTTAATATCTGACGCATGGTCGATTCATTACTATATTTTTGGTAAGGAAATATAGACAACTTCAGGGGAATTTTTAATTTGGAAGGGTTTTTGTGAACAATTAAGCTTAAGTACATATTGGAAATCAATTGAATTTTACAATTCGAAATAACTTTTCATTTTCTCTAAAATTCCTTTAGAAAAATTTTTTGTGTTTCGTGCCATAATGACTTTACACTCGTGACATAGGATGTTGATTAGAATGTTGACTTAAGTCAACAAGAATAGAATATTTCGTCAACACTTAAGTGTTGACGAAATATTCTCTCATCCTATGAATTCATGCATCGTAATATTTAGAAATTTAATACAAAAAATCCCAAAGAAATGCAATTTCCAATATGTAATCATAGATGAAAGATTCAACTTAAGTAAATAAGAAAAATGATGAAGTTTCAATTTAGAAATTATCTGAACATGAAAAGTAAAATATGGTACGTCATCGCCGCTGTGGCTAAGTTGTGTAAGATACACGGGATTTGAACATACATCTCTGATGAATGTGAGTTCGAATCCTGGCACGAAACACAAAAAATTTTTCTAAAGGAATTTTAGAGAAAATGAAAATACTTATGTACTTAAGCTTAATTGTTCACAAAAAACCCTTCCAAATAAAAATTATTAATCTTTATTCATAAAAATTCCATTTACGGCATTTACATTTTTCGATAATGTAGTCTTTCAGCCATTTCGTTCAAATTTATTATTTCTATATCATTTCGATATTAATAAGAAAATTAATTATTTATATGACAGATAGTTTGTTTTTCCATCATTATTTTTGCATAGTTTTATTTTCTGTAAATAAACTAAAGAAAAACAAAAGCTGCTATTGTATTATTTTCTTAATACATATTATTATTTCCAACCATTTATGATTGATCGTATAAAAATTTATAGTATGTACACTTCACGATGGTTTTTTTGTCGAATTATAGATAAGCAGCAGGTGCATACAGAATAGATTAGAAGAGGTTGGATTATGATGAATAGTACTTAGTAATTGTATCAAAGCCGGATGAAAAGGCAAAGAGTGTATTGGCGTGCGGGGGAGGGAGAGAGGGGCGCAGCCCACGGGATACCCCTAGTTTAGTATAGTTGTAATTGAAGCCATTTTGAAAACATTTTTTGCTAATCGATTCCACCAGTATACGAAATGAGAAAAGAAGGAATTGGTATAAAAAGATGTTTCCACATATGAGACCTCTAAGGTATGCTTATAAGAATGCCAATATTGGCTTGTGGCTCGTGAAGATCTACGTAATGCAGGTATTTAGTGATTAATTTCTTTAGAGCATAGCGTAGTATAATGTAAACGCTCCTACAACTCTTGTATGATGCAGCGAATCTATACCTGATGTTACTGGATCATCAATCGGGTTCAACACGCCTATGAACTCTGTCGAATTTAGAGGTTTCTGGTATACTGCAACCCATAAAGTGGGGGTAGAATTCATGGATTGGTCGTATAAATTCTTTATACATCGTAGTTATTTCAGATAGAGAGACACAAATTTGACTACAACGTACGAAGCCAAGTCGTTGTGACTCTAATTTCGCCACAGAACAAATATGATCATGTCATTTTCGTTTGTGGTTGAAATTAGTACGAAATAGTTAAGTGCAGGTGAGTTTAATAATGCTAGTCTGGAAAACTGTTCTATACAGAAGCTATAGAGTGAGGTTTTATAGGACAAAACTATAATTAAATGTCATAAGGTTCAGTATACACCATTTCCGAATTAATTCAAGATCTAGATTTAAGTCCAGAATTGATTCAAGATCCAAGGATTGAACCATTTTTCTACGAGCATAATTAGCAGTTAGACTAGATGGCTGTTTCTTCCTTTCTTCTTCATTCTCTTAATACGAATGTTAGATAGAACTTCGGAAGAGCTATATATTGAGTTTGTGGTGCTAGATAACAAACTGTTAAAAAAGATCAGAAAAAGGAGTGGCGAAAGAACCGAACCCTGAGGAATGCTGGCTTGAATTTAGAAATTATCCGAAACAACACTAACTACTAGGAGATCTCTGGGATAAAAAGACTAAAAATAAAATTAATTTGTTGATAAGAGCCGATGCCAAACTCTATCAAACGCCTTGGATAAATCAAGGGAAATGTTATGAGACTCACCAAAGTCATGAATTGCTTTACCCTATTTCTCCGTGAGGACTAAATTAGGTGCAGTGATGAAGATATTATCAATTGTGTCTTTAAGAGAATTAAACGCGTCCAAGGGGTGATTATGGTGGTAAGGAGAACTACGGTGTAAATAACACAAATAGATGTCATGTTTATTTGCGATGACTTTGAGACAGATAAAGCAGAATACAAAAATACTACTTGTTTCATACTGGGTGAGCTTTGTATGTTTAAAATCCTTGTGCATATATGTATACCATTACAACACGGTGTTTAAAAATGCAAGCTCCGGAGAAGCGAGGAAAGCGAGAAACAGCCGAATCTCACCTAGCTCAAGTAAATGAGGTTTGTTTTGGTTGAGATGGTATTGGATGCCAAGAAAGTTTTTTGAGATACCAAGGATGTTAATGATATCGATTATGAAGTTGGAGAACGAAGCTAAATAATGGCTAAATAAACAGATTAATAGGAGAAATAACAAACACCAAAACCAGAAGGAAGAAATAGAGTAACACAACAAAGGCCACAAAGATTCGTTCGTTGAGAAAATAAAAGGTACTTCAAAAAAATTGAGGTTGGGGATGTGTACAATTACTTCTCAACAAGTGTACAAGCATTTCTCGACGTTTTGGATCATAACCAGTCTAACTGGGCAAACAAAAATGTCCGCCTGTATGCCATTCAAATGTTTTAGGGAAAATTGAAAACGACAAAATTAGATATTTCAGTCTTCATCAATCACTATACCAAACCCATCGGCCTTCCCACAGACCAAAGTTTTTGACATATCGGAGTAGGAGGTTTTTAGTCCATATTTTATAAATACTTTGAGATTGTTTATCGAAATTTATGATATGTAATGAAATCTTCGGGTTTGCATAAGATTTATTCGGGTTTATGTTTTGCAGTAGTTGGCAACCCAACCCTATATTCTAATATAGATGTCCCTGAGAAATTACATTTGTTTGCAGGTTAACAGAACAATATTTTAATTTAAATTTTCAGCGTTTTTAGGGTTCCGTTTTTTATACGGAACACTATTGGTGAGAGTAAAACGAGTTTTTCACATTATATCGATTATCTCGTAAACTATAAATGCTATGGACTTGAAATTTGAGGTGCGTATAAAACTAATCTGTCCACATGAAATGACGAATACAAATAAAACTAAAGTGGTTTTCGTTTGGTTTACAGGGGTTCGATGTGAGACCTTTGAGAAAATAGATTTTTTTATACATTCAAGTAGGGTATCATATGAAAGGGCTTCATTTCAGTATTCCTTAAACATTTATCTTGGAATTTTACACCTCACCATTTTTTGTATAATTCTGAATAATGATGTTTTTTTCGTGTTTTCTTAACTCGATTAGCTCCGAACCTAACTGATCGAAAGTTTTCAAATGTATTTGGAATGATAGAAAAATTAGTACAGTTTTAATAAAAAATATATAAAAGTGTCATATTCTCATAATTAGATTTATTAAGGGGGTGGAAATGAGGAGGGGTAAAAACACTATTTAAAATGTGGTCAAGTGGGGTGTCATTTGAAAGAGCACCTAATTTAGAAAGCATTGCAATTTTTTTTAGAATTTTGCAATGTACAGTTTTTGAGTTATTGTCAAAAACATACCGTTCCCCCCCCCCCTTCGTTTCGACACTGATTGACAAAAAAATTTGGAAAAATTCACAGAGTTAGGAAATTTAGTAAATTTTGTATGAAAATTATACCGAAGTCTCAAATAATTATATTTCTGTGTGTTTAGGGGACCGGTGTAAAGAGGGTAAAAAAAAAATTTTTTTGACCCAAGCGAATGGGGTGTCATTTGAAAGAGCACCTAATTTAAAATTCGTTGCAGTTTCTTTTATAATTTTACGGTGCACAGTTTTTGAGTTATGGACAAAAAAGTGCAAAATTCAAACCGTTCCCCCCCCCTCCTTGTTTCGACACTGATTGACAGAAAAATTTGGAAAAATTCACAGAGTTAGGAAATTTGCTAAATTTTGTATGAAAATTATAGCGAAGTCTAAAATAATTATATTTCTGTGTGTTTAGGGGACCGGGGTAAAGAGGGTAAAAAAAAAACTTTTTTGACCCAAGCGAGTGGGGTGTCATTTGAAAGAGCACCTAATTTAAAATTTGTTGCAATTTTTTTTATAATTTTGCGGTGCACAGTTTTTGAGTTATGGACAAAAAGTGCAAAATTCAAACCGTGCCCCCCCTCTTCGTTTCGACACTGATTGACAGAAAAATTTGAAAAAATTCACAGAGCTAGGAAATTTGGTAAATTTTGTATGAAAATTATACCGAAGTCTCAAATAATTATATTTCTGTGTGTTTAAGGCACCGGGGTAGAGAGGGTAAAAAAAAACTTTTTTTGACCCAAGCGAATGGAGTGTCATTTAAAAGAGCACCTAATTTAAAAATCATTGCAATTTTTTTTATAATTTTGCGGTGCACAGTTTTTGAGTTATGATCAAAAATGTTCAAAATTCAGACCGTCCCCCCGTGTATCAAATATTTATTAATCGGTAAGGTGAAACAAAGCTTTTTTAACCCGAATAGCAATATCGAGTGGGACTGGCGTGTACATTTTTAGTCATGTCATCCTTTATACTGATTCTTAGAGCAATTCTTAATTTTGCAACTCTTTTAGAGTGAATATAACCAGTTATCCAAAAGAAAGAAGACTTTATTTCAAAATTATCACGGTCCTTTACTATCTATTGTATATTGTATTGTATTGTATGCCATAAGTGGGCCCAAAAGGTGGCGTAAATTCTCAAGGTTCAAATCAGATTGATGTGATTTGTTAGTTTGTGTTAAGATCCACGTTTGTAATCCATTCATAATTACTGGTTTAATAAATTTCTTGTATAACTTTAGAAAATGTTGAGTTTTAATTGAATGGTAAGTTCGATAACCTGCAATTATTTTAGGGTTAATATTTGTTTAATATGCTATTGTTTTTGTCAAACATTGATCTTTTGTTAATTTTAAATATTGTTAAAATTATACGTTGTTTTTCAAGCACCGACCTAAATGTCGAACTTATGTAATTTAACAAAAAAAAATTGTTGCTATAGAAAGAACTGAAAATTTTAGTAAAGCGATGAGCCTATAATTCTATGGAACACGAAAAATATAGTGAAGCTTCAAGTGATTTTATTTCTATGTGTTTAGGGGATGGGAGTGGGGAAGGGTGAAAAATTGTTTTTTGACCCGCATGAGTGGGATGTCATTTGATAGAGCACCAAAATTAAAAAACAATACAGTTTTTTTAGAATTTTGCGATGCACCGCTTTTGAATTATTCTCAAAAAAGTGCAACAAAAAGTTGGCCCCCCCCCCTATACGTTTCTTCGTTGATTGACAGAAAAATTTGAAAAAATTCATAGAGATAGGAAATTTGATAAACCCTTAACGAAAAATATAGCGAAGCCTCAAGTAGTTTTAATTCTACGTGTTTAGGGGATAGGAGTGGGAAATCGTGAAAAAAAGGTTTTTTGGCTCGCATGAGTGTCATTTGAAAGAACACCAAAATTAAGAAACATTACAATTATTTTAGAATCTTGCGATGCACAGTTTTTGAATTATTGTCAAAAAAGTCCTATTTTTAGCGTTAACACCACTCCACCCCTAAATTTCGTTGTTGTTTAACAGAATTGAGTCGTTCCTTAGGTACCATAAATAGCTATGGATATCATTTAACCTAAAGTAATATTTTTTATATCATTTCGATCAATTTAGATGAGATTGACATTAACTATTGATATTTACGATGAACCATTTAGTTTTTATGTGTCGATGGTCTGACAATATAAATCCTTTACAACACAACTTTATGTAAATTATTTTGATATTGTTTTCTTTACATCACGGAACCCTTGACGAGCGAATTTTATTCGCGCTTGTCTGACTTTTTATAATAAATAAGGTACTTTTTGTCGACTTTGTCGGTGTTTTTGGATGCCAACGTTTCGGTAGCGGCTTTTGCTCTTTATATATTAAGGCAAAATTAACAAAACTGGTGCTGGACAGAGCAAAGAAAAAATTTTCATTTTCTTTCACTTTCAAAACGACAGCGTCTAAAAATAACACCAAAAGTGCTTAAAATTAAATTATTATTCTGTTAACTTGTAAACAAATATAATGTTACATGGACATCTATATTAGAATTAAAACTATGTTTATAACTTTTAATTACCATATTAATGTACATAAACATTAGCTGCATTTCATGAAACAGTGTGATCGGATCCGCTTAAGTTTTACATGCAAACTCAGATCCAAAAACAAAGTTGGATCTCATTTTACATGTAAAACTTATGCGAATTCGGATCACACGGTTTCATGAAATGCAGCTATAATGTCTTTTATAAACAGTAATATCCATTCAAATAAAATCTAGAATATAAATTGGTTTGGGCACTCAATTAGTTGGAGATTGTCGTCCAAACTCGTTATGTAGATCTGATAAATGATAATGAAATTTCAACGTCAAATAGCATCGCTTCAATACAAGAGAAATGGATTTTTGCTCTCACAAAAGTTCAACGTATTCGAATTCAAAAAAAAAGAATTGCATAATTCAAATTACTTTTTCCTTAGTTACTTGAGTTTAATTACTAAAACTACTTATAAAACTAGTTAATGAATAATGATGGAAAAGTTTTTTAGTTAATATAAAAATGTGTATATGTATTTTAAAAAAATTTTAAAAAAATGGAAAAAATGGAAAAATGATGGAAAAAATGGAAAAAAATGGAAATAACCCAAAAAAATGGAAAAAATGGATTCAGCGGGAGCCCTGCTCTGAGGATAAATTTAATTTCAAACATTCAAGTGAAAATATTGATTAAAAAAGAAAAAATATTACAAATATAAATTTTAAATAGTGTATTGTTTTTAAAAATCAATAAATCAATAGTGATAGCTGCATTTTAAAGCAAAATAAATTGTTAGTAAAGTGTAAAGTCAAGTTTATTTAAATGGCGTCGTCAAGAAGTTTCAAGTGTAAAAATAGCCCAAATTCATTTTGTTTTATTTGTGGAAGTTACATAATACATACTGCTAAAAGAATCACCCCATTTATAAGAACTGCATATCTTCATTACTAACTGATATCTTCGAACTCTTAAAATAAATCCGAGGTGGGAGAAGCTAGATCATGTCCAAAAACTTCACAAAAAATTCTAAATTTCGAGAAAAATCATATACAAATATGATTCAACTTTTGTCACAAAAAGACATTTCATAATCAACTAACTGATATTTTCCAACTCCTAAAATAAATCCGAGGTAGGAGGAGCTAGATCATGTCAAAAAACTTCACAAAAAAAATCTCAATTTCGAGAAAAATCATATACAAATAAAATACAACTTTTGTCAAAAAAAGACATTTCATAATCAACTAACTGATATTTTTTAACTTCTAAAATAAGTCCGAGGTGGGAGGAGCTAGATCATGTCCAAAAACTTCACAAAAAAATCTCAATTTCGAGAAAAATCATATACAAATAAAATACAACTTTTTTCAAAAAAAGACATTTCATAATCAACTAACTATCTTTTCCAAGTCCTAAAATAAGTCCGAGGTAGGAGGAGCTAGATCTACTACGAAAACAACTTATATCTAAATCAATTATGTTGCAGAATTTAAATTATTCTTATAGTTAAATTTTTTTTCCAAATTTTGAGTTTTGACTTTCTTTGGTAAAACATGAATAACTTAGTGCAAACTGCACAATATTCGTGTATTTTCGCTTAAAAGAAAGAAAATTAAAACTACTATAGGCTCCAAGAAATTAAAAAAAATTATTGTCTTTATTTGTTCAAAATTTATGGCGTTGAAAAAGGAAAAATTTAAAAAAAACGTGAATTTTTCGTATTTTTTCAACTTTTTTCGACTGTAACTTCCAGAATCCTTAATGGATTTTTACAAAATATAGCTCAAAATTTTATTTTGGATTTTGAGATTAATTAAACTCAAGTAAGTAAAGAAGTAATTGGAATATTTTCAATTCAAAGGTATGGTTTTGAAGTTTTCTCAGAAAAAAACTACAATTCACACTTCACGTGTTTCGGATCGGATCCGAAACACGTGAAGTGTGAATTGTAGTTTTTTTCTGAGAAAACTTCAAAACCATACCTTTGAATTGAAAATATTCCAATTACTTCTTTACTTACTTGAGTTTAATTAATCTCAAAATCCAAAATAAAATTTGAATTCCCTTAATGTAGTCTAATGTTAATACATATAGAACTACAAATTGACCAAGTGTCAGCCATTGATTTCACATTGATTAGAAACAATCAATAATGACTATACAATCGTGACTTAGGATGTTAATTAGAATAGAAATGTTCCCCATTCTACGAATTCACAAAGTATTGTCTAGAAATTTAATGCAGAAAATCCCATATAGCTCAAAATGTTTAATGGCATATTTACTATGCATATGTTTCATTAATATATTTAATTTTTTTGTTTTGTAAAATATGAGACCCAAAAACCAAAACAACATTATTGATCACCAAAAAAATTATTTTTTCATTAATATCTCAAAAACAAGAGCTAACCAAAAAAAATGAATATGATATTCGTGTTCAGGGGGTCCAAATCCATAAGAAAAGTTGGGTTTTATTCAGGGAGACAAAAAAAGTTCAAAATTTGTAAACTAGTGTTATTGACTTCTTTTAGCAAACGAAAATATGATCAAGAAACCATAAATAATTTCAGTATAATATAGCACCTAGCTTGGCACCTTTAGCTGATATGTATGTGAAAAATTGAATGATTCATAATGAAAGATTAATAATATAGCGTAGAGTTTTCTACGAATCACGAGGTGTTTTTGGCAATTATTTCACAAGTTATCATTGGTTATATGATTGGCTGAAAAAAGAAGTGGCATTGACTGCTATGGATCTCTGCGCTTAATTTTTTCATGGTCAATGCAGTGCATGCATCGCAAAAACTAAGACTAAAAAAACATGGAATCAAATTGATTTCAATGTAATGGTCATAGAAAGCCTTTTATTGACAAACGAGAATATGCAGATGGATAACCAGGAGTTTGAGACACTGCGTCAAGGTGTGGCAAACCCACAATTTATATGTGTCGAAAATGCAATAAGCATTTTTTTTTGTAAATAAAGTTAGGCGTGTTTAGTTTAATTATAATAAATTATAAATTAACGTCTCTGAATATCCAAAGATACCATAGATACCAACTAGGGATTAGGGTTTTGTTTAAATAAATTAATTTTCTTTAAGAAACTTATGAACTTTAACTTAAAATTTTTTAGGATTAAAACTATCGAGGAAAACCCACGAATGTAAGGCATTCCAGAGATGAGAGTCTCTGTTGTCATAGTCACATAGGTAAAATTGATTTAATCTTAGAGGAAGTTCGTTCATCCCTAATGTATTTGTAGAAAATTGTCAAATCAGCAACATTTCGTCTGTGCGGCAAAGAATCAAGCTCATTAGTAAGGGATTATCATGTTAATTGTTTTAAAAAATGTCACTGTATCTAAAATTAATCTAAACTAAATCATTAAATTTTTTTTAAAAATAAATTTTTTTGGTATGTAATTATATAAACTCAGCGCCAGCGTTCGATGAAACGAACATTAAACTTTTCCATTTTCCGGAAAAACGGTAAAAGGTTACTTGTTTTTTTTTCTCAGATTTGAGCTTATGAGCATCAAATTACTATAAAAAAGTCTTTGGTTATATCCTGGAAAATGGTTTCTGCAACTCGGTTCGAAATGGGTTAAGACGGGAATTGATTATGCTGGACCGTTGAAGTGGTCTCAAATTTAACTACTGATAACTTTCTTGCAACTTTACAACGATTCGTCGCACGTCGTGGACTCTGTACCGATTTATATTCGGATAATGGATCTAACCTTATTGGAGCCAACAACAAACTGCGCAAGATTTACGAACATATTAACAGTAATTCTAATAATATATTTTCATTTCTCGCTTCAGAATCAATCAAATGGCATTTTATCCCTAGTGTTGCACCAACATTTGGCGGACTATGGGAAGCAGCCGTTAAATCTTTTAAGTATCACCTAAGACGTGTCATGGGAACTACTATTTTTAGCTTTGAAGAACTAACAACCATTGCCAGTCAAATAGAAGCGGTGCTTAATTCACGACCGCTGTGTATTCTATCAGATGATCAAGTTGATATGTTAACACCAGGTCATTTTCTAATTGGACGACCAATAGTAGAAATTCCACAGCCTTCACTGGTTAATACAAAGGTCTCCTATATTTAGAGATGGCAACACATGCAGCAAATCACGCAACATTTTTGCAGCCGATGGAAAACAGAATATCTAACGTCCTTGCAAAAACGAAGTAAATGGCAAAGAAATGGTCAACCGATCAAAGTAAACGATGTAGTTCTGTAACGATCGCAATAATCGCAAAACAATAATAAAACCAAATTCCTCTTTGTTTTCAATTCAATAGAAATGTATTTCATTAGTTTCCGTTCATTTTTACATTAATAGTACTTTTAAAATTTTCCCAACTTAACTGCTAATTGATTTTGAATATATTATAAAAAGCCAACGAACGTACTAAATTTTTATTTCCAATACTAATGAACAGATGTCGTTGTTAATCATTACTGAATTTTCGAAGATTACCCGATTTTGTTTTGACATCATAAGATGTCAAAGAAAAATCACATTTTTGATTCAGGGCATTCAGTTTTTAACTTTAAATCAGAAAACATTTTTGATTGTAATTTCATTCTGATTTGGATTAAAGGAAAGAAAACAATACAGTTTTTTTGATATAGTTTTCTTTAATTGTTAACATTATGCAGTGGATCATAATTGTGCGATATTGATATCAATAGAGTTTTAATAAAAGAGAAAGAAAATGAAAGAGTTAATTTCAAGTTATACATAAAATAACTCGTAACATATCAATTAATGTATATCAAAATGTATTTAAAGTTAATGCATATATTTTAAACGTATCAAATTAAGTTTCATACGCAGTGGATTTTAGCTACAAATTTCATCCAATTTTTCATACTCCATGTTATAAATTTATATAAACCAGAAATTTTAATATAATAAATGTTGGTTCGTAAAGCATCTTATAATTTTTATTTGAATTACGAACAAATTGGAATATTCACGCCGCAATGGGGCACAAAAACTGCGAATAATAGTTTTATGTGTCAGAAACCTCGCTCGAAAGGATCTATTTCATGCTGCTGAGTTTTTTTTTTGGAAATTAAACATTGGAAAATTAGAACCAGATCATCAATCAACAGTTAATAATTTAAGGTATTTCTTGTAAATATATATATTAATTTTAGTTTAATCATTCTCTTTGGAATGTCAGGCTAATTATATAAAATTTAAGAGATTCCCAAATTTTCGATTCGATTTTATCCCGGGTAAATTCCTTTTAAATATATTAGTTAACAAAGGTCCAATAGTTCTAATACATGAAGACAATCTACCACCTACAAAATGATTACTGGGAAGAGTGGAACAAATTTACCCTGGAGCAGACGGAGTAGTTAGAGTTGTAACGCTCAAAACTAAAGCCGAACTTCTTAAACGACCAGTCAGCAAACTAAGTAGATTACCAACTGATGGTGTGAATCAACCGATTCAAGGCGCACGGGATGTTACAAATACAACAAACCGTTTAAATTAATTGTTATTAAAACTAGTATTAAACATTTAATTTCAATAATATTGCAATAATTGTTGTAGATTTAGATTTAAATTAAGATCAATGGAATTGCTATTTTTTGGAAAATCATAACTTGTTATAGAAATTCTTGTTTTATGTTTTTACCGCGAAAATATTTATGATTACCTTTAAAAACAAAATTAATAAAATCACTTTGTATATAGCATTCAATTAACCAACATTAAAAAAAAGGGAGTTAAAATTAAATAAATAAAATTAAATCAATAGTGGTTGTTCAGAATCTACTTAAATTTAAATTGTTACAAACCACTGACATCTAAATATTTTCATTAAATTTATATTATATAAAATTAAATATGTTTATATACATAGTTACACACACACATATTCATAACATGTTTTAAATTGTTAAATTACCAAATAACATTTTTGAAAAAAGTAATCATTAGTCTCGCAGAAATTGTTTAATTCGGTTGTATCCATCAATTGTTCAACTTAAAAATTCTTTTCATATTTTTATAAAATAAAAGTTTTAGTTTTATTTGTTCAAAAAACAAGTGCTTTTTACTTATAACATTCCTGGGTGGTAGCTTAGGAAATTTTTATTTGGAAGAAATTTACAACTTTGCTCTCGCTGCCGCTTTCATTGGTCCTTCGAGCAGAATAGAGAATAGAGCCAGAACGAGTTTCAAGATTCTTTTGAATAGAATTTGAGAAGAAAAAGCCAAGCCAATAGCAGTATATTTTGGGAGGTTATATAGAAGCCAAGTCAAACTAAAGTACAGTATTGGGAGGTGAATTCTACAAAACTAAGGCCATGCCGTCGTTCGATAAGTATAATCTTGTTTTTTTGAAAATTACTCGAAATAAAATATAAACTTTAATTAAATTTACTTTTTGTGTGATTTTATCAACAATCATTGTGAACATATTTTTGTGATAAATTAATAAAAAAAAATTGATTTCTAAATTTTACGGTTTCGGTACGGTAAATTATAACGCCAAATAACAGTGAGAACAGTGTTGGACATTGTGTTGCAAATTGTGTTTGACATTGAATAAATTTACGCAATTCAGCGTATTTAGCGTGATAGCTAAATAATAATGAGTAATTTTTTTTAACTAAATGAACAATACAAATATATTTTGAGATTTCTTAAAATGCAATAACAATTGATAAACTATTAGTAATTTAATCTAATTAACCTGAATATTTTCCAGATATTAATTAATAATTTTTTAAATAAGTATTTAATGAACATTTTTAATTTTAATACTGAATTAAAATAAAATCGTTTTTTGCAGCTTTTGTTAATAAATAACTTATTAAAATTTACTGTTTCAATTTCTAAGAAAACATTTATATTTTACATTTATTAATTCTTTAATTATTTTTGTTTGCACCGTTAAATAATAGTTATACTAAATTCAAAATGGTTGTCGATATAAAGTCATTGCGAAGACGCAGAGGTCAATTAAAAACACAAATGACCAAATTAAAAGCATATGTCACGGACATGGAATCTTTGGAAACATATTATGTGGAACAATTGGAGGTTCGAATCAAAAGGGCTGAAGAATTGTTAAGGGAATTTTATTCAGTGGAAGGCGATATGTTTCAAATTGATGACACGACTGAATCTGAGTCTGTAGAATTTGAAGAAATTTATTACCACGTGATTGCTGAATTGACTGCAAAGGTGAACAAATTGAAATTAAATGAAAGTTCATCAACAATGAATGATTCACATGAAAGATCAGGACATTCACCTCATGATAAATACAAACTTCCAAAGTTAGATATCAAGAAGTTTACTGGAAATTACCAAAGGTGGCCCGCATTCATCGACTTGTTTAACAAAGCATATCATACGAATTCAAAACTTTCTCCAGCTCATAAACTACAGTATCTCAAAAATCATTTAGCTGGTGAAGCATACGATTTGATTCAACATTATCCATCCTCGGCTACTAGTTATATTGAGGCCTACCAAAAGCTTAATGCACGTTATGATAGAAAAAAATTTATTATACATTCCTATGTTGAACAATTTTATAATATTCCATCAATTAAAAAGGTGTCTGCACCATCCATCAGAAAGTTATTAGATTGTTGTGACGATATTACAAGAGGACTAAAGGCGCTGGGAACAAGGGCAGAAAACAGGGACCATTTCCTTATATATGCAATAGTCAACAAACTGGATGATGAAACTCGAATGTTGTGGTCTAAGTTCTCTGCTGAGATTGAATATCCAGATATGACTAATTTGTTTGAGTTTTTAAATATAAGAGTTGATTCGCTGGAAATATATAAACCGTCTTTTGTTGATTCAAAACACACAATTAAGAAAACTAATGCGCTTGTTGCTGCCGAAGATAATTGTCCATTTTGTAAAGGTGATTCTCATCCATTATATAAATGCAAACAATTTCAAGCAATGGATATTATTGAAAGAAGAAATTTCATGAGAACAGCTGGTCTGTGTTTCAATTGTTTAGTTGATAGTCACATGGTTTCAAAATGCAAGTCTAAACGAAGATGTTCCATATGCAATTTTAGACATCACACCTTATTACACATCGATTCTTTTAAATACTCAAACTCATCTAAGAGTTCTGCATCTACTAAACAGTCACTAGTGCATACTTCTGCTGTTGCAGATGTTGTTGCTGCTGTTGCAGATGAACCATCATCAAGTAATAATCAACGCAATTTGGTACAAGCTGCAACTTTAAGTATTTGTAATTCAAAGTCAGTTACGTTACTTCCAACAGTTTTGATCAGTGTGAAAACGGGTCTGGGTACCTATATTAACTGCCGAGCTTTACTGGACAGTGGATCTGAATTATCATTTGCTACTGAAGCCTGTATACAAAAGCTGCAGTTAACTAGGAAAAACGCCAGAATATCTGTTTCTGGAATATCTTCATCAACAGCTGTTGTTTCAAAGGGACGTTCAGAATTAACTACACTTCGCGCTTTGATAAAAATGTGAAATTATGTTTTGAAGTTTTGATTTTATCAAAAATAACTTCTCAACTGCCGTCGTCCGAAATTAATTCAATTAATGTAGAAAAATTGCGGCAATTAGAAATTGCTGATCCGAGCTTTAACAAACCAAACAACATCGACATTTTGATCGGAGCTGATCAATTTTTGATGATCAGGGACTTACCGCACAAAACACGATTTATGGGTGGGTGGTTTCTGGACGAGCACATGGCTCCCCAGTTAATGCCGCTGTTAGTCTGATTGCTGAAACAAATGTAGATAATCTGTTAAAAAAAATTTGGGAAATTGAGGAAGTTTTAACCGAACCAATTTTAACCGAGGAAGAACAAAAATGTGAATCTCATTTTCAAAGAACTGTCACACAGAATGCTGATGGTCGTTATGTGGTTCGATGGCCGTTTCGAGAACCAATAACGAAGTTAGGCGATTCAGAGTGGATAGCTACTAAACGATTACAAATTATGGAAAATCGTTTTAAGAGAAATGAAAATTTTAAAAAATTGTATAATGAATTTATGGCTGAGTATTTGGAATTGAAACACATGGAATTAATTCCAAATAAAGGATGCGTCTGGTAAAGGATGCGTCTGGTAAATTCTACTTACCACATCATGGTGTACTAAAGGAATCCAGCACAACTACTAAAATGAGAATAGTTTTTGATGGATCAGTTAGTATAAAAGACGGAGCTTCTCTAAACGATCAGTTGATGGTTGGTCCAACTATTCAAGAAGGAATATTTCGATCATACAACGATGTAGGAAGTACGTGGTAGTATTTATAGCAAACGTGGAGAAAATGTTTAGACAAATTTTGGTGCACAAGGATGATCAAAATTTTCAAAGAATTGTTTGGAGAAGTGATCCATCTGAATCAATAAACCATTATAGATTGTGTACTGTAACATATGGTACTGGATGTGCTCCATTTTTGGCAACCCGGGTCTTAAGGAAGATCGCGGGTGATTGTCAGGTACAATACCCAGATATTGCAAAAATCATACAACATCGTCGATGATGTCATTTCTGGAGGTGATAGTCTTGAAGAAGTTCTTGAAGTTCAAGGAAAATTAAGATCAATCTTAGACTATCATGGTTTTCACTTAAGAAAGTGGTGTTCTAACAATTAAGACTTTCTTGATTCAATTCCTGAAGATGACAGAGAAATAAAAAACCTTTCATTGGATTCCGATTCATCAATTAAAGTTTTGGGAGTTGCCTGGAACCCGACTGAAGATAGTTTTTTCTTTAAGGTAAAATTAGATGAAACAGTATCTGGCACAAAGCGCTCTATTTTGTCAGAAGCAGCACGAATTTTTGACCCACTAGGTTGGCTATCACAAGTTATAATTAGAGTAAAAATATTTTTTCAACAGCTTTGGTTACTTCAATTAAACTGGGATGATAAAGTGCCTGATGGTCTCCTAAATCATTGGTCTGAACTAAGGGAAGATCTACGTCTTCTAGAAGATATCAAGGTACCGAGATGGTTAGGATTGAATAAAAATGATGTCATAGAAATACATGGGTTTTGTGACGCTTCTGAAGCTGGCTATGGTGCTGTTGTTTATTGCCGTATTGAGAAGTCAACGTCTGCTGAAACTTTTGTAAAATTATTGATGTCCAAAACAAAAGTATCACCAATAAAACAATTGTCAATTCCGCGATTAGAATTGTGCGCTGCTGTTTTGTTGGTTCGACTTATGAAGTCTACAAGAAAGTCAATAAAGTTCAATAATCCCAAGGTTTATTGTTGGACGGATTCAACTATTGTTTTGTCATGGCATCAGTCACACCCACGGTGTTGGAAAACCTTTGTTGCAAACAGAACATCCGAGATACTGCAAGATTATCCTAAATCTAATTGGCAACATGTTCGATCGAGTGAAAATCCGGCCGATTATGCGTCGCGCGGTATCAGCTCAGCGGAGCTTATTAATCGCGGTCAGTGGTGGCATGGTCCGACTTGGTTGGTCAAATCTAAAGACAATTGGCCCATTCAAAATACTAAAACCGAAAGTCAAGAAATTATTGAAGAAAGATTACCTGAAGTTTTTTCGTATCAAATATTCAACGCATCTGCAATTATTGATGATCTTTTATCTAGAATTTCAAAATTTAATAAACTTTTAAACATTTTGGCTTGGGTATTTAAATTTAAGTTGAGATGTCAACGAAAGATTATTGGTAAACCAGTTTTATCCACAGAAGAGATTGAAAACGTAAAGTTTAAGATTATCAAAGTAATTCAACAATCAATTTATGCTGATGAACTTCAGTCTTTAAAACAAGGGCTTGCTGTGAAATCTTCAAGTAAACTCAAACACCTGAATCCATTCATAGATGACAACGATCTTATTAGAGTTGGTGGCCGCTTGGACAATTCTATGGCTAAATTTGAGACCAAGCTTCCATTAGTTTTACCGGGTAATCATGAGTTTACAAGAAAACTTGTAAGTCATTTGCATGAATATAACTTGCATGCTGGAGCTACGCTGCTTTTGGCTATTTCAAGAGAAAATTACTGGATCATTGGGGCCCGTAATTTAATACGACAAATTACCCACTCCTGCGTAAAATGCTACGGATATAGAGCTCAAGAAAACAACAACTAATGGGTAATCTTCCAGAATGCAGGGTCGTATATGAACGACCATTTTTGAAAACAGGGATTGATTTTGCCGGACCTATACAGCTCAAATTACAAAAGGGTCGCGGTCAAAAAACTTATAAAGGATACATTGCTCTGTTTGTGTGTATGAGCACTAAGGCTGTTCATATAGAAGTAGTTACCGATTTAACAACAGATACATTTATTGCTGCACTTAGACGTTTTGTCGCTAGAAGAGGAAATTGTACTGATATATATAGCGATAATGGGTTCAACTTTATTGGGTCCAAAAAACATTTCGTCGATTTATTTAATTTCTTGGAACAAAACGCTAATGAAATTTCAAATTCTCTTCTATTAGATCACATAACCTGGCACTTCATTCCACCATTAGCTCCACAGTTGGGAGGCTTATAAGAGGCTGCTGTTAAGTCTGCAAAGTACCATTTAAATCGAGTTTTGGGTTCAGCTGTACTGACCTATGAAGAAATGTGCACATTATTATGCCAAATTGAAGCTATATTAAACCGCCGTCCTTTATGCGCAATCAGTGATGGAGACACTGATATTCTGACACCATAACATTTTCTTATTGGGTATAAAAAAGCAATGATTCCTGATGTTGATTTAAGAGAAGTCAAGGATGGTTACCTATCGCGGTGGCAATTATTACAAAAACTTACCCAACATTTCTGGAATCGATGGCACAATGAATATTTGACGTCATTACAAGCAAGAAACAAATGGTTCTGGAAACAAGATAATCCAAAAATTGATGATCTTGTTTTAATCAAGGAGGAGAATAGTCCACCATCCAAGTGGGCACTTGGACGAATAACCGAGTTACATCATGGTAAAGACAATCTGGTTAGAGTAGTTAGCATCAAGGTAGCTAATAGAATTTTAAAACGTTCAATTCATAAAATTTGCATAATGCCTTGCTCATTTGTTGAAATTAGTGATTCAAGGCGGGCGGGATGTTCAGAATCTACCTAAATTTAAATTGTTACAAACCACTGACATCTAAATATTTTCATTAAATTTATATTATATAAAATTAAATATGTTTATATACATAGTTACACACACACATATTCATAACATGTTTTAAATTGTTAAATTACCAAATAACATTTTTGAAAAAAGTAATCATTAGTCTCGCAGAAATTGTTTAATTCGGTTTTATCCATCAATTGTTCAACTTAAAAATCAATAAATTATAAATTCTTTTCATATTTTTATAAAATAAAAGTTTTAGTTTTATTTGTTCAAAAAACAAGTGCTTTTTACTTATAACATTCCTGGGTGGTAATTTAGGAAATTTTTATTTGGAAGAAATTTACAACTTTGCTCTCGCTGCCGCTTTCAGTGGTTTTTTTTTTTTACTCAAGTGCATAAAGGAATTAATATATTTGGCTATTAAATATTGTATCCAAATTTAATAAACATTAGGGTGCAAAAATTTTATACAGTCCACTATCATCTACTGAATTCCAAACAGTTATGCATACTGTAAAAAAAATTACCAAAGAGCAAAAAATAAAAATAATTCAAAAACTCAAATAAATTTTCTAAAAACCTCTGTAAAACATTCAAAAATAAAAATAATTCCAAAACTCGAAAGATTTTCCAAAAAATACAAAATCGAGAAAATCTGACGCATTCGTTAAAGAAAAGCGTGGGACGCTAATCCTACACGCGAAACATTGACGGAATTGCATAACAATGTATGCATAACAATGAAGTAAAGAAAAGCGTTTCTTAAAAAAATTTTTTTTTTTCAAATATTTCAAGTTTTTTCAAGTTTTTTCAATATTTTTTTTTATTTTTAGTCATCAACGTTCGCCTTGAACAGTCGGAAATTCTAATCACGTTCTTATAAGAATTCAACACATTTTGCAGCACAGAATTTAACATTTGTTAATTTATTTTTCTTGATGCCACGATGCATGGATAATGCGTGAACTACTGCCGATAGACACATATTCCGATATAATTTCCGCATTTTCATTAGGACCTTCAGTATTTTCATTACTTGGGCCATGATTTGATAGTCGAATCAAATCACGTTCATCAAGGTGTGCATTTTCATCAATAACAATTAACAACGTCTCGGTACAATGGGTTATTTGATTTAAACCATTCTAAAGCTGCGATAAATTTAGTTCTGGAAACAGTGGTCTCGAATAGAATTTGCATTTCTAAGCGTTCCGTTATTACTATAATATCAGCATCCAAGGTTGATCGAGGTAGAAACGTAGGAAGATTTGAAATGACGTCAAAAATGTCCAAGGCAAAAAGGATTGCTTGACCTTTAAATCCGTACTGCCCGTACAATCCAGAAAACTTGACAATTTTAAGAAAAGGGTGAATCCGAGACAAAAGACGTTGTTTAGCTTGAGCAGGTGGAGTTGTTTTGTTACTTCTTAAGTGTGACTTGCAGTGGTGACAAACTGTAAGGCGAACTTTATTTTTTAATTCAGGCGGTATCCAATCTGGAGGTCGGATTGGAATCTGGTAGTTTGACACTTGCTTGGGATAGCACTGCTTCGTAAAAATATCACATACTTTGTCTGCAAAAGTGTTAACTTCAGCCTCAAAATCGTCGTAACAACAATTTTGAGCTGTAGTAGTAAGCTGATTTCTTCCTTCATCTGGATTTTCTTCTTGACGTTCTGCTTCTTTACGTGCGCGTCGGCATTGATATACGTTTTAATTTGATAACATACAAATGTTGGCCGAAATCGGCGAAAATTTTTGAAATTAATTGATTATTTATCGAGAAAATACCTAAGTTATGAACGTAAAATGCATAATTCTGTATAGTTTATCTATCGATCTTTATGTTGTGCAAATTTCAAATCGCTACGTTAAGTAGATCGACAGAATTTGAATATTTCCGATGAAAATCGATTTTTTTATTTAAACAATGAATAAACAATAGTACATTATATACCGAGGTGATAAAGTAAATTTTCTACATTGAGGTGGATATTAATTCGCGAGAAACGAAGTTTCGAGCGAATTAAGCACCGAAATGGAGAAAATTTTCTTCACCGAGGTTTATATACTATTTTTTTTACTACTTGATATAAAAAATGCACTAAAACTCTTTAATTATTCACAAAATAAAATGTCAATTAATAAGCAAATGGTGAATAAATAAAATTTTTGATTTGGTGAAACATTGTGTATCATATCATTGGATTGCGTATTGGATATTTATTATTCAGGACTGCTTAGTTAGAAATTTATTTTCAATGAATTTTCTTAAAACTATATAAAAATCACATATGCTTTGCATTAAAATATATAGCTTTTATTTATTTTTGACATGAATTGAATTGAATGAAAATCTGTTCAATATTGTTGAGTCAAATTTAGAATTTTTTTAGTCTACAACTCACAACTAAACTAAATTTCTACAGAATTCTGTTTAACACGAATTAAAATTTCAAATAAACTAAACTATAGTTGCAAAGAAATTTTTGCATTCATTCATTATTTATTATTATTAAAATAAAATCAAAACGCTTATTATTTTTTAATATATTATTATTATTTTAAGAAGAAACTAAAGAAATTCAAAGATGAACTCAGTTAACAAACGAACAAAAATTATATTTTCATTATTTACTAAGGTGCTAAAATACTTATTATTAGGTGTGGGGAATAATTATTAGTAACCTTAGCTGAGAAAAATACCTTTTGTCTTGGGTTTTTGAGTAAATAATTGAAATTTCTCATGCAAGTAGTAAAAAAAGAAAATTGTTAGCTAATATGATATTCGTGTATTGTCATCGGATATATGTATGATATATCATTGAATATAAGGCAGTCAAATTAACGTTACAAGATTTGATCCAATAGTGTGAAGTAAAGAAAAGCGTTTTAAAATAAGTGATGGTCAGGCTATTGCTGAAAAATTTAATAACTATTTTGTTGAAAGTGTTAAAGATATAAATGAAAGTATTCCTTATTGCCAGTATATAGACTTAATAATAAATTAATATAAATGAACTTTTAAATACTATAAAAATTATGAACTCTAAAAGTGATGTTAATTTTGTTAGTAGGCGCTGGACGGTTTTGACTTGATTGGTGAAAATCTGTTATCCATCATTAATAAGTCAATGGAGTCTGGTGTGTTTCCCTCAATTTGGAAAGAGTTAATAGTAGTGCCGACTGAAAAAGTAAAAAATACAAAACAGCATACGGAATTTCGACCAGTTAATATGATATGGATGGAGCCTAAAATTCTTGAAAAAGTGGTGAATTGTCAACTAAAACAATATTTAGAGGAAAATAATTTTATTTTTGATCATCAATCGGGATTTCGTCAAAATCATAGCTGTGAATCATTAATAATTTTGGTGATAAATAATTGGAACAGCAACTCTGTTCATGAAAAAAAGGTTATTGTTGCAGTTTTTATTGATTTAATTTAAGGAGAGCTTTTGAAACGATTGATAAGGATATTCTCTTGCTGAAGTTAAACAAATATGGAATTCGAGAAGAAGAACTTGAGTGGTTTCGTTCTTACTTAACTCAAAGGCGACAAACAACTAAAGTCAACAATGTATTTTCGGAAGCAGTAGATGTTCCATTCGGAGTTCCACAGGGAACTGTGAAAGGTGTAATATTATGTCTGATATACATAAATGATATTGAAAAAGTAGTGAAATTGTCAGAAATTCTTCTCTTCGCTGATGATGGACTCTTATATGTAATTGGAAACACATTGGAGGAATGTCTTAAAAAAATTAATAGTGATCTAACAAATTTAGATAAGTGGTTCAAAATGAACAAAATGAAATTAAATGTAGCAAAAACAAAGGCTATGGTTATTAATGAAAATGTAAATTGTAATTTATCTTGTAATGTAAATATTAATGGTGAAAAAATTGAAACAGTTAAGGAAATAAAATATTTAGGAATAATTATTGATAATAAATTAAATTTTAAGATTAATTTAGATTTTGTATGTAAAAAATTGGAGAAAAAGTTTAATTTTTAAAATCTATAAGGAAAAATATTTCTAAGGCAACTACAATTAATATTTATAATGTTACTAGCGGGACCCGGCGTGCTTTGCTACGCCTATAAATAAAGTTTGTGTGTATACATTTTGTTGACGTAGCAATAATTTCAAAGAGTAGTAATGAGAAATGGTTTTCTATTTTTTTTTTTTAATATGAATGTAAAAGGATCAGCACTCTAGTTGATCAGTAAAATATAAAAAAATAGTATTATATATAAAACAAAGAATATATAAAAAATACGCGATTATATAAGTTTTCAGGTGTGTAATCTATTTAGAACATTATACGGAACAAAAATCGATTCACAAATTTTCACAGTGCTCATGCGGTTTAATATACGCTTTCTTTACCGGTAGGTTACTAAAAACGTTGCAAAAAATTTTGATCGGTATATGATTTTATGGTCAGCAAGTGCAGTAAGAATAGCGACAATACATTCGATGAAGGTATAGAAGAAGTGATGCAAAAAAGGAATAAAAGAAGTGATGCAAAAAAAATCAAAATTATTTGGAAGTTTTTGTATATGAATTCATAGGATTTGAATTCATAGGAGGAGAAATATTTCTTTTTAGTCAGCATTTTAAGTCATTTTAAAGTCATTATTATTGAATGTTGCAAATCAATGCGAAACTAATATCTTACACACAGTCAATATATTGGCATATATGTTCCATATATAGATAAAATTAATGGAATATTAATTTTTAAGCGATTTTGTGAGTAATTATTGCTCAAAGTAATTATTAAAAGTATTATTCCCGATAATAAGTAATTATTGTCTGGATTGAACTCACACTCATCAGAGACATCATAGTTCAAAGCCATCTTACAGACTCAGCCACAGTGGATGAAACAACAACGAAACATATTTCAATTTTCATGTTCAGATAATTTCTAAATTGAATCTTCATTATCGCATTTTTATTTAAATTGAATTCTTCATCTGTGATTATACAATTGTAAATTGTATTTGTTCCCGACACGAAACACACAAAAACTGTTTTAAAGAAGTTTTTCTGAGAGAAAATAAAAAATGCTTTAAAATTGCAAAACTCATGTGAATTAAAATAATTACTTTAGCTTAATCACTCTAAAAATCTCTAAAAACTATTTATTTTACACCAAATAGTGTAAACCTTTTGTTTATTTAACATTATAACCCGTCGCATATTGTCGGTATCTCATAAGAAAGAAAATTCAAGAAAACTCGTCTTGAGTTGTTGATGGTCATTGCAAAAGCGAGTCGTATTGGAAACTAAACGTTTGAATTCAAATGCCATATCTGTTGCGATCATTGAAATACGTAGCAACAGTACATCTTCCACTTTGAATTTTCCATTCAAAATTGTAGCTTCAACGACATTGTTTATCATCTTTTTCACCAAAAATTTCCAAAAAAATGTGCTATTTCAAAATATTTAATAAAATATTATACATTCATTTTTCTATTTCATAAAATTATATTCAACGAAAAAAAATATTAATCAAAGCAAGCTACGCGCATAAACCGATATTTAAAAAAAAACCAATTAAAATAATTATCACCAATCACCAATGAAAAAATAATACACGACAATTGGAAAAAGCAAGCGTTGTGTATATGGAAAACTTTAACATTAAAACCAATTTTTTAAATACAAATACGGCACCATCTATTGGCTAACCCAAATTTATGAGGCGTATATCACACTATCTATATATTGGTCAATAAAAAAAATGTGACATGAAATTGAAGAGTTGACGTTAACTTTAACTTAACCGTAACTTAAGACTCTATACAAAATTTTGATTTAAGGTTGGTAAGAATTTCTGGTAAGGTATTCTTTGACGTTTGATTTGATATTAATTTTGGTTTTGTAATCAATTTTATAAATCAATCAATGCTTTAAAAGTAACAAACTGATTTCACAATCAAAATTTAAAATAATAAATTTCGAAATAAACATTTGATACAAAATTTAAAAATAAAAAAATTTATTTTCATATTAATTTCATGCTAATATTTGGCTTTAATTAAAGTCGCTCTTTTTATATCTTTTGCATTTTTTAATAAATAAAATTTTATTTTTATGGACACTTGCAATTAAATATTAGTTTTCTTCAGTTTTTATACTAAACGTCAAAAAATCCTTAAGATAGAATGAAATGAACTTTACGTTAAGTTAACGTTAAGTTTACGTACCGACTATAAATGTTCTAGTGCATTTTCATACATTTGTACTTTACGTTAAGTTAAAGTTACCGACTATAAATCTAGCATAAAGGTTGTAAAATAAACTTTGCTAGTTTTTCATCCAGTTTTGATGACAATTTTTTAACCTCTAATCGTTCTATTTTAATTAGCAATACGTATAAGAGTATTTTTCAATTTGATAATGATTTTTGTAAATTAACATTGAAGACCAATGAAAAATTTAAAAACATTAAAAAAATAAATTTAAATTATTGTTTTCTTTATTTTTACTCTTATTTTTATTCAAACTTTATAAAAACCAATACACTAATTTTTTACAGATTTCGATACTTTATAGCACTACTATAATTAATATATAACCTCCACAAAATTGTTAATAATCTTTGGTAACGTATTTGACATAGCATATTGAAAAGCATATTTCGTTTATTATCAAATATAAAACAAAACTTTTTTACTAAAACAAATTTGATAGTCTAATAATGGCCTTATACGAAGTTAAGGCGCGCTATACACCTGAGCTAAACTATAAAAAAAAGCGAACTATGTTTTTAAAAAATAATGTATATAACGTAATTATAGAAAAAAACATTAACGAAACAAAATATTTAAAAAAGAAAAGAAAAACGGAAACATTACATTTTTTTGAAAAAGCTTTATTCGCATTAAAACATTACTTTTTTAAAAACATAGTTCGCATAGTTTAGCTCAGGTGTATAGCACGCCGGAAGTTTACTATCAATTGAATAAATTGATTTACGCTGCCATCTGAAAGTTGGCATATGAACAATCCATATTTAACATTTAACATACAATTAAAAAATATTTAGGCATTTAATCAAGATAATAACTATCCTATCTCTCAAGCTGGACCATCATACACACATTGTACAAAATTTCATTAAGATTGGTTACGTTGTTACGGAGTTCATCGCGGACAAACATCGTGACACGTGATTTTTATATATATAAGATAATAAAACCTCATTTTAAATATTGTTCCTCAATTCTGTACATGAATAATATAGAAATGATGGACAGATTGCAAAAATTACAAAATAAAGTAATGAGAGCAATTCTTAAAAAAGATAAATATACATCAAAAGATTTAATGTCGAAAAATTTAAATTGGTTAAATGTGGAACAAAGAATAAAAATTAATGTGCTACTCCTAATATTTAAAATTAAAAATAATTTATTTCCTAAATATTTAAATGAAAAATTAACTTATGTAAATAAAATTCATAATTATAATTTTTTTTTTTTTTAGTAAAATGTGTTGTGTAGTAGGAATTACAATATGTGTCACAACAACACAGAAAAACCTTTTAAGACCAAGGTCCCACAACAACATACGTTCAAAGGTGTTGATGGACGTAAATCTTTCTTTTTTTGATTTTTTTTTTATATTTTTTGTTAAAGAATGGATAACTAAATAATACATCCTATCACTGACAAAATATGACATAGGCCAATATTTTATGATAGAAAGGAGAAAATAAAAGCAAATTAAAAAGTAAATAGCAAATTTTTACAAAAATTTGCTGAAACAAAACAAAAATGTAGTGTAAATAATCCAGTGGCATATTCCCTGATCCTGTGACGCACTGTCTTTCTTAATGATTAAAGCACACACATGGTTTATGAACTATGAAGGCTTGTTTCTTCGAGGAAGCAATAGCATCTCATCATGAAGGATTATTTCACAGCTAAGATTGAGGGTGCTGCCGTTAACTGAATACAGTTCATCCGCCACCACCCCTAAGATGTCACCTTGGCTATTGATATCTCACTGCTATTGCCAGTGGTATGTGAGGCACTCGTTAACTCGTATGTCAATAGCAGGAACTGGAGTACGCGGTGTTGTCACACCCGTAGATCGAAAATAAAAAAATTTAGAAAACAATAAAAACTAATCCCTCCATTGCGGGATTTAAGAAATGTCAGTGATTTAAAGGTAAGGTTAAATTTTTATTCAAATGAAAAAACAAAAAATATGTTAATGTATAAAGGTTTAAGTCTTTTTAATTCACTTAGTAATGATATAAAAAATGCAAATAATTTAAATAAGTTTAAACAAAAATTAATTAATTCTACAACAAATTTTTAAAAATATATATTATGTATGACATTGTTTAGTTTATGAGCAATTTCACGCAAGTTCAGCAAATTTTTGGGAAATTTTGACTTGACCCCTTTTAATTTTGATTATTTTTTGTTTATAGATAGTCTTTCATAAATAAAAAATACAAGTTCTCTAATTATTTTTTTTTTCGACCAGGGGTCTTCACAGGGTGGCCCTCAATATCACTAGTTTACAAAAAAAATCTCCCGAAATAAAACCGAACTTTTCTTATAGATTTGGACCTCCTGAACACGAATATCATACTCATTTGTTTTGGTTAGCTCTTGTTTCTGAGATATTCACGAAAATTTTTTTGGTGATCAAAAATGTTGTTTCGGTTTTTGGGTCTCATTTTACATTTTACAAAAAAAAACAAATTAAAAATTTTAATGAAACAAGAGCATAGTAAATATGCTAACAAAAATTTTGAGCTATATTTTGTAAAAATCCATTAGGGATTCTGGAAGTTACAGTCGAAAAAAGTTGAAAAATTCACGTTTTTCTAAAAATTTTCTATTTTCAACGCCATAAATTTTGAACAAATAAAGACACTAATTTTTTTTAATTTCTTGAACAAAAATCGATTCACAAATTTTCACAGTGCTCATGCGGTTTAATATACGCTTTCTTTACCGGTAGGTTACTAAAAACGTTGCAAAAAATTTTGATCGGTATATGATTTTATGGTCAGCAAGTGCAGTAAGAATAGCGACAGTACATTCGATGAAGGTATAGAAGAAGTGATGCAAAAAAGGAATAAAAGAAGTGATGCAAAAAAAATCAAAATTATTTGGAAGTTTTTGTATATGAATTCATAGGATTTGAATTCATAGGAGGAGAAATATTTCTTTTTAGTCAGCATTTTAAGTCATTTTAAAGTCATTATTATTGAATGTTGCAAATCAATGCGAAACTAATATCTTACACACAGTCAATATATTGGCATATATGTTCCATATATAGATAAAATTAATGGAATATTAATTTTTAAGCGATTTTGTGAGTAATTATTGCTCAAAGTAATTATTAAAAGTATTATTCCCGATAATAAGTAATTATTGTCTGGATTGAACTCACACTCATCAGAGACATCATAGTTCAAAGCCATCTTACAGACTCAGCCACAGTGGATGAAACAACAACGAAACATATTTCAATTTTCATGTTCAGATAATTTCTAAATTGAATCTTCATTATCGCATTTTTATTTAAATTGAATTCTTCATCTGTGATTATACAATTGTAAATTGTATTTGTTCCCGACACGAAACACACAAAAACTGTTTTAAAGAAGTTTTTCTGAGAGAAAATAAAAAATGCTTTAAAATTGCAAAACTCATGTGAATTAAAATAATTACTTTAGCTTAATCACTCTAAAAATCTCTAAAAACTATTTATTTTACACCAAATAGTGTAAACCTTTTGTTTATTTAACATTATAACCCGTCGCATATTGTCGGTATCTCATAAGAAAGAAAATTCAAGAAAACTCGTCTTGAGTTGTTGATGGTCATTGCAAAAGCGAGTCGTATTGGAAACTAAACATTTGAATTCAAATGCCATATCTGTTGCGATCATTGAAATACGTAGCAACAGTACATCTTCCACTTTGAATTTTCCATTCAAAATTGTAGCTTCAACGACATTGTTTATCATCTTTTTCACCAAAAATTTCCAAAAAAATGTGCTATTTCAAAATATTTAATAAAATATTATACATTCATTTTTCTATTTCATAAAATTATATTCAACGAAAAAAAATATTAATCAAAGCAAGCTACGCGCATAAACCGATATTTAAAAAAAAACCAATTAAAATAATTATCACCAATCACCAATGAAAAAATAATACACGACAATTGGAAAAAGCAAGCGTTGTGTATATGGAAAACTTTAACATTAAAACCAATTTTTTAAATACAAATACGGCACCATCTATTGGCTAACCCAAATTTATGAGGCGTATATCACACTATCTATATATTGGTCAATAAAAAAAATGTGACATGAAATTGAAGAGTTGACGTTAACTTTAACTTAACCGTAACTTAAGACTCTATACAAAATTTTGATTTAAGGTTGGTAAGAAATTAGGTATTCTTTGACGTTTGATTTGATATTAATTTTGGTTTTGTAATCAATTTTATAAATCAATCAATGCTTTAAAAGTAACAAACTGATTTCACAATCAAAATTTAAAATAATAAATTTCGAAATAAACATTTGATACAAAATTTAAAAATAAAAAAATTTATTTTCATATTAATTTCATGCTAATATTTGGCTTTAATTAAAGTCGCTCTTTTTATATCTTTTGCATTTTTTAATAAATAAAATTTTATTTTTATGGACACTTGCAATTAAATATTAGTTTTCTTCAGTTTTTATACTAAACGTCAAAAAATCCTTAAGATAGAATGAAATGAACTTTACGTTAAGTTAACGTTAAGTTTACGTACCGACTATAAATGTTCTAGTGCATTTTCATACATTTGTACTTTACGTTAAGTTAAAGTTACCGACTATAAATCTAGCATAAAGGTTGTAAAATAAACTTTGCTAGTTTTTCATCCAGTTTTGATGACAATTTTTTAACCTCTAATCGTTCTATTTTAATTAGCAATACGTATAAGAGTATTTTTCAATTTGATAATGATTTTTGTAAATTAACATTGAAGACCAATGAAAAATTTAAAAACATTAAAAAAATAAATTTAAATTATTGTTTTCTTTATTTTTACTCTTATTTTTATTCAAACTTTATAAAAACCAATACACTAATTTTTTACAGATTTCGATACTTTATAGCACTACTATAATTAATATATAACCTCCACAAAATTGTTAATAATCTTTGGTAACGTATTTGACATAGCATATTGAAAAGCATATTTCGTTTATTATCAAATATAAAACAAAACTTTTTTACTAAAACAAATTTGATAGTCTAATAATGGCCTTATACGAAGTTAAGGCGCGCTATACACCTGAGCTAAACTATAAAAAAAAGCGAACTATGTTTTTAAAAAATAATGTATATAACGTAATTATAGAAAAAAACATTAACGAAACAAAATATTTAAAAAAGAAAAGAAAAACGGAAACATTACATTTTTTTGAAAAAGCTTTATTCGCATTAAAACATTACTTTTTTAAAAACATAGTTCGCATAGTTTAGCTCAGGTGTATAGCACGCCGGAAGTTTACTATCAATTGAATAAATTGATTTACGCTGCCATCTGAAAGTTGGCATATGAACAATCCATATTTAACATTTAACATACAATTAAAAAATATTTAGGCATTTAATCAAGATAATAACTATCCTATCTCTCAAGCTGGACCATCATACACACATTGTACAAAATTTCATTAAGATTGGTTACGTTGTTACGGAGTTCATCGCGGACAAACATCGTGACACGTGATTTTTATATATATAAGATAATAAAACCTCATTTTAAATATTGTTCCTCAATTCTGTACATGAATAATATAGAAATGATGGACAGATTGCAAAAATTACAAAATAAAGTAATGAGAGCAATTCTTAAAAAAGATAAATATACATCAAAAGATTTAATGTCGAAAAATTTAAATTGGTTAAATGTGGAACAAAGAATAAAAATTAATGTGCTACTCCTAATATTTAAAATTAAAAATAATTTATTTCCTAAATATTTAAATGAAAAATTAACTTATGTAAATAAAATTCATAATTATAATTTTTTTTTTTTTTAGTAAAATGTGTTGTGTAGTAGGAATTACAATATGTGTCACAACAACACAGAAAAACCTTTTAAGACCAAGGTCCCACAACAACATACGTTCAAAGGTGTTGATGGACGTAAATCTTTCTTTTTTTGATTTTTTTTTTATATTTTTTGTTAAAGAATGGATAACTAAATAATACATCCTATCACTGACAAAATATGACATAGGCCAATATTTTATGATAGAAAGGAGAAAATAAAAGCAAATTAAAAAGTAAATAGCAAATTTTTACAAAAATTTGCTGAAACAAAACAAAAATGTAGTGTAAATAATCCAGTGGCATATTCCCTGATCCTGTGACGCACTGTCTTTCTTAATGATTAAAGCACACACATGGTTTATGAACTATGAAGGCTTGTTTCTTCGAGGAAGCAATAGCATCTCATCATGAAGGATTATTTCACAGCTAAGATTGAGGGTGCTGCCGTTAACTGAATACAGTTCATCCGCCACCACCCCTAAGATGTCACCTTGGCTATTGATATCTCACTGCTATTGCCAGTGGTATGTGAGGCACTCGTTAACTCGTATGTCAATAGCAGGAACTGGAGTACGCGGTGTTGTCACACCCGTAGATCGAAAATAAAACAATTTAGAAAACAATAAAAACTAATCCCTCCATTGCGGGATTTAAGAAATGTCAGTGATTTAAAGGTAAGGTTAAATTTTTATTCAAATGAAAAAACAAAAAATATATTAATGGATAAAGGTTTAAGTCTTTTTAATTCACTTAGTAATGATATAAAAAATGCAAATAATTTAAATAAGTTTAAACAAAAATTAATTAATTCTACAACAAATTTTTAAAAATATATATTATGTATGACATTGTTTAGTTTATGAGCAATTTCACGCAAGTTCAGCAAATTTTTGGGAAATTTTGACTTGACCCCTTTTAATTTTGATTATTTTTTGTTTATAGATAGTCTTTCATAAATAAAAAATACAAGTTCTCTAATTATTTTTTTTTTCGACCAGGGGTCTTCACAGGGTGGCCCTCAATATCACTAGTTTACAAAAAAAAATCTCCCGAAATAAAACCGAACTTTTCTTATAGATTTGGACCTCCTGAACACGAATATCATACTCATTTGTTTTGGTTAGCTCTTGTTTCTGAGATATTCACGAAAATTTTTTTGGTGATCAAAAATGTTGTTTCGGTTTTTGGGTCTCATTTTACATTTTACAAAAAAAAACAAATTAAAAATTTTAATGAAACAAGAGCATAGTAAATATGCTAACAAAAATTTTGAGCTATATTTTGTAAAAATCCATTAGGGATTCTGGAAGTTACAGTCGAAAAAAGTTGAAAAATTCACGTTTTTCTAAAAATTTTCTATTTTCAACGCCATAAATTTTGAACAAATAAAGACACTAATTTTTTTTAATTTCTTGGAGCCTATAGTAGCTTCATTTTTCTTTCTTTTAAGCTAAAAGACACGAATATTGGTGCAGTTTGCACTAAGTTATTCAAGTTTTACCAAATAAAGTCAAAACTCAAAATTTGGAAAAAATAATTTTTTACTTAATTTATTGTGCCATAAATAATAATTTAAAAGTTCAGTCATTCTCAAACATCAGTAAAGAATTACTTTAAAATAATAAAGTATAATTTACATTTTTGTTTCCGAAGTTGGGAATTGGATCGATATGAAACGAAAATAGAAAAATATAAACAAAAGATAATGAATTGTGAGGAGAGGCAAAACATCATAACATCAGAACTATTTAAGTTAGTTCAAGCACCATAAAGTTAAGCCCCTATTTATGTCTATTAATACCTGTAATGTTTGTTTCTTTTCTTTTTTCTCTTTTTTTTGTTTTTTGATAATGTAAATTGTTTTCTATCACCGCCCACCTTGTGTTACTCCTTACGTTTATGATCATAGTTTAATTTAAGAAAGCAATTACTTCTCTTTTTAATAGTTTTTCGGTTTTCCCAACTTTCGTTTAATTAGTTTAATGAGGTTTCTTTTTAAGTAGATAATTGTCGTATTAGTTGCACATATAATCTCACTGAGGATAAATTTAATTCCAAACATTCAAGTGAAAATATTAATTAAAAAAGAAAAAATATTACAAATATAAATTTTAAATAGTGTATTGTTTTTAAAAATCAATAAATCAACAGTGATAGCTGCCTTGTAAAGCAACATAAATTGTTAGTAAAGTGTAAAGTCAAGTTTATTTAAATGGCGTCGTCAAGAAGTTTCAAGTGTAAAAATAGCCCAAATTCATTTTGTTTTATTTGTGGAAGTTACATAATACATACTGCTAAAAGAATCACCCCATTTATAAAAACTGCCTATCTTCATTACTAACTGATATTTTCCAGCTCCTAAAATAAATCCGAGGTGGAAGGAGCTAGATCATGTCAAAAAAATTCACAAAAAATTCTAAATTTCGAGAAAAATCATATACAAAGAAAATACAACTTTTGTCAAAAAATACATTTCATAATCAACTAACTGTATTTTTTAACTTCTAAAATAAGTCCGAGGTGGGAGGAGCTAGATCATGTCATAAACTTCACAAAAAAAAATCTCAATTTCGAGAAAAATCATATACAAATAAAATACAACTTTTGCCAAAAAAGACATTTCATAATCAACTAACTGATATTTTCCAACTCCTAAAATAAGTCCGAGATGGGAGGAGCTAGATCTACTAGGAAAACAACTTATATATAAATCAATTGTGTTGCAGAATTTAATTTATTCTTATAGTTAAATTTTTTTTCCAAATTTTGAGTTTTGACTTTCTTTGGGAAAACTAGAATACCTTGGTGCAAACTGTACCAATATTCATATCTTTCAGCTTAAAAAAAAGAAAAATGAAGCTACTATAGGCTCCAAGTAATTAAAAAAAATTAATGTCTTTATTTGTTCAAAATTTATGGTGTTGAAAATGGAAAATTTTTAAAAAAAACGTGAATTTTTCGTACTTTTTCAACTTTTTTCGACTGTAACTTCCAGAATCCTTAATGGAATTTTACAAAATTTAGCTCAAAATTTTTGTTAGCATATTTACTATGCACATGTTTCATTAATATATTTAATTTGTTTGTTATGTAAAATATGAGACCCGAAACAACATTTTTGATCACCGAAAAAATTGGTTTTTCGTGAATATCTCAAAAACAAGAGCTAACCAAAAAAATGAGTATGATATTCGTGTTCAGGAAGTCCAAATCTATAAGAAAAGTTGGGTTTTATTCAGGGAGACAAAAAAAGTTCAAAATTTGTAAACTAGTGTATTTTGTTATTTTGTGATGTGAGTACATTTTGACGAGCGATTGTAGAAAAACTACTGAATCGATTTTCATAAATGATGTGTCGTTGAATAGGTATTAGAACAAAGTTTGTAAAAATGTACACTGTCAGTTTTTTGAAATAATTTTTAACGGTGTAAGATAAGAAAAAAACGGTGTAATTGAAAAAAAGATGGCATAGCTTTTTTTTTTTTTTTGTTTTAACTAAATTGAAGCTTATTTGAAGCTTATTATAAGAAAAAAACGGTGTAATTGAAAAAAAGATGTCAAAGCTTTTTTTTTTTTTTTTGTTTTAACTAAATTGAAGCTTATTTAACCACTTGTGAAAGTTTAGGACACGCGTTATTTTTTGTTTTTAAGATAAAATTCGTTGTACATATAACTGTCGGGAATAAGTTTTTTTTTGTTCTGAAGGAAAATTATAAAAATGGCGATTTTTAGATCCAGGGGGCTTATGATTGAAAACGCACGGAAAACGCATCACGCGGTTAAGATTATTCACCTTCACCTAATGTAGGTATGATTGAAAACGCGTGATAAAAAGTTAGTTCGAATTTTTTTTCGAAATTAAGAAACTGTCAGATTGTCAAAATAATTTGTTGTTAATTGTCAGATCTAATTGTTTGTTAAAAAACATCATTGTGTTCAGTGCTAAGCTTAAAAAATTTAAATATTTTGATAAAATAAAAATAATAATTAGCTACATCAGGACTCTCTTTCATTCTTCTTACTAATTTCTAATACAATACTACTTTTGATTTGTTATTTTTCCCCTAATAATCTTTCTCCTTAAATTTTAAAATAATAAATGTGCTTAAAATTTAAAACATTGTTTATTTTTCACTCGAAATTAATAAATAAAAAGATAAACTTATATTTTTAAGTTTTAAAATTATTCTAAACGCAAGCCAAATCTTTCGTTTCAATTTTGTACAAGAAACGGATATCACGCGTTTTCAATCATACAAAAAAATAAGTTCGAAATAAAACGTTTGTCACGCGTTTTCAATCATACCAATAGACTACGTTTCACGTTTCATTGACGTTTACGTTTTCCACGCGTTTTCAATCATAAGCCCCCAGATCTTTTTTATGTTAAATATCAAATATTTTATTATTAAATGAACTTTTTAAAAAGCAATTTCAGTCAAGTTCAGCAAAATTTTGCGACATTTTGACTCGACCCTTTTTAATTTGGTTTATTTTATAGATAAAGTTTATAGATAGCCTTTGATAAATGAAAAATACGACTTCTCGTAGAATTTTTTTTAAATATATATTATCATATTATTATATTTTTAAATAATAATATAAAGCCGTACAAATAACTAAGTCTATTCAGGAACGTTTGACTGGAGAAGTATTAGAGTTGTCTGAAAATGCAAAAATAAGGCAACGTTATGAAGAAATTATTAGAAACCTAAAGAAACAATTCGACAATGGGGATTATGCTGAAAAACAAAAAATGTTGTCAATTTTACCGCAAGAAATGAAAATGCAGGAGTTTCAAGATATATTTGGAAGTAATGCTACGCGTCATTTGGTTGAAAAAAGTAAAACTCTACATGAAAATAATTTTCAGCATTCATCTGGGACAGATAAAAGAGGTGTATCCACAACAGATATAAATGTTGTGGAACAGTTCTATAAAAGTGATGAAATCAGTAGATTATTGCCAGGCAAACGAGATGCAATATCTTTTAAAAATGGAGATGAGCGCATAAAAACACAAAAGCGCTTATTGCTATGTACATGAAATGAAGCTTATGTGGAGTTTAAAAATAAGTTTCCTGATGTGAAAATAGGATTTACTAAATTCACCTCCCTTCGACCACAAGAATGTATAAAATTATCCCAAGGAGTTCATAATGTGTGCGTGTGTACCATACATCAAAATATGAAACTAATGATTCAACACTCTAAGATGTCTTGGATTACTGATGCTGCTTTCCAGAATTATAAAACATTAATTGACTTTGTTTCATGTGGTGAATTAACAGAATATTGTCATACTTTGAAGTGCAATGAATGTTCAAAAAAACTTCAACAACTGGAAGAAAAATTACTAAATGATTTTGACGTTAAAGGAATCCTTCAAGTCAAATATCAACAATGGAATACAACTGATCGATGCAATTTGGATACTTTAATAGAAACTGTAGAAGAATTTATGAAAAAATTTATTTACCGTTTACAAATTTTGATACCACACAACTTGATAGCAAAACAGCAATCTACATTCATTGAGGAAAAAAAAATTAGAAGCAGGAAAGTGCTTCTTTCAAGGGGATTTTAGTAGTTCAAACTACGCCTCCATAATTCAGGATGCGGTTCAAGGCTATTATTATAATAATTCACAAGCTACTATTCATCCATTTGTCATTTATTTTAAAAGTGCCGCAAGTGAATATACAGCACCCAAGTTTTATACTCATTTCGGATATAAACGATCACAACAGTACTACAGTCCATGATTTCATTACAAAACTTATTGAATTCATCAAAACGCATATAAATTCTAATATTACGAAAATAATTTATAACACTGACGGTGCACCTTCTTAATACAAAAATAAACATAACTTAATTAACTTATGCCACCATAAAAAAGACTAAGGTTTATGCAGAATGGCATTTTCATGCTACCAGCCATGGAAAGGGACCTTGTGATGGAATTGGTGGTACACTGAAGCGTGCTGCACACCGTTATAGTATAGGGAGCAAAGATATTATTGATACACCAAAAAAACTTTTCGAATGGGATTTAAAATGGGAATCTACCATGAACTTTGGATACGCCGATAAAAATGCATATCAATTAACAAAAAAAAAATTACAAAATCGATATAAAAATGCGATTACTATAAGTGGAACTCAAAAATTTCATTCTTTTGTACCATTAAATACTAAGACAATAAATGCAAAAATGTTTTCCAACTCAAAAGAAACTTTTAAATGTAAAATAAGTAAATAATTTTTAATAACTATATTTATTTTCTTTAACCTACATATATAATTTGTATGATACTTTAAAAAAGTTATTCAATAATAAATTATTTGTAATTTAATGTTAAAATACAATCTTTTACTTTATGACTATAATAACATAATACGAACATAATACTTCTCCAGTCAAAAGTTCCTAAATAGATTTAGTTATTTATACGGTTTTTTTGTTTGCAGTCGAGACTGTCAAATTATTTTTTATAAGAGTGACAAGTGATTACTAAAAGTGACAAATAAACATTTCATTTTTTTATGTCATCTAATACAAAGAAAATGATTGCAGAAGTGTTTTCCTATTCAAAAGAAACTTCTGTTTGTAAAATAAGTAAATCATTTTTAACAATTGTATTTATTTTATTTATTGTACTACATATATAATTTTTATAATGTTTTAAAAAGTTCATCTAATAATAAAATATTTGATATTTAACATAAAAAAAAATCTCTTAGTTTATAACGCCATTTTTATAATTTTCCTTCAGAACAAAAAAAAACTGATTCCCGACAGTCATATGCACAACGAATTTTATCTCTAAAACAAAAAATAACGCGTGTCCTAAACTTTCACAAGTGGTTAGATATAAAATAAGCTTCAATTTAGTTTAAAAAAAAAAAAAAGGCTATGCCATCTTTTTTTCAATTACACCGTTTTTTTCTTATGTTACACCGTTAAAAATTATTTCCAAAAACTGACAGTGTACATTTTTAAAAACTTTGTTCTAATACCTATTCAACGACATATCATTTATGAAAATCAATTCAGTAGTTTTTCTACAATCGCTCGTCAAAATGCACTTACATCACAAAATAACAAAATATTGAGGGCCACCCTGTGAAGACCCCTGGTCGAAAAAAAAAATTCTAAGAGAACTTGTATTTTTTATTTATGAAAGACTATCTATAAACAAAAAATAATCAAAATTAAAAGGGGTCAAGTTAAAACGTTGTTGAATCTTCGTGAAATTGCTCTTATAAATAATGTAATTAATGTAGTTTGTATATTGGTATATTCAATATCAATTTCGGAGTGACGTGAGTGATCGATATAAAAATGCGATTACTATAAGTGGAACTCAAAAATTTCATTCTTTTGTACCATTAAATACTAAGACAATAAATGCAAAAATGTTTTCCAACTCAAAAGAAACTTTTAAATGTAAAATAAGTAAATAATTTTTAATAACTATATTTATTTTCTTTAACCTACATATATAATTTGTATGATACTTTAAAAAAGTTATTCAATAATAAATTATTTGTAATTTAATGTTAAAATACAATCTTTTACTTTATGACTATAATAACATAATACGAACATAATACTTCTCCAGTCAAAAGTTCCTAAATAGATTTAGTTATTTATACGGTTTTTTTGTTTGCAGTCGAGACTGTCAAATTATTTTTTATAAGAGTGACAAGTGATTACTAAAAGTGACAAATAAACATTTCATTTTTTTATGTCATCTAATACAAAGAAAATGATTGCAGAAGTGTTTTCCTATTCAAAAGAAACTTCTGTTTGTAAAATAAGTAAATCATTTTTAACAATTGTATTTATTTTATTTATTGTACTACATATATAATTTTTATAATGTTTTAAAAAGTTCATCTAATAATAAAATATTTGATATTTAACATAAAAAAAAATCTCTTAGTTTATAACGCCATTTTTATAATTTTCCTTCAGAACAAAAAAAAACTGATTCCCGACAGTCATATGCACAACGAATTTTATCTCTAAAACAAAAAATAACGCGTGTCCTAAACTTTCACAAGTGGTTAGATATAAAATAAGCTTCAATTTAGTTTAAAAAAAAAAAAAAGGCTATGCCATCTTTTTTTCAATTACACCGTTTTTTTCTTATGTTACACCGTTAAAAATTATTTCCAAAAACTGACAGTGTACATTTTTAAAAACTTTGTTCTAATACCTATTCAACGACATATCATTTATGAAAATCAATTCAGTAGTTTTTCTACAATCGCTCGTCAAAATGCACTTACATCACAAAATAACAAAATATTGAGGGCCACCCTGTGAAGACCCCTGGTCGAAAAAAAAAATTCTAAGAGAACTTGTATTTTTTATTTATGAAAGACTATCTATAAACAAAAAATAATCAAAATTAAAAGGGGTCAAGTTAAAACGTTGTTGAATCTTCGTGAAATTGCTCTTATAAATAATGTAATTAATGTAGTTTGTATATTGGTATATTCAATATCAATTTCGGAGTGACGTGAGTGATCCATTATTAATGAATGAAATTATATTTGTTGAATATAAAAACTTTTTTTTAACGAATTGTAATCACCTATTACTTTCACTCACTGTTGAGTGAGTGGAAGTAATAGGTGAAAGTAATAGGTGATTACAATTCGTTAAAAAAAAGTTTGTATATTGGTATTTATACTATATAAAATTATTCTATCCATCTATCTAACTTTTTTTATTATTATTTTACACTTTATTATTGTTATTTTACACTAAACTAAAGTATTTGTTATCTGATGGAGCCCTTTCTACATGACCAAACCATCTAATCCGGTTGGATTTAACATGGTGTCCACTATTTTTTCAAAACAAAATTCCCTAACTTTCCATGACTTTCCAGACCGAAAATATGAAAATTTTTTAAAATAAAAGTAAAAAATGTTGACCAACATTTAACTACATAAAATGCCTCGTAGAAGAACAACTATGGCTTTCCAAAACGATTATTTTATTAGACTGGTCAAATAGAACTAAATGCCCCTGGCCTCTTAGTTTTTTTCAGATCAACAGTCTTACAGTTTTCAAGACCAACAGTCTTACAAATATATGAGCAAAATTTTCATTTACAGATATCAAATTTTTGATTTTTTTTTTTGGCGCCATAAAACCAATGCAACTCAAGTGTCTGTTCTCCATGTTAGGGGCGGCTTGGAGCAGGCGTCTGTCTTGCATCAAGCGGCTCGCTATATAAATGTGCAGAAAGCGTCTGTTCTCCATGTTAGGGGCGGCTTGCAGCGGACGTCTGTCTTGGATCAAGCGGCTCGCTATATAAACGTTTAAAAAGGTTGTTTCTGGTGACCTTAAAATGCAAAACGAACCGATTCACAAAAATTTGGGTTGGGTGAAGGGCTAACTCCCCATTTTCGTAAAAAAATTATAGTCATGAATTCTGTACACAGGCCTCGGCATATCTCGGATTCATTATTAGAACGACCTCGGAAACTGTACCCGGACTACGATTTAAAAATGGGAACCTGGAACGTGCTAAGCCTTAGAAGACCAGGAGATCTCCTAAAACTCACTCAACAAGTCGAGAGCTACACACTGGATATAGTGGCATTACAAGAACTAAGATGGCCAGGTAGTGGAATCCATGAAACAGCGAAAGGATACACTTTTTGTTATTGCGGTCATCAAAACGGAGGAGAATTTGGAGTTGGCTTTCTTATACACCGTCGCGTGAATCAACATGTTATTGACTTCTGCCCAATTAATATGCGGTTATGCACACTGAGAATCCGCACGCAAAAATTCAATGTAACGATCTTCAATGTTCATGCACCTACTGAAGATAAAGCAGATGATATTAAAGACCTGTTCTTCCTAGAACTCGAAGAAGTCATCAATAACATCCCGCGGCACGATATAAAAATCGTGGTAGGTGACTTTAATGCTCAAATTGGTAGGATTGCAGAACTTAAAACACATATCGGCTCTAACAGCTTGCATAATACCAGCAACAATAACGGTTTTCGCGCAGCCAGCTCGGCTGTATGTATGATCTAGTAGTTTCCAGCACTTTCTTCCCGCACAAGAGAATTCATAAGGCAGCGTGGAAATCAAATAACGGAAGAACGGAAAATCAAATCGATCACGTCATGATCTTTAAGAGACACTCTACAAGTATAACTGACATTCGATCATACAGAGGTGCTGATATGGAAACCGATCATATACTTGTCATCTTTAAGTACAAGTGCAAATTATCATCTACATTTAAAAGACAAGCAAAAAAGACCATGCGCTGGAATGTCGAAGCATTTAAACATCCGGAAACGCTGGATAGATATCAGGAAATAATAACATAAAACATAGAAGAGCATGCATGACATCTCTTCTGAGATGTCATTAAACATACAAGAAGAATGGCAAACGCTTCAATCAACCGCCGCAGCACAAACTACAATCGGAAAACAACCACCGAAATCACACAACGAATGGTTTGACGACGAGTGTCGCCAATCCGTTGAACATAAACAAAAACTGCGAGACACCCGAAGCTCTCAAGCTGATTATCTATGCGCCAGGAAAGCGGAAATTCAAAAGAGTGCTCCACGGAATCCGACAAAAGATTTCCACTCAAGATCAAGAGACAGCCATCACAAATGAAAATAATGAACTTACAAGTGAACGTGATGTGCTGGCAGTGTGGCGATCCCACTTTCAAGACCTACTGAATAGGACGAATGAAGTTCATCCTATTCGAGCAATTGCTCCATCAACTAAGGAAAGTTTTGTCTCTTACCCAGCGATAGTAGAAGAAGTGGAAGCTGCGATTAAAAAACTGAAAAATGGCAAATCACCAGGTTTCGATGGAATTCCCGCAGAACTTTTGAAAAATGGAGGATCAGCTCTGGTCTCACGTATATGCGATCTGATTCTTGCAATCTGGGACAAAGAAGAACTACTGCTGGATGGAAAACAGCTCTCATTGTTCCGCTACATAAAGCCGGGCATTCACATACAACGGAAACAGAAACCGAAACTGAAACTGAAAATTTTCCGTTTCTGTTTCTGTTTCTAATTTGGTTGACGGTGGTGAATAATAAAACAGAAACGGAAACCGAATTTCGTTTGAGTTTGTGAATTTGTTATCCATTATGAATAATAAATTTGAAGAATAACAAAAACAAATAATTTTTATTTATTAAACCTATTCATTAAATTCAAAATTCAAAGCTTTTGTTACCACAATTCAAAATAATAATTAATATTATGTGACAGTTTCTGGTCATGTGACAGTTTCGGTACTGAAACAATTCAATTTTGATTGTTTCCGTTTCAGACAAAACAGACGAATTTTACGTTTCTGAAATTCGGTTTCTGTTTCCGTTGCTGTCAAATTTGTATGAAATTCGGTTTCAGTTTCTGTTTCCGTTGTATGTGAATGCCCGGCTTAAGAAAGGGGACCGTCTAAAGTGTGCGAATTATCGTGGCATCGCACTGTTGAACACTGCATATAAAATACTAGCTAATGTCGTACTTGCTCGACTCATCCCGTTCGCCGAATCTATCATCGGTGACTATCAGTGTGGTTTTCGTCTCAACCGCTCAACCACAGAATGTTTTACCTTAAGGATGATTCTGGAAAAATGTTGGGAGTACAACATCAGCATTCACCAGCTCTACGTTGATTTCAAGCAAGCATATGATAGTATCATCCGCGAAAACTATGCCTTGGTATCCCAGAGAAGCTTGTTTTTCTGTGCAAACTCACAACATCGGGATCAAATTGTAGAATAGTAATCGAAGGGTCAGTTTCTGATCCTTTCGATATAACATCAGGTGTTCGACAAGGTGATGCACTCGCGCCCGTACTATTTAATTTGGCGCTGGAGTACGCGATAAGAAAAAGCCGAATTGAAACACAAACTGCATATATAACAAATCTAGTCAAGTTCTTCAACAGTTTTTCATAGTTCCTCACAGATTTTCTCAATTTCTTAAAAATTCATTTCTTATCAAGAAAATTACCTTAAAAAATCACCTTTTTAATTTTTAGATTAAAAAATAGGGTAGGAAGGGGTGGTTTTTTCGAAATTTGTTGGCCAGATTCTGAAAGAGCACTCTTGAAAATACCCTCCTATGGATTATTAAATATTTCCAAGCATCAGTAACAAAGTTATCTGTGCTTAAATTTAACGGACAAAAACGGATAGATTTGGTCGATAAGAGTTAATATGCGTTTCACTATTTAATGTTTCATTTACTATAGCTTTTAAAAATCAATAATTTTCCAGATTTCAATGATGATAACGAGGATGATGAGGCAAACGATAACAGTAGCACAGATGAAGAGAGTTCAACTGATGATGACTCTGATGAAGAGTAAAAAAAAATTTTTTTCACTTTTCTTCATATATATATTTTTTTATTTTTTTAATGAAATTGTTAATAAAAGTTCCTATTATTAGTTTAATACATGTTTTTAACTATTCACATTCCTTACCATTCATTTATTATTGTAATTAATGAAACTAAAATTATTTATGAACTTGGAAAAAAGAAAGTATTGAAATGATGTTGTCGATCGATGTTTTTTTGTCGGACTATTGATTTGGCACAAAATATTTGTCCGCCACTTGTACTACACGGTAAGTTCTGCTCTTTAATATGTTAATTTCTTTCTGTCCGACGGTTATGAATAAATTTTAGGTCGCCGTGAAAATGTCAATGTCCGCTTGTCGGACTGGAAAATTGGTAAATCTGTCTTGTCGGACGATGTAAGGACGTGATTTAACATACCTTTTTGAAGCATTTTTCATAAAAATCAGGTGGTTATCCATAAATTTTTCGAAATTGTTATTATTACATGTTTCACTCGGTAGACACCCTTAACGTACCGAAATTTTTGTCGGACAAGTTTTTTCTTTCGCAATTCATGAATTTATCTTGGTATTAAACTTTTTAAAAATAGAGTATCTATAAATTTTAGCTTAATACGGTATTGACAAGTTTAAAAATTACTGGAGAGAAAAAGCCGCGACTAAGAAAATTATGATAGAGAAAAAAAAAGTGGTAGACTAGGCGTAATTAACCCACACAAAAAATTATAGAAGAGTATTTATGAGTTGCTGTTTATGTCGGCGGGCTCCCATACTATTATAAATTCAAATCATAATTTCTATTGCGAGTTATTCTCAATTTCAGACTAAAACTGAGTTAAAGTTATAAGTTATTTGAATGAATTTTAGGAATCATAAAACATGCAAACATATTACATAGTTGTTAGTCATTTTTAATAAACTTTAAATAAATAATAATACAAACCACATTTTCAACATCACCAAATCTGCTTCTTTGAAAAGCGCCCTTTTCAAGAGGTTCGTGTGTTGACGAAGAATTGCCCATATTGATTAATAAATTTTAAAAAAAATTAAAACTATGAAATTTCTGACACAATACGTATTTGATGGACAATAAAGATGTAGTTTTCAAATGATTATCGATTTTATTCAAATCATAATAGAAATTCTTATGACTTAAAGAATAAGTTGTCCGTTTTTTTTTAAATTGTTAATATAATTCAAAGATCGTATGAACCCAAGCAGCGAAAACTTATTGTTGGTGAATGTAATTTTTTCTTTCTGTAAGATAAATTTAAAAATATAAATAAATTTACAAACTTTTCTAATATTATATTACTCCTCCAAATAGAATCACGTATCGTAGGGCTAGGTAATATAAGATTTTTCATATTTACTTTCAACTCCCAGCAAACAAATAATAATCATTTCAAGTTAATGGATGGGAAGTTTTTTTAAAAATAAATGCTTTGATTTGGAGTAAGGTAAGTACAAGCCTGACGAATGCACAATAATAGAGCATTATGGTACCGAAATTAACATTATTGAAGTAAATAGTACATTATTTAATTAGGAGCTAAAGTGATACTTTTTGTGTTGAGTCTATAGTTTGACGGCCGACCGCAGGGAGGCCGACAATTATAGACGAAACACAAAAAGTCACTTTAGCTCCGAATTAAATACACTATTTTTTCGGCAAACGTTTAAATTTTTTATAAATATGAAATTAATACATCAAACTTTTTATAAATATGAATTTGTATCGTCATAATTACTTCCAAAAAAGAGAAAAAAACATTTAAATTTGTATGAATAAAATTTTTTTATCAAAGCAGCCTTTTCAAAATTTCATAATATGAGAGTCAACTTATTTTTTGTTGTCATGGTTATACAATATGTTTGAAAAAATAACAAACTAACATATGCTACTTTACAGCCTCCGTAATATAAAATAAAAATGGCGTTACTTTTGCTGTCAGGCTAAAAAGTAAGACTTTAGCTAACTCCCTAGTGACAGTAAAGTTAAACTTTACACCCGTTTGCCGAAAAACTTCTTTAGGCGCGATATGACAATTAAATCAAATCTTTTTTGAACGGAAGTAACATTTTGAAAAAAAAAAAAATAAATAAAATAAAGAAATTCAAACGACAATGAAGTAAAAAGGCAAACAAATATTATGTTCGGCAAGTATGCGATACAATTCGATTATGTGTATTGTGTGTTAATTGTCATTCATTTGTTAATGTTATTATATTTTTTATTCAGTGTCGTACTAAATGTTATGAGTTGGATGTGTCGATTTTGAGTTTCGTTATTTTTTAAATTAATATTTGGAATTATTTTAGTTTTTTAACCGACTTCAAAAAAGGGGAGGGTCTGTGTTTCATTGTGGTTTTTTTTTATGTATGTTGACCGATTTCTCAAAAACGGCTCGTTTGATTTGGATGATTTAAATCGTATTCTATTTGTGTTGATTTGGAGAGCCCATAATTTTTTATGATGTGAACAATGCCGTTTTCAGAAGATTGGAAAACCCGTATTTTTATGTATTTTATGCGATTTATTCAAAACATCTTAATCTGTTTGGATAGTTTGAGTTGTATTATATTGCTATAGATGTCGAGGTGGTCGTACATATTTTTCTGTTAGTATGCCGTATGAGTATGAGTATTTTACAGTAGGGGCAGAAAGTATGAGGCATGTTAAATAAATCAAAATAACTTTTGAAGTTGTGGACATATGCAAGTATTTTAGATATTTAAATTTGTCTTAACACACAATTTGTTGAACATATAACTATATTTCAGGAGTGATTTAACAAAATTAAAAAATATATACAGGCATTTCTGGAAAATAGGCAAACAATCCCTTAATGTAAATATCTTGATAAAGTGATTAATGTACCTGCATTTAAAATTATTGTTTTTTTCTAATAAAACTGATGTTCCTTAGCGTACACACATATTTATATTAAGAAATAACGGTAAATCTATATATTTTTTTAATCTTAGTCTATAGAGGACTTTTTTTACAATGTTCAGCTATAAAATGATTAAAAGATAAGAATTTTCAATAATTCAACGTGGGAGAATATTTGTTTATCACGAAGAAGGATATTCTCAAGTTTAAATTGCTTAAAAAATGAATATTTCGCGTTGAGCTGTCCAAAGTACGTTTGCGCGCTATCGTGCTACAGACACTAACGACTCAAAAAAACGTTCTTGCTGCCCAAAAAATATATCAAAACGTCAAGAAATTCCTATTCCGGTTTTGATTTTAAAAAAGATCACATCTAGTTAAAAGTAAAAATAGTAAAAAGAATGTAATTAATTTAATTTCAATATAAAAGATTGGTGACTAATTGGGATTTCCAATAAATTGTTTGTGTTTTTCTATCCAATTATCCAAACTGTTGAAATTAAAGAAGTGAGTAAGAAACAAAATTAGTGATGTTTTAAGAAAAAATAATTAAATTCAAAGAAACCAAGGAAAACCCTTCACAGGGTGGCCCTCAATATCACTAGTTTACAAGAAAAATCTCCCGAAATAAAACCGAACTTTTCTTATAGATTTGGACCTCCTGAACACGAATATCATACTCATTTGTTTTGGTTAGCTCTTGTTTCTGAGATATTCACGAACATTTTTTTGGTGATCAAAAATGTTGTTTCGGTTTTTGGGTCTCATTTTACATTTTACAAAAAAAAACAAATTAAAAATTTTAATGAAACAAGAGCATAGTAAATATGTTAACAAAAATTTTGAGCTATATTTTGTAAAAATCCATTAGGGATTCTGGAAGTTACAGTCGAAAAAAGTTGAAAAATTCACGTTTTTCTAAAAATTTTCTATTTTCAACGCCATAAATTTTGAACAAATAAAGACACTAATTTTTTTTAATTTCTTGGAGCCTATAGTAGCTTCATTTTTCTTTCTTTTAAGCTAAAAGACACGAATATTGGTGCAGTTTGCACCAAGTTATTCAAGTTTTACCAAATAAAGTCAAAACTCAAAATTTGGAAAAAATAATTTTTTACTTAATTTATTGTGCCATAAATAATAATTTAAAAGTTCAGTCATTCTCAAACATCAGTAAAGAATTACTTTAAAATAATAAAGTATAATTTACATTTTTGTTTCCGAAGTTGGGAATTGGATCGATATGAAACGAATATAGAAAAATATAAACAAAAGATAATGAATTGTGAGGAGAGGCAAAACATCATAACATCAGAACTATTTAAGTTAGTTCAAGCACCATAAAGTTAAGCCCCTATTTATGTCTATTAATACCTGTAATGTTTGTTTCTTTTCTTTTTTCTCTTTTTTTTGTTTTTTGATAATGTAAATTGTTTTCTATCACCGTCCACCTTGTGTTACTCCTTACGTTTATGATCATAGTTTAATTTAAGAAAGCAATTACTTCTCTTTTTAATAGTTTTTCGGTTTTCCCAACTTTCGTTTAATTAGTTTAATGAGGTTTCTTTTTAAGTAGATAATTGTCGTATGATTAGTTGCACATATAATCTCACTGAGGATAAATTTAATTCCAAACATTCAAGTGAAAATATTAATTAAAAAAGAAAAAATATTACAAATATAAATTTTAAATAGTGTATTGTTTTTAAAAATCAATAAATCAACAGTGATAGCTGCCTTGTAAAGCAACATAAATTGTTAGTAAAGTGTAAAGTCAAGTTTATTTAAATGGCGTCGTCAAGAAGTTTCAAGTGTAAAAATAGCCCAAATTCATTTTGTTTTATTTGTGGAAGTTACATAATACATACTGCTAAAAGAATCACCCCATTTATAAAAACTGCCTATCTTCATTACTAACTGATATTTTCCAGCTCCTAAAATAAATCCGAGGTGGAAGGAGCTAGATCATGTCAAAAAAATTCACAAAAAATTCTAAATTTCGAGAAAAATCATATACAAAGAAAATACAACTTTTGTCAAAAAATACATTTCATAATCAACTAACTGTATTTTTTAACTTCTAAAATAAGTCCGAGGTGGGAGGAGCTAGATCATGTCATAAACTTCACAAAAAAAAATCTCAATTTCGAGAAAAATCATATACAAATAAAATACAACTTTTGCCAAAAAAGACATTTCATAATCAACTAACTGATATTTTCCAACTCCTAAAATAAGTCCGAGGTGGGAGGAGCTAGATCTACTAGGAAAACAACTTATATATAAATCAATTGTGTTGCAGAATTTAATTTATTCTTATAGTTAAATTTTTTTTCCAAATTTTGAGTTTTGACTTTCTTTGGGAAAACTAGAATATCTTGGTGCAAACTGTACCAATATTCATATCTTTTAGCTTAAAAAAAAGAAAAATGAAGCTACTATAGGCTCCAAGAAATTAAAAAAAATTAATGTCTTTATTTGTTCAAAATTTATGGTGTTGAAAATGGAAAATTTTTAAAAAAAACGTGAATTTTTCGTACTTTTTCAACTTTTTTCGACTGTAACTTCCAGAATCCTTAATGGAATTTTACAAAATATAGCTCAAAATTTTTGTTAGCATATTTACTATGCACATGTTTCATTAATATATTTAATTTGTTTGTTATGTAAAATATGAGACCCGAAACAACATTTTTGATCACCGAAAAAATTGGTTTTTCGTGAATATCTCAAAAACAAGAGCTAACCAAAAAAATGAGTATGATATTCGTGTTCAGGAAGTCCAAATCTATCAGAAAAGTTGGGTTTTATTCAGGGAGACAAAAAAAGTTCAAAATTTGTAAACTAGTGTATTTTGTTATTTTGTGATGTGAGTACATTTTGACGAGCGATTGTAGAAAAACTACTGAATCGATTTTCATAAATGATATGTCGTTGAATAGGTATTAGAACAAAGTTTTTAAAAATGTACACTGTCAGTTTTTTGAAATAATTTTTAACGGTGTAACATAAGAAAAAAACGGTGTAATTGAAAAAAAGATGGCATAGCCTTTTTTTTTTTTAAACTAAATTGAAGCTTATTTTATATCTAACCACTTGTGAAAGTTTAGGACACGCGTTATTTTTTGTTTTAGAGATAAAATTCGTTGTGCATATGACTGTCGGGAATCAGTTTTTTTTTGTTCTGAAGGAAAATTATAAAAATGGCGTTATAAACTAAGAGATTTTTTTTATGTTAAATATCAAATATTTTATTATTAGATGAACTTTTTAAAACATTATAAAAATTATATATGTAGTACAATAAATAAAATAAATACAATTGTTAAAAATGATTTACTTATTTTACAAACAGAAGTTTCTTTTGAATAGGAAAACACTTCTGCAATCATTTTCTTTGTATTAGATGACATAAAAAAATGAAATGTTTATTTGTCACTTTTAGTAATCACTTGTCACTCTTATAAAAAATAATTTGAGTTAAAAAATAATTTAAAGCAGTCGAGACTGGCAAACAAAAAAACCGTATAAATAACTAAATCTATTTAGGAACTTTTGACTGGAGAAGTATTATGTTCGTATTATGTTATTATAGTCATAAAGTAAAAGATTGTATTTTAACATTAAATTACAAATAATTTATTATTGAATAACTTTTTTAAAGTATCATACAAATTATATATGTAGGTTAAAGAAAATAAATATAGTTATTAAAAATTATTTACTTATTTTACATTTAGAAGTTTCTTTTGAGTTGGAAAACATTTTTGCATTAATTTAACTGACAGTGTACATTTTTAAAAACTTTGTTCTAATACCTATTCAACGACATATCATTTATGAAAATCGATTCAGTAGTTTTTCTACCATCGCTCGTCAAAATGCACTTACATCACAAAATAACAAAATATTGAGGGCCAGCCTGTGAAGACCCCTGGTCGAAAAAAAAAATTCTAAGAGAACTTGTATTTTTTATTTATGAAAGACTATCTATAAACAAAAAATAATCAAAATTAAAAGGGGTCAAGTTAAAACGTTGTTGAATCTTCGTGAAATTGCTCTTATAAATAATGTAATTAATGTAGTTTGTATATTGGTATATTCAATATCAATTTCGGAGTGACGTGAGTGATCCATTATTAATGAATGAAATTATATTTGTTGAATATAAAAACTTTTTTTTAACGAATTGTAATCACCTATTACTTTCACTCACTGTTGAGTGAGTGAAAGTAATAGGTGAAAGTAATAGGTGATTACAATTCGTTAAAAAAAAGTTTGTATATTGGTATTTATACTATATAAAATTATTCTATCCATCTATCTAACTTTTTTTATTATTATTTTACACTTTATTATTGTTATTTTACACTAAACTAAAGTATTTGTTATCTGATGGAGCCCTTTCTACATGACCAAACCATCTAATCCAATTGGATTTAACATGGTGTCCACTATTTTTTCAAAACAAAATTCCCTAACTTTCCATGACTTTCCAGACCGAAAATATGAAAATTTTTTAAAATAAAAGTAAAAAATGTTGACCAACATTTAACTACATAAAATGCCTCGTAGAAGAACAACTATGGCTTTCCAAAACGATTATTTTATTAGACTGGTCAAATAGAACTAAATGCCCCTGGCCTCTTAGTTTTTTTCAGATCAACAGTCTTACAGTTTTCAAGATCAACAGTCTTACAAATATATGAGCAAAATTTTCATTTACAAATATCAAATTTTTGATTTTTTTTTTTGGCGCCATAAAACCAATGCAACTCAAGTGTCTGTTCTCCATGTTAGGGGCGGCTTGGAGCAGGCGTCTGTCTTGCATCAAGCGGCTCGCTATATAAATGTGCAGAAAGCGTCTGTTGTCCATGTTAGGGGCGGCTTGCAGCGGACGTCTGTCTTGGATCAAGCGGCTCGCTATATAAACGTTTAAAAAGGTTGTTTCTGGTGACCTTAAAATGCAAAACGAACCGATTCACAAAAATTTGGGTTGGGTGAAGGGCTAACTCCCCATTTTCGTAAAAAAATTATAGTCATGAATTCTGTACACAGGCCTCGGCATATCTCGGATTCATTATTAGAACGACCTCGGAAACTGTACCCGGACTACGATTTAAAAATGGGAACCTGGAACGTGCTAAGCCTTAGAAGACCAGGAGATCTCCTAAAACTCACTCAACAAGTCGAGAGCTACACACTGGATATAGTGGCATTACAAGAACTAAAATGGCCAGGTAGTGGAATCCATGAAACAGCGAAAGGATACACTTTTTGTTATTGCGGTCATCAAAACGGAGGAGAATTTGGAGTTGGCTTTCTTATACACCGTCGCGTGAATCAACATGTTATCGACTTCTGCCCAATTAATATGCGGTTATGCACACTGAGAATCCGCACGCAAAAATTCAATGTAACGATCTTCAATGTTCATGCACCTACTGAAGATAAAGCAGATGATATTAAAGACCTGTTCTTCCTAGAACTCGAAGAAGTCATCAATAACATCCCGCGGCACGATATAAAAATCGTGGTAGGTGACTTTAATGCTCAAATTGGTAGGATTGCAGAACTTAAAACACATATCGGCCCTAACAGCTTGCATAATACCAGCAACAATAACGGTTTTCGCGCAGCCAGCTCGGCTGTATGTATGATCTAGTAGTTTCCAGCACTTTCTTCCCGCACAAGAGAATTCATAAGGCAGCGTGGAAATCAAATAACGGAAGAACGGAAAATCAAATCGATCACGTCATGATCTTTAAGAGACACTCTACAAGTATAACTGACATTCGATCATACAGAGGTGCTGATATGGAAACCGATCATATACTTGTCATCTTTAAGTACAAGTGCAAATTATCATCTACATTTAAAAGACAAGCAAAAAAGACCATGCGCTGGAATGTCGAAGCATTTAAACATCCGGAAACGCTGGATAGATATCAGGAAATAATAACATAAAACATAGAAGAGCATGCATGACATCTCTTCTGAGATGTCATTAAACATACAAGAAGAATGGCAAACGCTTCAATCAACCGCCGCAGCACAAACTACAATCGGAAAACAACCACCGAAATCACACAACGAATGGTTTGACGACGAGTGCCGCCAATCCGTTGAACATAAACAAAAACTGCGAGACACCCGAAGCTCTCAAGCTGATTATCTATGCGCCAGGAAAGCGGAAATTCAAAAGAGTGCTCCACGGAATCCGACAAAAGATTTCCACTCAAGATCAAGAGACAGCCATCAAAAATGAAAATAATGAACTTACAAGTGAACGTGATGTGCTGGCAGTGTGGCGATCCCACTTTCAAGACCTACTGAATAGGACGAATGAAGTTCATCCTATTCGAGCAATTGCTCCATCAACTAAGGAAAGTTTTGTCTCTTACCCAGCGATAGTAGAAGAAGTGGAAGCTGCGATTAAAAAACTGAAAAATGGCAAATCACCAGGTTTCGATGGAATTCCCGCAGAACTTTTGAAAAATGGAGGATCAGCTCTGGTCTCACGTATATGCGATCTGATTCTTGCAATCTGGGACAAAGAAGAACTACTGCTGGATGGAAAACAGCTCTCATTGTTCCGCTACATAAAGCCGGGCATTCACATACAACGGAAACAGAAACCGAAACTGAAACTGAAAATTTTCCGTTTCTGTTTCTGTTTCTAATTTGGTTGACGGTGGTGAATAATAAAACAGAAACGGAAACCGAATTTCGTTTGAGTTTGTGAATTTGTTATCCATTATGAATAATAAATTTGAAGAATAACAAAAACAAATAATTTTTATTTATTAAACCTATTTATTAAATTCAAAATTCAAAGCTTTTGTTACCACAATTCAAAATAATAATTAATATTATGTGACAGTTTCTGGTCATGTGACAGTTTCGGTACTGAAACAATTCAATTTTGATTGTTTCCGTTTCAGACAAAACAGACGAATTTTACGTTTCTGAAATTCGGTTTCTGTTTCCGTTGCTGTCAAATTTGTATGAAATTCGGTTTCAGTTTCTGTTTCCGTTGTATGTGAATGCCCGGCTTAAGAAAGGGGACCGTCTAAAGTGTGCGAATTATCGTGGCATCGCACTGTTGAACACTGCATATAAAATACTAGCTAATGTCGTACTTGCTCGACTCATCCCGTTCGCCGAATCTATCATCGGTGACTATCAGTGTGGTTTTCGTCTCAACCGCTCAACCACAGAATGTTTTACCTTAAGGATGATTCTGGAAAAATGTTGGGAGTACAACATCAGCATTCACCAGCTCTACGTTGATTTCAAGCAAGCATATGATAGTATCATCCGCGAAAACTATGCCTTGGTATCCCAGAGAAGCTTGTTTTTCTGTGCAAACTCACAACATCGGGATCAAATTGTAGAATAGTAATCGAAGGGTCAGTTTCTGATCCTTTCGATATAACATCAGGTGTTCGACAAGGTGATGCACTCGCGCCCGTACTATTTAATTTGGCGCTGGAGTACGCGATAAGAAAAAGCCGAATCGAAACACAAACTGCATATATAACAAATCTAGTCAAGTTCTTCAACAGTTTTTCATAGTTCCTCACAGATTTTCTCAATTTCTTAAAAATTCATTTCTTATCAAGAAAATTACCTTAAAAAATCACCTTTTTAATTTTTAGATTAAAAAATAGGGTAGGAAGGGGTGGTTTTTTCGAAATTTGTTGGCCAGATTCTGAAAGAGCACTCTTGAAAATACCCTCCTATGGATTATTAAATATTTCCAAGCATCAGTAACAAAGTTATCTGTGCTTAAATTTAACGGACAAAAACGGATAGATTTGGTCGATAAGAGTTAATATGCGTTTCACTATTTAATGTTTCATTTACTATAGCTTTTAAAAATCAATAATTTTCCAGATTTCAATGATGATAACGAGGATGATGAGGCAAACGATAACAGTAGCACAGATGAAGAGAGTTCAACTGATGATGACTCTGATGAAGAGTAAAAAAAAATTTTTTTCACTTTTCTTCATATATATATTTTTTTATTTTTTTAATGAAATTGTTAATAAAAGTTCCTATTATTAGTTTAATACATGTTTTTAACTATTCACATTCCTTACCATTCATTTATTATTGTAATTAATGAAACTAAAATTATTTATGAACTTGGAAAAAAGAAAGTATTGAAATGATGTTGTCGATCGATGTTTTTTTGTCGGACTATTGATTTGGCACAAAATATTTGTCCGCCACTTGTACTACACGGTAAGTTCTGCTCTATAATATGTTAATTTCTTTCTGTCCGACGGTTATGAATAAATTTTAGGTCGCCGTGAAAATGTCAATGTCCGCTTGTCGGACTGGAAAATTGGTAAATCTGTCTTGTCGGACGATGTAAGGACGTGATTTAACATACCTTTTTGAAGCATTTTTCATAAAAATCAGGTGGTTATCCATAAATTTTTCGAAATTGTTATTATTACATGTTTCACTCGGTAGACACCCTTAACGTACCGAAATTTTTGTCGGACAAGTTTTTTCTTTCGCAATTCATGAATTTCTCTTGGTATTAAGCTTTTTAAAAATAGAGTATCTATAAATTTTAGCTTAATACGGTATTGACAAGTTTAAAAATTACTGGAGAGAAAAAGCCGCGACTAAGAAAATTATGATAGAGAAAAAAAAAGTGGTAGACTAGGCGTAATTAACCCACACAAAAAATTATAGAAGAGTATTTATGAGTTGCTGTTTATGTCGGCGGGCTCCCATACTATTATAAATTCAAATCATAATTTCTATTGCGAGTTATTCTCAATTTCAGACTAAAACTGAGTTAAAGTTATAAGTTATTTGAATGAATTTTAGGAATCATAAAACATGCAAACATATTACATAGTTGTTAGTCATTTTTAATAAACTTTAAATAAATAATAATACAAACCACATTTTCAACATCACCAAATCTGCTTCTTTGAAAAGCGCCCTTTTCAAGAGGTTCGTGTGTTGACGAAGAATTGCCCATATTGATAAATAAATTTAAAAAAAAATTAAAACTATGAAATTTCTGACACAATACGTATTATGATGGACAATAAAGATGTAGTTTTCAAATGATTATCGATTTTATTCAAATCATAATAGAAATTCTTATGACTTAAAGAATAAGTTGTCCGTTTTTTTTTAAATTGTTAATATAATTCAAAGATCGTATGAACCCAAGCAGCGAAAACTTATTGTTGGTGAATGTAATTTTTTCTTTCTGTAAGATAAATTTAAAAATATAAATAAATTTACAAACTTTTCTAATATTATATTATTCCTCCAAATAGAATCACGTATCGTAGGGCTAGGTAATATAAGATTTTTCATATTTACTTTCAACTCCCAGCAAACAAATAATAATCATTTCAAGTTAATGGATGGGAAGTTTTTTTAAAAATAAATGCTTTGATTTGGAGTAAGGTAAGTACAAGCCTGACGAATGCACAATAAAAGAGCATTATGGTACCGAAATTAACATTATTGAAGTAAATAGTACATTATTTAATTAGGAGCTAAAGTGATACTTTTTGTGTTGAGTCTATAGTTTGACGGCCGACCGCAGGGAGGCCGACAATTATAGACGAAACACAAAAAGTCACTTTAGCTCCGAATTAAATACACTATTTTTTCGGCAAACGTTTAAATTTTTTATAAATATGAAATTAATACATCAAACTTTTTATAAATATGAATTTGTATCGTCATAATTACTTCCAAAAAAGAGAAAAAAACATTTAAATTTGTATGAATAAAATTTTTTTATCAAAGCAGCCTTTTCAAAATTTCATAATATGAGAGTCAACTTATTTTTTGTTGTCATGGTTATACAATATGTTTGAAAAAATAACAAACTAACATATGCTACTTTACAGCCTCCGTAATATAAAATAAAAATGGCGTTACTTTTGCTGTCAGGCTAAAAAGTAAGACTTTAGCTAACTCCCTAGTGGCAGTAAAGTTAAACTTTACACCCGTTTGCCGAAAAACTTCTTTAGGCGCGATATGACAATTAAATCAAATCTTTTTTGAACGGAAGTAACATTTTGAAAAAAAAAAAAATAAATAAAATAAAGAAATTCAAACGACAATGAAGTAAAAAGGCAAACAAATATTATGTTCGGCAAGTATGCGATACAATTCGATTATGTGTATTGTGTGTTAATTGTCATTCATTTGTTAATGTTATTATATTTTTTATTCAGTGTCGTACTAAATGTTATGAGTTGGATGTGTCGATTTTGAGTTTCGTTATTTTTTAAATTAATATTTGGAATTATTTTAGTTTTTTAACCGACTTCAAAAAAGGGGAGGGTCTGTGTTTCATTGTGGGTTTTTTTATGTATGTTGACCGATTTCTCAAAAACGGCTCGTTTGATTTGGATGATTTAAATCGTATTCTATTTGTGTTGATTTGGAGAGCCCATAATTTTTTATGATGTGAACAATGCCGTTTTCAGAAGATTGGAAAACCCGTATTTTTATGTATTTTATGCGATTTATTCAAAACATCTTAATCTGTTTGGATAGTTTGAGTTGTATTATATTGCTATAGATGTCGAGGTGGTCGTACATATTTTCTGTTAGTATGCCGTATGAGTATGAGTATTTTACAGTAGGGGCAGAAAGTATGAGGCATGTTAAATAAATCAAAATAACTTTTGAAGTTGTGGACATATGCAAGTATTTTAGATATTTAAATTTAACAAAATTAAAAAAATATATACAGGCATTTCTGGAAAATAGGCAAACAATCCCTTAATGTAAATATCTTGATAAAGTGATTAATGTACCTGCATTTAAAATTATTGTTTTTTTCTAATAAAACTGAGGTTCCTTAGCGTACACACATATTTATATTAAGAAATAACGGTAAATCTATATATTTTTTTAATCTTAGTCTATAGAGGACTTTTTTTACAATGTTCAGCTATAAAATGATTAAAAGATAAGAATTTTCAATAATTCAACGTGGGAGAATATTTGTTTATCACGAAGAAGGATATTCTCAAGTTTAAATTGCTTAAAAAATGAATATTTCGCGTTGAGCTGTCCAAAGTACGTTTGCGCGCTATCGTGCTACAGACACTAACGACTCAAAAAAACGTTCTTGCTGCCCAAAAAATATATCAAAACGTCAAGAAATTGAAATAGCGAATATCTCTCTATTAAATAGACGTCTGTCCAGCAAAGTTACTCTGAAGTACAATCAATTCCATGATCCGAAAGTTAGTGTGTCTATAATAAAAAGTAGTATTCGAGAAAAAGGTCTTAATCAGGGCTGCTAATATACACGTATAAAACGTTTTATACGTTACACGTATAAAACGTATTAGTAGTAAAAATTAGTAAAAATAGTAAAAATATAATTAGGTAGTTATAAATTATTTATATATTTTATAATTTATAACAAAAAGTATTTAAATCAGGGTTGTAACGTATAATACGGTAACGTATAAAACACGTATTATACGGACGTATAAAACGTACAGTATAAAACACACAATTATTTACGTTTTATACCGTATAAAAGTAAAATCCTTAATAAATAAAAATACATTTATATAACATTAACGCGGGTGTTAACTCGTATCGTACTCGTGATATTTAATATTTATAAAGCCTAGATTTCGGGACTAATAGGAACATTTGGTTTAGAAAATATAGCGTCGGCATGATAATTTCTTACCCAGCTATTCCTATTAAATTAAAAATGAATTTACTCAATAAACTTCTCACTAAACTTTTTCGTTTGACGTAAATACATATTTTAACTATTACAACTTTTGTATAAAAAGAAGATTTGATCTGCAAGAACCTGTTATTTTCAAACTGTGTCTATTAATTGGAAGTGGTGCGACCTGGATTCACACAACAAAATTTTTTTTAAAAACATCTCTCTAATAATCTCTAATAATTTCCCTAACTGCTATGAAAAAACGACATTTATTCTGAAACAACATTATATTTCCAGCTGTTCTTATTAGATGGGAGGAGCCGAAGTTGGATTGAACCATATTTTATATATTCAGTAACATTTCATGATACAAAATAATTAAGTTCTGAGCCATCATCCAAAATGCTTCCCATTAAGTATTAAGTAAATGTTGGAATCAAAATGAAAGAAAATCATATAGTATACGTGTTGAAAAATTCAAAAATAATTTAATTGCTTGAGTTTAAGTGCTCAAAAAAATCTCTAATATATAATTCAAAATTTTCAATATTCAAATCTAGTGAATTAAAAATTATTAACCAGTTTAATGTACAGTAACATAGTCTTTCGTATAAAGTATAAAAATTAAAATATACATTCAAATAACATCTAGAATTTAAATAGCTTTTGTTATAAATTATAAAATATATAAATAATTTATAACTACGTAATTATATTTTTACTAAAATATATATATTTTTACTAAAAATATAATTAATATCTGAAGTAAGAAGTATTTTTAATTTTTTATGAATGAATTTCAAAAACAAAATCATATTATACGTTTTATAATTATATACGTTTTATACGTTTTATACGTTTTATACGTTACGTATTATACGTGTAACGTATAAAACGTTTTATGCGTGTATATTAACAACCCTGATTTAAATTCTAGATGTTATTTGAATGTATATTTTTATACTTTATACGAAAGACTATGTTACTGTACATTAAACTGGTTAATAATTTTTAATTCACAAAATTTAAATATTGAAAATTTGGAATTATATATTAGAGATTTTTTTGAGCACTTAAACTCAAGCAATTAAATTATTTTTGAATTTTTCAACACGTATACTATATGATTTTCTTTCATTTTGATTCCATCATTTACTTAATGGGAAACATTTTGGATTAGAAACATTTGGCCCATGAACTTAATTATTTGGTATCATGAAATGTTATTGAATATCCATCCATCCATAATATAATAGCCGTGAGTCTATCCTTCTATACGAGCGTAACGTTCATCTTTATCTATCCTTTAGTCTATCATTTTACTTAAATAACACTAAAATTATTGTTTTTTTACACACTTTTATTTTATTCATACACACATTTCGTTTTACGATAATGCAATTTGATCGATAATACAGTTTTTATAGCATTTTATTGCACTGTCATTTCCCGTTTCGTTCAAATTACATATTACAATTTCGATATTAACAAGAAAATTTATTAGTTTTTTCACAGGCAGTGCTAAAAATCATATAATAGTGGTTTCCGATAATTATTTGCCATAATTTCATTCCGTATAATATATAACGAAAACGACCGGCACTCTCACGGTCACATTTGTTTTGAGGTAGATCAAAAAAATTTTCTGTACTTGTGTGTTCTAATAATATCTTGAACAAGTTCGTGAATCAGCAAAATCCGACACGTGGTTAAGAAACTAGAGGCTTTTTAGGTGGCCTAGAAAGGGCCTAGTCTAGAGGCCTAGAAAAAAATTGATTTTTTAAAACGGTTATAACGGCCGTTTGGATACTAATATTTCAAAAAAACTAACAAATTAAGAATCTTTGAAATCTTTTTTATCAATTTGTTTTAAAAATAGACCTCTGCAGTTAGAGGTTCCTGAGTGAGCGGCTCCAACAAAAAAGTTTGCAAAAAAAATTTTTTTTTGAAACAACCGGCACTCTCACGGTCGCATTTGTAAAGCCAGATCAAAAAACCTTTTCTAAAAAGGTGAGTTTTATTAATATCTTGGACAAGTTCGTAAATCAGCCCAATCCAACACATGGTTAAGAAACTAGAGGCTTTATACTAGAAAAAAACTCTGTTTTTTAGATCCGTTATAACGGCCGTTTGGATTCTAAAATTTTTAAAAACTTCATAAATTTAGAATCTTTGAAGCCTTTTTAATCAGTTTCTTTTAAAAAAAGACCTCTGCAGTTAGAGGTTTCTGAGTGAGCGGCTCCAACAAAAAACCTTGTAAAACACAAAATGCGTTTGAATCAACCGGCGCTCTTACGGTTGCATTTGTGGAGCCAGATCAAAAGCCTTTCTTAAAAATGTGTGTTTTATTAATATCTTGGGCAAGTTCGTAAATCAGAAAAATCTGACACATGGTTAAGGAACTAAAGGCTTTATGCTAAAAAGTGTTTTTTTTAATCCGTTATAACGGCCGTTTGGATACTAATATTTTTAAAATCTTCGTAAATTTAGAATCTGTGGAAACATTTTAATCTGTTTCTTATAAATATAAACCTCTGCAGTTAGATGTTTTCGACTTGTTGGTTTCAACAAAAAAGTTTGCAACAATCCCCAACTACAATTTCCAAAAACCTTATAACAGTCAAAAAAATAAAAGATTTGAATAGAAGAAATTAATTTTTTTTTCTTAGAAATAAACTATTTTGATATTTTGCAGTAATTGCACGACATATGATATAGAGTAGGTTTGTGTCATAAATTGTCACACACATGTTCTGTGGTAGATTTGATATTTGTTTGTTGCAAAATTGGATAGATATAATTTTGCTTATAGGTAGCTAATTTTCTCTTTAAGATTTGTTCGATATCTGTTTGAAATTAGTTTGTTTTGTTTAAACTAATCTGATACATCAGATTCTACTGGCACACAAAACTGTCTGATCTCGAAATCTACCTATTTCTAGCGGATATACGTGCCGCTTGGACTTTTTATTTTGAATTAGTCACAAGATATGTAATATTTATTATGAAAAATAGTTCGAATTTTTTTTCAAGGGTTAATAGTAAATAGTAAAGATGGTTTTTATAATAAGTTTATCAAAAAAGAAAAGAGGAAACAAATTGATGAAAGTACATAATTAAAGGTCTATTTCCTCACTTTTTGACACAACAGTTCGTAAAATGCTTTCTTCAATTAAATTATACAATTTAAATGTAGATCAGTAAGATGTTAAACAATGAGTATTGGGCAACTTTTTTGTTCCGGTGTTCACCGCCAAAGCGCTATATGGGAAAAAAAATCACAAAATTTACAAGGATTGTATACCAAACACAACTTCCAATAATTTTAAAAATTGTCAATGAAATTTTTCATTGTACTAAAATTTAAAATTTTCAATTTGCTTAATTTGCATAATTTATGTAAAATGTATTTTAGCTAGGACATAAAAAACACGAAAATTTCCATATAACTTTGCATGGAAATTTTTGACAGTTTTAATTTTGCTTTTGGACCTATATAGGTAAAAAGCTGCTATATAGAGTAGTACTATTATGCTTGATTTAGAGTAATTAATATACTTCACAAACAAACTTAAATCGTTTAAAGCAAAAACACGAGAAATTTCATAGAGAATTTTTTAAATGATTATAGTTACAATACAATAGTTAATACGAAACACGGATGTAAGCCAATAGAATTTTTTGAAATTTTTTTCTTATCTCCCCTTTCTAGCGCTATTATGGCAGGACCAGAACCAGAAAATTGTTCTATATTATAGCGAACATAACAGCATAGAAAAATATAGATTTTTAACAATTTTTAAAAACAATGTAGGTTGAAAACATTTGATATTTTTGGGACAAAAACAGTTTGGGTTATAATATACATTTTCATGCCGATGTCATTGCCGATGTAGGGGGTTGTGAGAAAGGTTCGGGGCTCAACGCGAACCCTATATTTAATTTTTATTGTTTTGGTTTATTTTTTTTATAGAACATAAAAATTATTCCTTTTTATTCATAAAAATTCCATTTACGGCATTTAAATTTTTCGATAATGTAGTTTTTCAAAATTATTGCTCTAATTGTCTTTTAGCCGTTTCGTTCAAATTTATATCGTTGCGATATTAATAAGAAAATTAATTATTTATATGACAGATAGTGCTAAAAATCATAGAATATTTTTTTTCCATAATTTTTTTTGCATAGCTTCATTTTCTGTAAATAAAATATAGAAGAACAAAAGCTGCTATTTCAGTATTTTCTTATTATTATTATTTTCAACCATTTGTCATTGATCGTATAAAAATTTATCGTTAACCTCACGATGGTTTTTGTAGAATTATAGTTAAGCAGAAGGTGCACACAGGATAGATTAGAAGAGGTTGGATTATGATGGATAGTACTTAGTAGTTGTATCAAAGTCGGATGAAAAGAGCAAGAGTGTATTGGTGTGCGAAGGGAGGGGAAAAGAGGAAGGGGGGCGGAGCCCGCGGGATACCCCCTAGTATAAAATATGGTTCAATCCAGCTTCAGCTCCTCCCATCTAATAAGAACAGCTGGGAAATATTATGTTGTTGCAGAATAAATGTCGTTTTTTTCATAGCAGTTAGGGAAATTATTAGGGATTATTAGAGAGATGTTTTTAAAAAAAATTTTGTTGTGTGAATCCAGGTTGCACCACTTCCAATTAATAGACACAGTTTGAAAATTTCAGGTTCTTGCAGATCAAATCTTCTTTTTATACAAAAGTTGTAATAGTTAAAATATGTATTTACGACAAACGAAAAAGTTTAGTGAGAAGTTTATTGAGTAAATTCAATTTTAGTCATTGATGAATAATACGTATGGTTGGAAATGTCAAATTATTGCAGACTAAATTTGTTTTACATTTGAAGCATTTACGTTAAATGTGGAAGTTTTCTGAACTAATAAGAATAGTTGGGTAAGAAATTATCATGACGACGCTATATTTTCTAAAGCAAGTGTTCCTATTAGTCCAGAAATCTAGGCTTTATAAATATTAAATATCACGAGTACGATGAATAATACGTCGGCGATAATGTTATATACATTTTTTTTTTATTTATTAAGGATTTTACTTTTATATTTTATTATTTTGTTTTTCCTCAAATTACCCCGTTTAATTGAATATAATTTTTATTATTAAATCTATATATTTCGGGCTAGGCCCATCTTCAGGATTATTAATAAAAATAATAATAAAAAATTATATCACAATAAGAAAAATAAAATTTTTGACATAAATTATATAAACAAAAAACGATATACAATTTAACATGAGTTACTATGTTATAATTAACTTAAAAAATGGTAATCAAGTGAAAAGCTTAAAGTTACTTTAAATTTTAGAACAATCGGATTAAATTAAATAATTATTCGAAAAATCCTTCTTATCACTTTTAAAATTACAAATTGTTTCCTCATTTTTTATGATTTGGCACACCTCGTGTATTTGTAATTTATTTATTTCCTTAGCCAAAATTTGAACATCATCGAATTTAAATTCATGTTTATTTTCTATAGAATGTTTAGCAAGTGCAGAACAATTATTAGTAACTGAAGTTTTTTTAGAATCATATTTATGTTGATCCATACGAACACCTAATTTTTGAATTGTTTCACCAATATATGTTGTGTTACAGTTATTACAATCAACCTTATAAACAACACCACTATGTTGTTCTTTAGGTATTTTTGATTTTGGATTTGTTAAACTATAACTATTTTTATTTTTAGGCCTCATAGCCATTTTAATATTAGGAACAAACTGTGAACAAGAGCGAGAAAGTGTTTCGCTTAGACCAGGAACATAAGTTAATGATGCATATTTATTTAAATTTTCATTATTTGATACCATATTATTAGCTGTTTGATCAAGTGATAGATAATTATAACTATGACCCAATTGATTTAAATTAGTATTACGAACCTGACTAATCATTTTATCAATTAAACTTTTAGGGTAGTTATTAGTACGAAGTATGTTATAAATTATTTTTAAATTATCATTCCAAAAGTTTATATGGCTATGTCGAAATATTTTTCGAATAAAAGATTTAGCTACATTTAACTTCATATTACGTGGATGTAAACAAGTTTATAATATGGATTTTACTTTTCTACGGTATAAAACGTAAATAATTGTGTGTTTTATACTGTACGTTTTGTTCGTTTTATACGTACATATAATACGTGTTTTATACGTTACCGTATTATACGTTACAACCCTGGTCTTAATGAACGAGCTGCCGCTCGGAAATCATTACTGCAACCAGGATATAAAGTAAAATGGTTAAAATAGGCACTGGCACGCAAAGATTGGTACCCTCGACAGTGATGGAAAGCCATGTGAACCAATGAATCGCAGTTTCTAATGTTTGGAACCAAGCGAAGAATTTCCGTACTACGCAGAGATGAAGAATAATTTAGATGACTATACAAGATGACTTGATTGACTGTGAAACATGGTGGAGGATCCGTTATGGTATGGAGATGCTTTGGCGGCAAGTAGCTTGCACAGAATTGTGGTGATTATGAAAAAGGAAATGTAAAGAAACATTCTAGAAACCCAAGTTGTGCCATCTGCTAAGAAAATATTTCGGAATCAATAAGTCTTTATGCAGGATAATTACCCCAAACATAAAAGAAAGATATGCAGCAATTTTTGAAGAATTTGGAAACGAAAAGAGTGCTCACAGTATTGGAGTGGCCACCACAAACTCCTGATTGCAATCCCATCGAATTACTCTGGGAAGAAATGGATCGGCAGGTTCGAAAAACAAATATTGCATCTATTATTCTTCTCTGGGAGATACTCCAGTCAGTGTGGGATAATTTGGATGCAGAATGTCTTGACAAATTAGTCGGTAGAATCCCAAGAATTTATGCAGCAGTTATTAAAAAAAAAGGATGGTTATTTCGATAAGTCCAATATTGGATAATAAATATTGGCTAGATAAACGTAAATGTGGGCTAAATAAACGTAAATTACTTTTACAACAGGGAATACCCAATGATCATATTAACAAGGTTGTTACTTTTAAACCGTTTATTACGAAAAGCCAAATAAGTACATTGACTAATTTATGCTCATTAGAAAGAATTATCTATTGTCTATAAAACCTCACAGCTATATATATCAAACTTTGTATCTTATCAGTACATTATACGACTTTAAATGTGAAAGAAATTATAACAATCACTCAATTTAAAATTTGAGTGCATATATCTCCCGAAGTAGGTCCGGAACACTCATCAAAGTACATTCGTTAGAAAGATTATGATCTCCTCTTTAGTATATTAACATGTTTCATTTTCTGTTGGCTTCTATAGGCTCTAGACCTTTTTAGGCTCATTTGTATAATCCCGCTTTCTGGTAATGTTAAAAATCTAGAAAAATTAAAATTGATGTTTTATGTTAGTGCAATTCAAGATCTTTCCGAAATGCTATCATTTTAAACAAACCGATATCTAGAAACTAAAATCCATAAAATTTACCATACCTCTGCTCACACAAAAACCAAAAAATTCAAAAACATTCTATTTTTGAAATTAAATAACAGTACTCTTGAAGGTCAAAAAAGAAAAAATACGGGTCTATTTTTTTGAATCAAATTATGTGATAAAATTAAAAAATAAAAAATTGGTGAGATCGATTTTTATAAACTGTTGAAATATAATGGAATGACCCATATGTATATATGGGGCATTCTCTGTCAACTCGGCCACCCCTCTCTGTCCAAAAATTGGAGCAACCTATAAAATTCCAGTTAGGCTCATTCTTTACTGTAACCCCATTTACTGTATAAGTATAAAAAAAACTTTATTTCGATGTAGTTTGGTTTGTTGAGCACGATTCAAACCATACTATGAAGTCCAGTGGCGGATTAAGAGTTCAGGGGGCCCTGGTGCGGGTAAATTTTTGGGGGCCCTTTATCCTCATTTTTCAAAATTGATTACTAAATAAAACGGTCATCAGCTTCGAAAAAAAACCCTAGTAAATTAAAGTATTTTCAAAAATTCATTTTTGATGGCTAAAAAACAGAACTGATTTTTTGATGATTTAAAACTGCATGTCTGAAATCAGAACTGCGAAAAACGATAACAATTACACCTTTAAAAAATCTGAAATAGAGTATATACAATGTGTATCATGAATTGATTCTCTAGTTCAAACGATACTCTTGCAGCAGTTTTTAACTATGGGTTCCATTGTTTTCTCAGATTCTCAAATAAATAATTCCAAATAAAATTTTCGATTTCTCTATTTTGCAATCTAAAAGCAATAATCTATTCGAATATTTTAAATAAAGATATATAATTTATAAAGAAAATAAATAAAAAACAAAAGTTTTAATTTCGAACTTCCGAGAGTGATGAAACTCTGGGCTCGAATCACAATGGCAACTTTCTTGGAGCTCTTGAACTTTTGGCTAAATTTGATCCTTTCTTAAAAGAGCATAGTGATAAATTTGGCAACAAAGGAAAAGGTATGCGACATCTGAAGCAAACTTAATGAAATGATAAAAGTGATTGTTATTGGGATATTTTTATGAAGAACGTCGTACCTCTCAAGCACAATATGTGACGATTTATTACCACCATGGGGCAAGAAATCAAAAATCGTATTGCAGCCGACGTCATTGACGCAGTTTATTATTCGATTGTGTTGACTCCACTCTGGATGTAAGTCATTCGGATTAATTGACTTTTTGCATTCGATATGTAAAAGATGGTAAAATCAATGAACGATTAGTTGCTTTTATTCCAATTGAGGGTCAAACATAAGAGTATCTTTTTGGCATCGTTTAAAAATTCCTCGAAGAAAACAAAATTGACATACAAAATTGCAGAGACAGTGATATGACAACGCAAACAATATGGCCGGAATTAGTGGCGGTTTTCGAGCGTTGATTCGATTGTTGTAAGGATTGTTGTAAAGATTGTTTGTAAAGATTTTTGATTATTTTTTTCATTTCTATGAAATTAGGCTCGATGTCAATACTGTTACCGTTACCGTTCTCAGCTGAACGATAACTTTTCAAAATGAATGTAATCAATAACATATTTACATCGAGAGTAGCGCTTCCAAAATTTCCGTTTTGCCAACACTGACATAGTTTCTCACGTTACCGGTGTAGTACCGATACTCTAGAAAATAGAATAACTAAAACACTATTTTTAGAAAAGTTATTGAAATAAATATAAACAAAATATTTAAATTAGACTTTAGTCAGATTTATTTTATTTCAATTAGTAAAAAGAATACTTTTAATTATTATTTTCAGTAAAAAAACACACAAACAATTTTATAAAGATTAGTGTTGCAATAAACTTTTAATAGAATTTCAATAAATATTCTTCTATCTATCTTCTTCTATATAAATAAAAATGTAAATGTTCGTTTGTTCAAAATAGGTAATCTCCTTAAGTACTGGATCGATTCCTTTGAAATTTGCACGATTAGTTGCATTTCAATAAAGGCGGGGTTTTACATGATTTTTTTTAGCTGTATATGTTTCATAACATAGGCTGTCAACAAGTACAAGTTTTTCACCTGTTGTATTCTCAATCAACTCAATGTTATGGTCAAGTTTCACTTCATGCTTAATTTGATCGATTAGTTTTGTATAGTGATCAGCCCATAGATTATTTTGTGTCCTTTTTTCGGTAGGACTGTCCTCCTTTGGAGCAAGGTCCTCCGTCCTCATTTACTATAAAGATGTCCTCTTTATTCGTTTTATTTATTTTATCAATGAATTTTATTTTTAAATTAAAACATGTTCTCTGTCGGAAGAGTAAAACGTCGTATTGCTTTCGTGTTTAATGAATTTTATTTTCTCACAAATTTGCAATGCTCATTGCTCGCTCGCATTGTAAACTTTTGATCGAAAATAAACTAGTTCATTAAACATCTCAACAATAAAGTACTATTATACAGTTAGTTTCTTAGGTGCCTTTGGGTGTCAAAACATAGATGCAATGAAAAATGCTAGAAAATATGGTCGAAAATTCACTGAGTTTCATTTTTATAGAAAACTCACAAATGCAACAAAAATTAAACGAGATTGGCTAATCTATTCACCGTCATCCGAAGCAGTGTTTTGTTTTGTATGCCGTTTATTTGGTGATTTGAATGGAAAATCGCAAGCATTTTCATTAAAAAGATTCAATATTTGGAATAATTCATCACATTTCAAAGCATGAAGAGTCTAAGTATCACATGTCCAATAATTTTACATACAAAATGCGTATCAAAAATGAACTTACTTTCGAGAAATCTTTTAATAATACAACTAAAATTGCATCACGAGGACTTGCTTTTCGTGGTCACGATGAAATTTTAGGATCAAAACACAATGGAAACTTTCTTGGATCTCTTGAATTATTGGCTAAATTTGATCCCTTTTTACAAGAACATATTTCTCGTTTTGGCAATAAAGGTAAAGGTACACTCTTTTCATGTAACATTGACAAATTGTTTTTTTTTAATATTCGGAATATTTTTAGGAAAAGTATCGTATCTTTCAAGCACAATTTGTGAAGAATTCATCTCTATCATGGCAAAACATGTTAAAAATCACATTGTTTCGGAAATTATAGAGTCTCGATATTATTCGTTTAGTGTCGATTCCACTCAGGATGTGAGCCATACAGACCAGTTGTCTTTTTGTGTTCGATATGTTAAAGTTAATACCATTTGCGAACGAATTATTGAAATTTATTTATTTCATTTATTGAAATCGAAGGTCATACATCGAATTATCTTTTTGACATCATTATAAAATTCCACATTGAAAACGAAATAAATATTGATAATTGTAGAGGCAAGTCATATGACAAAGCTTACAATATGGCAGGTATTTATGGTGGCCTACAAAGATTGATTCGTCAAACAAATGAAACAGCAACTTTTGTCCCTTGCTCTGCTCATTCATTAAATTTAGTCGGTAAATATAGTGTTTCTGGCAATACTGCTGCAACTTAGTTTTTTGATATGGTTGAAAAACTTTATGCATATTTCGTATATTCCCTTTTCGATGGAATCGATTACAAGAACAATTAACCGAAAATAGCGAATACATGTTAAAGAGAGCAACTGGAACGAGATGGTCAGCTAGATACGAATCAGCTCACGTTTTACATTCTTGTTATTTAAAAGTGTTGCATGTTTTAAAATCTTTCCTATATGAGGCAAGCTTCAGTGATGATAACAAAGCGGTGGTAACAGGTTTGATAAAAAAAACTATGTCAATTCGAAAATATTTTGATGCTTGTCCTCTGGAAAAGTGTACTAACCAAGTTTAATTTTGTGAATTGAGCATTACAAAAATCTAATTTAACTGTCTCGGTGACAAAAAACTGTTTGATTTAATAGTTACAGATTTGGAAAATAAAGATTACAACAAAATTTTTGATGATGCCTGTCAGCTTTTAAATTCTGTTTCATCTAATATTCAAACCGCAAATAATATTCAAACTTGCTCAACGTCACAAACACTTTGTCTAGAGGAACAAAAAGACCACCTTGAAAAATCGTTGTTCAAGCCAATTATAAAGGCTTTTCTTTTCAATCTGAGAGAGCGTGCTAAAGATTATGAAGATCTAGATAGTACTCGTTTTTGATGCATCTAAATTTAATGAGTGATGAAGACATTGCTAATTCTTGCAGAACATTAACCGCAAAATACCCAAAAGATCTCAATGCAAAACAATTGATTGACGAATGTCAATTTGCCAAAAATTATTTCACATTTGATAATTTAAATTATGAATCGATGTACAAAACAATGTTCAATAATAATCTTTCCACCACTTTTCCGAATATCGATATTTTATTACGAATGTTTTTATGCATGTTTGTCGATAATGTTACAGGCGAACAATCATTTTCAAAACTGAAGTTAATCAAAAGTTATTTGCGTTATGAGTAATGATCGTCTGAACGATTTATCCATTTTTTCTATTGACAATGAAATTTTGGACGAAATTAAATTCGATGAAATTATAGACCAGAGATGGCCAAGCTTCACTACAGGTGGAGCCGCAGTACAATAATCTCTCGTTACGAGAGCCAACATAAAAAATAAAAAATTTCAAAAGTATCAGTTGTTTGGAAATATTTATTTTATTGAAAACCAAATATGTACTTATGGTTAAAAATCCATACAAATACATATTTAAATTTTGTTACATGACATGCTTGCTGGTAGATGGCATGTTTGTTTGTAACTTGGCCGTGAATTTTCTGAAATCTGGTTCATAGTTTGTTAGCGCTGTATGAAATAATTCCGTTAAATGCTCATTTGTAAGTTGGTTTGATTCGGTGGTTTGATAAACTTCATTGTTGAAAAAAGTGATTCACAACAATATGTTGTACCGTATATGAACAGTAATCTGGCAGCAGCTTTTTTCAAATTGGGGTACTTTGATTGAGACACTAGTTTCCAAAACTCATTTGAAGATTGTGGTGCATTTGGCTTTGTGATGCATTTTAAGAATGTGATCTTCCTGTAGCTCTAGTAATTCCATTTCTCTTGAGGCACTGTCATTCAAAATATAACAAGGAATCGATAGTGAAAGTCTTTCAATA